>PKML01000490.1:275569-307549 GCA_002933935.1 Eutrema yunnanense
GACTGACCAGTTGACTAGAAAACATCCATGTCTCCAACAGAGTTCTTCTAAAGCCTGAGCAAAAATTTTGCACTTCATCAATGTGGTTAGTGTTCATAGAGCTTGATTCATCATTCATATCTGATAAAAGAACTCATATGTTTAGATTAATAGTATCTTTCTCCCCTGTTATAAGTTGATAAATAAGAGCATAAAAGATTGAAATAATTTTCTTCTGAGTAGAGGGTTAGGAAAATTTCCAGCGATCCCATTATTCTACTTAAGAGGGAATGATCACACAAATGATTGGAAGCGAGGCTAGGATTTTCCTATGATGCCATTATTCGCCTACATCCTTTAATACATAGATAGGGAAGAACCGGGGATTTGGTGGCAAACACCATCAATACTCGCGTCTCATACCTTAATGTGTATATGCAAAGCTGAAAATATAAAAAAGGAACATAATAAGAAATAAGTCTGGGGAGAGAAAGTGATACAAAAAGTGTGAAAAAGGGTGGTTCCTTGTCATGATATTGTCTGGTAAAGAATTTAGAAGGTTCTTGAACATTGGCTGTAGCGATGAAACTGGCGAGGATGGTTTTATTTGAATAATGTTGTGGGATAATGTGTGGAGTCTGGAAAAGCTGTGAATGTCTACGGAGAAATACATGGTGGTTAGATCAAAAGCTGATTAGGTGACATTTGGGTACTTGGAAAGAAGGTCGTTTCGATGGTTCATGAACAGGTGAGTCTCCGCGTTTTCAAACCTTTTTCTCTGGTTTAGTCTTCTATTTGCTTGAGGGCAAGCAAAGGCTAAGTCTGGGGGAGTTGATATATCATGGTTTTTATCCTGTTTAAGCCATGATATAAGTCATTTTTATAGAATCTTTATAGTATTTTGGAGTCTTTTAGAGTCCTTTACAGGTTTTAGCACATTTGGAGTATTATTGGAGATATTGGAGCATTCTGGAGCGAAACTGAAACCTTATGCAAAAGTGCCCGATCTAAGCAACAAGCATCGATCGATACCCCCTGGTATCGATCGACACTCATCGAGAATTCATGGGCCGCGACTTTTTCCCAAGACTTGAAGAATTGCAAAAGTGCCCAGAAGACTTTGATATTTGCAAGTAGACCCCAATTCGTGTTTTAGCTATATAATTAGGTTTCCAGCCATATGTTTAGGCTATGCTTTATTTTGTATTACTTTGATTACTTTGGTTTTAGAGAGATAAGTCTGAATCTCCCTTCGTCCGAGATCAGATCCCTAAACCCTTTTTTTTATTCTATTGATGATTTATTCAAACATGTTGATTGTTTCATTCTCCATGTCTGAGTAGATCCACTTTAGGTTTAGGGTTTTCTCATAAAGGATTTCTTTGAATGCTAGGTTGATTTATTATTAGGATTCACCATCTGATTAGTTCTTCACCATAGGTTGTTCTCAAAGCTAATTCTAGGTTGACGAATCTGGAACTTAGATCTTAGGATAATTGATTAGACACGAGAGTGGGATTAATTACCTGATAGAACCTTAGGTGAACAAATTGATCATTCGCAAAGAAATTTGGTTTAATTGATTTGTGAACATATCAAACCTGACTTTAAAGCTGATTTAGACTTTAGGATTCGCAAAGAGATTTGGAATTCCTAAGATTTAGATTTAGATAGTTTTCGCAACGAGAGTTGGTTAGGTATATTTTAGTGATTTGAGTTCAAGAACCGTGCTTAATCTGAATCATGTATGTTAATTTAGCTGCATTCATTGATTTCCTGAGAAATACCCTGGGCCTATATTCTCTCCATTGATTTACAACTCTTTTAATTTCTGCACCGCTTTCAATACCATTGATCACTTAGCGTAATTCAACATCTAGAATCTATTGTGTATTTCCTTGAGTCTTTGTGGATTCGATCCCTAGCTATACTACGACTACTGCTTTAGTACTGTTAGGGTATTAATTTGAGCATATCATTAATTACCTAATCAAGAACAAATTTCTATTTGTGATTAAATAATCAACAAGCATTAAGAAACAAGTCCAATTGTTCACTAATCACCCTAGACGTCAAATTATGTTGGCTAGGATATGAACACTACAAGAAAACTGCCCTTTTACAACTAAGCGAATCGTCGTAAATTGGTCGTAAAATAGGTTTTACGACGGATTAGCGACGATTAACAATTCTTCGTAATATGATCGTCGTTAATTGGAAATCGTCGTAAATTGGTCGTAATATTAAGGAGGACTAAAAATCATCGTAAAATCGATGTAATGCATTCGTCGTAAGATCGATGCAAATATTATATCGATTTTACGACGAATACATTACATCGATTTTACATCGATATCACGATGAAAAATTACATTGATTTTACATCGAATTATACAATTTTTTTTTCCGATAATACGTCGTAAATTCGTCGTAATAGGATGAAACATTACATCGATTTTACATCGAATTATACAATTTATGTTATGATAATTCGCCGTAAATTCGTCGTAAAAGGTAGCTGTAAATATGTTGGTAAATCGATGTAAAATATTCGATGTAAATTCGTCGTAAATTTTTGGACGATGTAAAATCGATGTAAAACTATTCGATGTAAATTCGTCGTAAGTTTTTGGACGATGTAAAATTGATGTAAAACTATTCGATGTAAATTATTGAACGATGTAAATTTGATGTAAAATATTCGATGTAAATTCGTCGTAAATGAAATATAATTTTATAAAATAAATTCAAAATATAAATTAAATTAAATTAAATTAAAAAAAAAAATTAATATAATTATAAATAAATTCAAAATACAAAATAAAATTTAAAATATAAAATAAAATTCTTAATACAAACTATTGCCTAACTGGAAAACGTAAATTATCAAAAAGCTCGTCGTCCGATCCATTTTGTTCCATATTCGCTCGTTCTTGCGCGAGCGGATAACTCGGCTGGCCTGATGTCGATCCTTCCTGCTGCCTCAGTGCAGCCGCCAAAGTCGGGTTAGTCAGGGCAATAATATCGAAGAGAGTGTTGTATCCTTGGATTGTTTTATCGTATCCTTGGATCTTCTCATCGTATACTACCTGCTTCGCCCGCAAAGTGTTGATCTCGGAGTTGGCGGTGTTTAACTCCGTCCGCAAAATAACCGGATCGTCGAAAAGCTGACGACGGGATGACCCGGCGGCACGATCCCATCCCAAAAACTCTGCCCTTTTTCTTCGGGGCAACCTTTAAAAAAGAAACGTAAAATTTAATAAATTGTATAAAGAAACTTAAATTTTGTTTAAAAAAAAACGTTAAATTACCTCTGCGTATATGTCGTCCATCTGGGCAACCGTCAAAGTCGCAGTGGATTGGATCGAACTACCGCCAGGTGATAGCTGCTGAGAAAGCTGAGTTTGACGCTCGTCGATCCTTGCATGCGCGTCATTGTAGATCGCCTCTGCTCGAGGATCTACAAAAGTTCCGTCTTTCTTCTTGTGAGTTTCCGCAAAAACTCGGGTCATTGGAGGAAGTTCGCCTCCATTTGCCTAACAAAAAAGACATTCAAAAAGAAATCAAACCGTTGATAGATAATATAAATTAATAACAAATTAAAATAACATAAATAAAATTATAACCGAAAAAATTATTACCATTTGAAGACGTCTTCCCGCAAAAGATGTTTGACCCGACGTATGAGGCATAAGCGCTGGAAGACCGTCTGGACCCATAGTGTTTCGAGAAGCCGAACACTTAGCGGCCACTTGTTGCGCATGCGGATCTCTCCAGTATGCCGTCAAGCCGTTCCAAACAGCGGAAGACATGTATGGCGGCTTCCCATGATCGCCTTTAACCTCCCACTTCCTCTTCCAATCGGAGACGGTATTGTTGAGCCGCAATTTTCCCTTCTTTTTGAATTCCGCCTTCACCGTCTCGTTGATCGCAACGCCCCAATGCCATTTTTGCTATTAAAAAAAACAAAAATTAGAAACGATATATTAAAGATAAAGAATTTTCCAAAATAATAATGAAATTAAAAAAAAAAATTACCGCGAAACATTTAAACCATGTCTCGACAACGTCTTCCGGAATGAAAGACCAATTCCGGTGAGGCTCCATGAAGTAGGCTTTAATGGTGTCAGCCACACTTCGTCCAACTTTGTTATCTTCCGTAAACATGAGAAAAAAAACAAAAATTATTAGTTAAAAAAAACAAATTCATAATGTTATTAAAAAAAAAATTTGTAGTTACATACCAAAAAGTATTCGGGAGCCGTCGCGGATCTAACCGGTCTAAAGAATCATGCCCCGGTGACTGCAAAATATCTTCGACCGTCAATCCCGCATACAACAACGGCGGTCGAGCATCTGCTTCTGCAGGCGGCGCTGGTTCGGAAAAAGAATCCGGAACAGCGGAAGGTGTCGCAGAAGATGACGGGAGTTGCGTATTATCACCCGGTCCCGTCTGGAGAAACTGGCGATAGTGTGAATTACGCGGCGCCATATCTGAAAAATATTTAAAAATAATTAACTCAATTCTAGTATAATATAATTCCATTCCTAACTAATAATTACAATCCTAACTGATAAATATTACAATCCTAACTAATAAATATTACAATCCTAACTAACAATTCAAAATTCTTACAAACAATAATATAATTTAAAATTACAAATGCAAAAAATGTTACCTTTTTTTAGAGAGAAGGCAGAGAATTTTAGAGAGAGAGAGTGAGTTATGAGATTGTGAGGGAGAGAAATCTCGTCGAGTATATATAGATTTTGATGCCGTCGTAAAATCGTTGGTAATTTACGACGAATTTACGACGAATTCGGCGTAAATTCGTCGTAATACTGGAACCGAAAATTTAACCAATCGAAATTTCCCCCCACGCGGTAAATTAAATATTTCAAATTACAACAAATTTACGACGAATCCATTGTAAATTCGTTGTAATAAAATAATTCTATACCCTAAACCCTAAATCACAATACGCATATCCTGGACGTAAGAACGAAAGTATATTTGTGCATCTAATATTTCTAATATTTAACAATAGATTCAATAACGACGATTGAATCTATATCGTCGTCGATTTGCATATCTTACATAATAATGTATAGCATTCGTTCTTATATATAAGTATATTCGTAAAATGAATGACTTAAATAATGTAAATGATTTTGTAAAAACATAAACTTGTTTATACTATGATTAGAACTTACGTAAAACAAGATATAAGATAAAAAAAAAAACAAATATGTTAATCAAACCCTAAACCCTATATTTTAGATATTACAATGAATTTACGACGGATTCGTCGTAAATTCGTTGTAAACTTACAACGAATTTACGACGAATCCGTTGTAAATTCGTTGTAATAAAATAATTCTATACCCTAAACCCTAAATCACAATACGCATATCCTGGACGTAAGAACGGAAGTATATTTGTGCATCTAATACTTCTAATATTTAACAATAGATTCAATAAGGACGATTGAATCTATATCGTCGTTGATTTGCATATCTTACATAATAATTTATAGCATTCGTTCTTATATATAAGTATATTCGTAAAATGAATGACTTAAATAATGTAAATGATTTTGTAAAAACATAAACTTGTTTATACTATGATTATAACTTACGTAAAACAAGATATAAGATAAAAAAAACAAACATGTTAATCAACCCCTAAACCCTATATTTTAGATATTACAACGAATTTACGACGGATTCACAACGAATTTACGACGGATCCATTGTAAATTCGTTGTAATAAAATAATTCTATACCCTAAACCCTAAATCACAATACGCATATCCTGGACGTAAGAACGAAAGTATATTTGTGCATCTAATATTTCTAATATTTAACAATAGATTCAATAACGACGATTGAATCTATATCGTCGTCGATTTGCATATCTTACATAATAATGTATAGCATTCGTTCTTATATATAAGTATATTCGTAAAATGAATGACTTAAATAATGTTAATGATTTTGTAAAAACATAAACTTGTTTATACTATGATTAGAACTTACGTAAAACAAGATATAAGATAAAAAAAAACAAACATGTTAATCAAACCCTAAACCCTATATTTTAGATATTACAACGAATTTACGACGGATTCGTCGTAAATTCGTTGTAAACTTACAACGAATTTACGACGAATCCGTTGTAAATTCGTTGTAATATAATAATTCTATACCCTAAACCCTAAATCACAATACGCATATCCTGGACGTAAGAACGAAAGTATATTTGTGCATCTAATACTTCTAATATTTAACAATAGATTCAATAAGGACGATTGAATCTATATCGTCGTTGATTTGCATATCTTACATAATAATTTATAGCATTCGTTCTTATATATAAGTATATTCGTAAAATGAATGACTTAAATAATGTAAATGATTTTGTAAAAACATAAACTTGTTTATACTATGATTATAACTTACGTAAAACAAGATATAAGATAAAAAAAACAAACATGTTAATCAAACCCTAAACCCTATATTTTAGATATTACAACGAATTTACGACGGATTCACAACGAATTTACGACGAATCCATTGTAAATTCGTTGTAATAAAATAATTCTATACCCTAAACCCTAAATCACAATACGCATATCCTGGACGTAAGAACGAAAGTATATTTGTGCATCTAATATTTCTAATATTTAACAATAGATTCAATAACGACGATTGAATCTATATCGTCGTCGATTTGCATATCTTACATAATAATGTATAGCATTCGGTCTTATATATAAGTATATTCGTAAAATGAATGACTTAAATAATGTAAATGATTTTGTAAAAACATGAACTTGTTTATACTATGATTAGAACTTACGTAAAACAAGATATAAGATAAAAAAAAACAAACATGTCAATCAAACCCTAAACCCTATATTTTAGATATTACAACGAATTTACGACGAATCCGTTGTAATAAAATAATTCTATACCCTAAACCCTAAATCACAATACGCATATCCTGGACGTAAGAACGAAAGTATATTTGTGCATCTAATACTTCTAATATTTAACAATAGATTCAATAACGACGATTGAATCTATATCGTCGTTGATTTGCATATCTTACATAATAATGTATAGCATTCGTTCTTATATATAAGTATATTCGTAAAATAAATGACTTAAATAATGTAAATTATTTTGTAAAAACATAAACTTGTTTATACTATGATTATAACTTACGTAAAACAAGATATAAGATAAAAAAACAAACATGTTAATCAAACCCTAAACCCTATATTTTAGATATTACAACGAATTTACGACAGATTCACAACGAATTTACGACGAATCCGTTGTAAATTCGTTGTAATAAAATAATTCTATACCCTAAACCCTAAATCACAATACGCATATCCTGGACGTAAGAACGAAAGTATATTTGTGCATCTAATACTTCTAATATTTAACAATAGATTCAATAACGACGATTGAATCTATATCGTCGTCGATTTGCATATCTTACATAATAATGTATAGCATTCGTTCTTATATATAAGTATATTCGTAAAATGAATGACTTAAATAATGTAAATGATTTTGTAAAAACATAAACTTGTTTATACTATGATTAGAACTTACGTAAAACAAGATATAAGATAAAAAAAAAACAAACATGTTAATCTAACCCTAAACCCTATATTTTAGATGTTACATTGAATTTACGACGGATTCGTCGTAAATTCGTTGTAAACTACGACGAATCCGTCGTAAATTCGTTGTAATAAAACATAAATGTAAATTAAACCGTGATATACGTTGATAAACCAAACATGTAAATTAAACCTAATTCGTCGTAAACTCGTCGTAAAATCACGACGATTGTACGACGAATTCAGTAACATCGGTATCACGACGATTTTACGTCGACTCTAAGAGTTTGGTAAAACACGGTTTTTTATAGGTTACCTAATTATTTACATCGCATTTTTTGATGTAATTTCGTCGCATATCCGATGTAAAATCGTTGTAATGCTATTCGATGTAAAACAGTTGTAAATTTTCGTTGCAAATCCGTTGGTAATTTCTAAAAAAATTCTATAAATACATTCCACACCTTCAATGCTAACTCAAAAAAACAATAAACAATAAATATATACATACCCACTTTTCCTTGAGTTTTTACGCTGATCATTGTGTTCCCACTTCTTGATGATATGGCCAACAAATAATCATGTGGGATCTTGTTTTCAAATATAGACAGTCTTCAACTACCATAGGTGAAAGATTCATAGAATTGGACATCTATGTAAATCCTTCGTAATATAAGGATGTCCAATTCTATGTATCTTTCACTTATGGTGGTTGGTCTTTATGAATCTAGAAAACTCGACCCCCAGAAATCTTTGTTGGCCAGATCATCAGAAGTGGGAATACAACGTTCGGTTCCTAAACCCAAGACTACATTACGACGATATTACGACGAATGTGGTCCTATTCGTCGTAATTTCGTCGTAAAATTACGACGATTTTACGACGAATATTACCACATTCGTCATAATATCGTCGTTAAGTACCATCGGATTTACATTAAATTAACTGTATATTTAGGGTTTAGCATTATGAAATAAATTTAAACTAACTCTAATCTACGTGTTTCATTCACAAAAACTGTTAATTCATCAATGTTTCGTCGATTTTTTATTAGGTTAATATATAATTTTACAACAAAAACTTAAACATTTAACAAACCGAAAATTACATATATATATAAGCTTTCAATCAGAATCATCATCTTCGTTGGGCTCATCATCTTGATTGGGTTCATCATCTTCAGGTCCATCATCATCGTCAGTTTCTTCAAACTCGTCGGAATCGCCTTCTTCTTCTGTGTCGTCAGGTAGATATTCAAGTTGCCTGTTTCGTGGATCAATTAAAAGAACGTTCTCCGTAATCTCTGGTTCTGTAATATCAAGGCAAGAATCTTGTTGCATTGGAAGATCATCTACACCAACAATTTTACCCCTTGGAGCTATTTTAATAACTGATAACCATGAGATCCCAGATGTTCGAACTCGCGGATATGGAACGAACGTTTCTTGTTCTGCTTGTGATGCTAGGATGAATGGCTCAAACTTGTTGTAACGCCGTGGTTTGTTGACGTCAACCACACCAAATTTGTTAATTCGCACCCCTCGACCGACTGTTGGATCGAACCAATCACATTTGAAGAGAACGCATTTCAACCTAACCAGTCCGGGGTACTCCACTTCAATTATTTCCTGCAAAACCCCATAAAAATCTATTTCACCCCATAAAAATCTATTTCACCCCTAACACATACTCCGTAGTTGGTAGTTGCCCGACGAACGCCATACTTTTATGTATGAAACACATAACCACGGGTAAAATACATGGATGCGGTCGTTATCTTCCCGATGGGGCCTAGGAGTAACTCATGAAACCAAAATGGATATGCGGGATCGCCATGATCAACCTATGATAAATGTAAAAGTTAGATTGAAAGTCGATATAATTAAATGAAATATTTATAACTATATTAACTTACTTGCGTCTCCAACCACTCAACAAAGTGACGAGCTTTACGGTCGTTTATTTCATCATCTGAAACCCCTTCAATGCATTCTCGTACATGGGTAACAAATAAGCTGCAAAATACATATATAGACATAAAAATTAACAAATTTAATTATAATTATATTAATTAATTATTAATGACTGATTCATTAAATAGTTTTGTTATTACCTTTCGTAAGGACTCACTTCATCACAGTTTAGGAGGATGTACGTATGTGCGCTGTGCCTGTCATGCTCGTTATCCCACCAAACTTCCTTCAATTTTCCACTAAGACGACCAATTGGTGAGAATATGTCTGGAACACCCTCTACTGCATAAATTCGTCCCACACCGCCATCATCGTATCGTCGGGGAGCCCGTTTGCGTGTGCGGACTTTTGGAGAGAAATAATATGAAGTGAAGTGTGAAGTTTCTTCTGTCAGACTTCCCGCAACAATTGATCCTTCAACCCTTGCTAGATTTTTTGCCTTTCCCTTTAAATGTTTCATGAAGCGCTCGAATGGGTACATCCACCTAAACTGAACAGGGCCTCCTAGTTCTGCTTCGTGGGGGAGATGAATAGGAAGATGTTCCATAACATCAAAAAACGCAGGGGGAAATATCTTCTCCAAATTGCACAACAAGATTGGAATATTAGCAGCCAGTTGTGCAATTACATCTTCTGACAATGTCCGTGTACTAAGATCCCGGAAAAACGCTCCGATGCCTGCAAAGACAAAATTATATACATTGTAACATATATATATATAATTATTCTCAATAATTTTATATGTGATGAAGTATCATACCTCCAATTGCTTCATAAACATTTTCTGGAAGGAGTTCGGCAAATGCGAAAGGACGTAAACGTTGCATAAACACGTGGCAGTCATGACTCTTCATCCCTGAAAACTTATCTCCTTTCTCAACAGATTTAGCAAGTTTAGATACATACCCATCAGGAAACTTCACGTCAGATGAAACCCATTTGAACAACAATGCCTTTTGTTCTGCACCCAACCGAAATATATGAACTGGTGATTTTCCATTGCTCATTATATGCAACTCATTTCTGTTGCAAATATCTGGCAAGTCCAACCTTTACTTTCCGCTGTCTTTGGTTCTTCCTTTCACGTTTAACACTGTATGCATGATGTTATCAAAAACGTTTTTCTCAATGTGAATGACATCAAGATTGTGTCTCAGTAGATGATTTTTCCAGTACGGAAGATCCCAAAAAATGCTTTTCTTGTGCCAATTGTGATTAACCCCGTATCCATCAGGCATATTAGCTGGAGTGTGCCAATTTCCCCCACGATTCACAGTTTCTAGTCCCCCAAAATTATCTATTTGCGCTTCTAGATCTTCCCCAGATAGATACACTGGTGGGGGGACACGCACGATTGTGTTCTTCCTAAACAACCGCCTGTTTCTCCTATATGGATGATTAATTGGTAAAAACCGGCGGTGACAATCAAACCAGCATGTTTTTCGACCATGTTTCAGTTGAAACGAATCTGTCCGATCGAGGCAATAAGGACAAGATAACCTCCCATGCGTCGTCCAACCTGATAGCATTCCGTATGCAGGGAAATCGCTTATTGTCCACATAAGCACCGCACGCATCGTAAATTTTTTTTTCCTCGAACAATCATATGTCCGCACTCCTGTATACCACAACTGTTTCAACTCATTAATGAGAGGCTGCAAAAACACATCAAGGGACCGCTTCGGATGATTGGGACCAGGGACTAAAATATTCAGGAAAAGAAATTCCCTTTGCATGCACATATCTGGGGGAAGATTATAAGGAGTTACGATAACTGGCCACAAAGAATATTGCCTACCAGACATACAGAATGGACTAAATCCATCAGTGCAAAGACCAAGATACACATTTCGCTTAGAGTTAGCAAAATCAGGGTGTACCGTGTTAAAGTGTTTCCAAGCTTTTGCATATGACGGGTGAGTCACTTCTCCTTCTCTCTGTGAATGTTCTGCATGCCACCTCATCGATGCAGCTGTCCTTTCAGATTGATACAATCGTTTCAACCTATAATTTATAGGAAGATACCACATCCGTTGGTATGGTATCTTTGTACGCCCAGTTGTTTGGGGCCTAAATCTCGGTTTTTGGCAAAATCGACATTCCTGCAGCTTATCATCATTAACCATGACATGCATCCTATCATGATCTGCACCCTGATCAAATTGATGTTAACCATGATCATAACTACCTTGATAATTTGATTCTACTTGACCTTGATAATTACTACTACTATCCGTTGCTTGAGTTCTTTCAAAACCCTCTCCATGTTGATACCAAACATAATATTGCGGCATAAATCCTCTATTTAGTAAATGCTTCCACACCGTCTCAATAAACATATATCTCGTATTCTTGCATTTACGACAAGGACAGAACATCTTACCACTTTCCAGGGTTGTTTGCATATTTCCGGCCTGATACATGAATATTTCAAGCCCTTCTTTGAATTCTTCCGTCAAATCTCCCTCTGAATCCTTTTGCGTATACATCCATTTTCGTAGTTCGTATATAGACATTTATAGTGTTTTTTTTTTTTTTAAGTTTTTTTTTTCATTCTTTCGTTTGAAGTTAGGCTGTATTTATAGAAATTTTTTCGGAATTACCAACGATTTTCCAACCAATTTACAACGAATTTTAAGATGTAAATTCGATGTAAATTTAGTAGGTGGACCTATTAAAAAACGTGGTCGACCTAACTGGGAACATGCGACGTCAAATCGTCGTAATATCGACGTAATATGCAGAAGACATATTCGTCGTAATATCGATGTAAATTTACGACGGTATTACTGATATGCTCAATTTAATACCCTAATCAGATACTAAAGCAGTTGTCGTAGTATAGCTAGGGGTCGAACACAAGGCTTCACCGAAACACACAATAGATTCTAGATGCTGAATTACGCTAAGTGAAACAGATGTAATTGAAAGCAGTGCAGAAATTAAAAGGGTTGTAATTCAATGGAGAGAATATAGGCCCAGGGTGTTTCTCAGGAAATCAATGAATGCAGCTAAATTAACTAACAGGATTCAGATTAAGCACGGTTCTATAACTCAAATCACTAAAATATAATTAACCAACTCTCGTTGCGAAAACTATCTAAATCTAAATCCTAGGAATTCCAAATCTCTTTGCGAATCCTAAAGTCTAAATCAGCTTTAAAATCAGGTTTGATATGTTCACAAATCAATTAAACCAAATCTCTTTGCGAATAATCAATTTGCTCACCTAAGGTTCTATCAAGTAATTAATCGCATTCTCGTGCCTAATCAAATCCTAAGATCTAAGTTCCAGATTCGTCAACCTAGAATTAGCCTTGAGAACAACCTATGGTGAAGAACTAATTCAGATGGTGAATCCTAAACAGATAATCAACCTAGCATTCAAAGAAAACCTTTATGAGAAAACCCTAAACCTAAAGTGGATCTACTCAGACATGGAGAAAGAAACAATCAACATGTTTAAATAAATCATCAATAGAAAATAAGAATAACAAAGGGTTTAGAGATCTGATCTCGGACGAAGGGAGATTCAGACTTGTCTCAAACCAAAGTATAGAAAATAAACCTTAGCCTAAACAAGTGGCTGTAAAATCCTATTTATAACCTAAAACACGAATTGGGTCTTCTTGTAAATATTAAAGTGTTCTGGACCAAGTTGCAATTCTTCAACTCTTCAACTCTTCATTCTACTTTGGTTTTTGGAGAGACAACTCTGAACTCCTGTTTTTATTGATTTCTTTGATGATCTATTCAATCATGTTGTTTTCATTCTCCATGTATGAGTAGATCCACTTTAGGTTCAGGGATCTCATAAGGGTTTTCTCTGAATGCTAAGTTGATTAGTTGATTAAGATTCACCATCTGAATTAGTTCTTCGCCTTAGGTTGTGTTCAACGCTTGTTCTAGATTAGCTACCTAGAACTTAGATATTAGGATAATTGATTAGGCACGAGAGTACGATTAATTACCTGATAGAACTTAGGGTGAGGAAAATAACTATTCGCAAAGAGATTTGGTTTAGTTGTTTTGTGAACAAATCAAACTTGAACTAAAAGCTGGTTTAGACTTTAGGATTCGCAAAGAGATTTAGAATTCTAGGATTTGGACTTAGATAATTCTCGCAACGACAGTCGGTTAATTATACCTTAGTGATTTGAGTTCAATGATATATCATGGTTTTTACCCATTTTAGGCCATGATATAAGTCCGTTTTATAGAGTCTTTCTACTATTTCGTAGTGTTTTAAAGACTTTTACAGGTTTTAGCACGTTTGGAGCATAACTGGAGATATTGGAGCTTTCTGGAGTATTTTGGAGAAAAGCTGAAGTTCGTGTTGCTGAATACCCGATTTGAAGCTCGGTTTCGATCGATACTGGCTAGTATCGTTCGATACTCATCACAGTAGACACGAGTCGCGACTTTTCCTAGAGTTGAAGAATTGCAATTTGGTCCGGAATTCTTTATTATTTACTTGAAGCCCCAAAACATGATTTAGGTTATTTATTAGGATTTTACAGCCACTTTGTTGGCTACGCTTTATTTTACTTTGGATTTGTGAGAGAGCTTTTGAAGGTAGACAAGTCTGAAACTCTGTTCGTCCGAGAAAAGATTTCAACCCTGTTAGAGGGGGGATTAGCACCCCCTGGTTTAACTCGGTTCGAACCGAGACCGGTTCAATGAAGATCGGTTTACGATGGTTCGGATCAGAGATGGATCAGCCCGAATACATTGGGTCAAGCTCGGAAATCTCGCTAAAAGCCCATCTCGGCCACCGAACTAGGCCCAGCGAGAGCCCAGTCCGTTACAACAGATAATGATCGAAGTATTTCCTTTTTCCCGCCGATCTCGGAAAAGGAAATATTCCTCTCGATTAAAAGGAAGATATCCTTATCCCAGAGAGAGAACATGAATATTTCCTTCTCCTAATCGAACTCGAAAAAAGGAAATATTCTCCCTTCAACCGCCTCAAGGCACTATAAATAAGGGAGGAGGCTCATTCATTCAAGACATCCAGAACTTCCGCAGAGACCGGAGAGAATTCAAGTAAGCTACTTACCGATCTCGAGTTCTCCATCTTTGCAATCTTACTAACTCTGTTGTAACGCCGATTCTTGATCAATAAAACGAGATTCCGATTAAAAGTACTGTTTTACCCCTTTTGTGTGATTTACGGATCAACAATTGGCGCCGACTGTGGGGGAGTTCGGCAATGGTTCTCCCAGAAGACAACGCCGTGGTCAACATCAACAGCTCGAACAACGACCCTCGGACTGACGAACTTAATCCAGCCGATACCGATTTACCGACAACTGGAGGAGGACTCCCTCCGACCTTACGTACTGGAAGTGATACTCAGACCAATCCTCCAAGGACTCTTCCACTACCTCCAGCTACCCCCGTTTTCACAGATCCAACCATCTTTATGGAAGCCATGGCAGCACAGTTCGCGGAAATCAACTAAAAGAATGAAGAGCGGATCGCTTCGCTAATTGCATCCCACTTTGAGCGCCGAAGCCAAATCGGTACCCCCGATCCGAACCTGATCACCCACGAAAACGCACTACGCCGGAACCTTTTGCCCGACCTAACCGACACACAACTCCCGGGAGTGACCGGTCTACCAACTAGAAGATCAGCGGCCGATTCGGAAATCCATATCTCGGATCAAGTCGCCATGAACCTAGAATTCGCGAAGGTCCAGGCCCAATTACAAGACATGCGATCCAAGGTCCACCAGGCGACAAGCTCGGCACCAGAGATCGGCCGAGTGATTCAGGAATCGCAAAGGACCCCGTTCACGGACCGAGTCATCAACACTCCAGTCCGGCGATTGGAGAGAGTCAAAATCACACCATATGATGGGTTTACCGACCCTAAACATTTCCTTACCTCTTTTGTCATCACGATGAACCGCTTTCGTTTCGGGTTGGAAAACGAAAAAGACGCAGCCATGTGCCAGCTGTTTGTAGAGAACCTATCCGGAGCCGCGCTCGATTGGTTTTCGACGCTCGAGCCGAACTCAGTCAACAGCTACAACGAGCTCACTACAAAGTTCCTCAAATGCTTCACGATGTTTATCAAGCAGAAAACAAAGAACGCCGAACTCTAGGCCCTCGAACAGAAGCCGGACGAGCCCCTACGCAAATTTATGGAGCGTTTCAAAGCGGTCGTATCCCACTGTACGATCGACGACGAAGCCGCGATCGAGGCTCTTTACAAGGCAACCTGGTACGAATCAGACTTCCACAGGGAGATCAAGCGCAACAATCCAAAAACGTTGGAAGACATTTTACACAGGGCGCACATCTTCATCATGGAAGAAGAGGAAAGATTCGAGAAAGATAGGCGGTATGTACTCACGAAACGACCCGTTGCTAAGGATAAACAGTACGTTCCTCCAAAGCAACCCGTCAATACGGTCCAAACTCAGCAATCCTGATCAAACACTTGGGTTCGATCAGACGAACCGAAAGAGTCTGATACCGAGTCCGCACCATACTGTAATTTCCACAACCGATTTGGAAATCATTCAACCGAAGAGTGCCGACACTTGCAGGAATTCTTGATGATGAAGTACAAAAAGGGGGAAGTTCCAGTCGAAGGAGCCTTCCAACCTTCGAATAGACCTCGCCGTAGTGACGGCGGAAGAAGACGCAATTTCAAACCAAACAAGGCTACCGAGCAGCCTAAAGATAAAATCGACGACGAACAACGGAAGCGAGATCGAGAGGAAAACGTAGAGGTTCAACAACCTCCACAAGTTCGGAAGCGTGTCAACATGATCATGGGCGCATTGGAAACATGAAACTATTCCGTCCGAGCTCTAAAGATGTACAGTAAAGAAGCTGTGGCCGCAAAACATACACACCAAACTACACCTTGCGGAATGCCGATCACCTTCTCTGAGGCCGACACAGAGGGACTTCATATGCCGCATAATGATCCGTTGGTCATCGAAACACTCATCGGTGATGTTGTAGTCGGGCGAATCTTAATCGACACTGGAAGCTCGGTTAACGTGATTTTCAAGGATACGCTGAAGAACATGGACTTTCCCGACAGTCAAATCAGACCGAACATCGAACCACTCACCGGATTCTCAAGCGAGCAAACAATGACCGCCGGAACGGTCAAACTCCCCATGTATACCGGAGGGATATGTCGGATGGTCAAATTCCTGGTACTGAACAAGCCACAAATCTACATTGTGATACTCGGCACACCATGGATATTCTCGATGAAAGCCGTCGTGTCAACATATCACCAATGCGTCAAATTCCCAACACCATCCGGAATTTTCACCCTTAAAGGCGACCAGGTGATGTCCCGGACATGTTTCATCAACGAATGCAAACTAAGGACTGCGCCCCGGACTTACATGATCAAAAAGAACAAAATTTCGAACGATCCCGACCTGCCACGGCGCGAAACAATCGTTCAGGTCAATATCGACGACTTTAATCCAAAGAGATGCGTAGGGATCGGAGCCGAGCTCGACGAAGACATCAAGACGGACTTGATCCGACTTCTCAAAAGAAACATTTCGACCTTCGCCTGGATAATTACGGACATGCCCGGAATTGATCCGAAGATAACGAGCCACGAGCTCAATATTGATTCCACCTTCAAACCAATCAAGCAAAAGCGACGCAAGCTCGGACCCGAGAAGGCTCGAGCTGTTAACGACGAAGTCGAGAGACTACTTAGTGCCGGATCGATCACTGAAGTTCGATACCCAGACTGGTTGGCCAACCCAGTCGTGGTCAAAAAGAAGAACGGAAAATGGAGGATCTGCGTCGACTTTACCGATCTGAACAAAGCCTGCCCAAAGGATAGCTTCCCACTCCCACATATCGACCGACTCATCGAAGCCACCGCTGGCAACAAACTCCTCTCATTCATGGACGCCTTCTCAGGCTATAATCAAATACTCATGCATCCAGACGATCGCGAGAAGACCTTCATCACCGACCGTGGTATCTACTGCTACAAGGTCATGCCTTTCGGCCTAAAAAATGCCGGTGCAACTTACCAACGGCTCGTTAACCGGATGTTTGCCAGCCAGCTCGGCAAAACAATGGAAGTCTATATCGACGATACGCTCGTCAAGTCACTGATCGCCAAAGATCACGCCAGGCATCTCAACACTTGCTTCGACATCCTGAACGAATACGGCATGAAGCTTAATCCAACCAAATGCACGTTCGGCGTGACCTCGGGAGAGTTCCTCGGGGATATCGTGACTCAAAGAGGAATCGAGGCCAATCCTAAACAGATCTCGGCAATCCTCGACCTACCATCACCAACGACAAAGCGGGAAGTACAAAGGCTCACAGGACGTATTGCGGCCCTCAATCGGTTCATCTCCCGATCTACCGACAAGTGTCTCCCCTTCTACCAACTGTTACGTGGTAATAAAGGCCTCGAGTGGGACGACAAGTGCGAAGAAGCATTCAAACAGCTCAAAGAATACTTGTCAACCCCACCGGTTCTAGCAAAACCCGAAGATGGCGAGACCCTCTATCTCTACATCGCAATATCGACCTCAGCTGTCAGCGGGGTGCTTGTCCGGGAAGACCGAGGCGAGCATAAACCGATCTTCAATATCAGTAAATCACTCGACGGCGCTGAGGGACGATATCCGATTCTCGAAAAATTGGCTCTCGCCGTTGTTATTTCAGCTCGGAAGTTACGCCCCTATTTTCAGTCACACTCAGTCACCGTCTTAACCAATCAACCACTCCGGACGATCCTCCATAGTCCGAGTCAGTCCGGTCGATTGGCTAAGTAGGCTATCGAACTCAGCGAATATGACATCGACTACAAAAGCCGAACAAGTATCAAGTCGCAAGTCCTTGCCGATTTCCTCATCGAGTTATCTCCGGAGTATGTCAACACCGGTGTCGTGATCGCCGAGCATTGGATCCTTCACGTGGATGGATCTGCGTCTAATCGTGGCTCTGGAATAGGCATTCGCCTCAAATCTCCGACGGGAGAAATCTTAGAACAATCGTTCCGTCTGGCGTTCAACGCATCAAACAACGAAGCAGAATACGAAGCATTAATTGCCGGACTGCGTTTAGACAAAGCCATCGGTGCAACATGCATACACGCCTACTGCGACTCGCAGCTTGTCGCAAGTCAATTTAGCGGGGAGTACGATACCAAAAACGATCGAATGGAAGCGTATCTCAAGCTCGTCAAACAACTCGCCGCAGAATTCGATTTATTCGAACTAACCAAGATACCACGAGGAGAAAACGCTCCAGCCGACGCACTCGCTGCCCTAGCTTCAAGCTCGGACCCTCATCTCAGACGAACGATTCCAGTCGAAAGTATCTCGAAACCAAGTATCGAAAGCACGGAGCAATGTATTGTCACGACTCGTAGACGAGATTACGAGGAAAATCCTGCGACCGAACCCATCTTACGCCGACAAAAACGAATTCCGGTTGTCGAAACTAACGAGGATGCCGAGCCCGAACGTACTGCTGTCGCCGAAGGAAACAACGACGAGCAGACTCCTGCCGATTGGACGTTAGAAATAAAAATGTACATCATTGATGGAGACACTCCAGCGGACAGATGGGCCGCTCGACGCCTCAAAATGCGAGCCGCTCGCTACATACTTATCAAAGACGGACTGTTTCGCTGGAGTGCGGCAGGAATACTCCTCAAATGCATCTCAGGCGACGAAATCGAGGAAGTAATGAAGAAAATACACGAAGGAGACGGCGGCAATCACTCAGGTGGCCGATCTCTAGCCCTAAAAAATCAAACGACTAAGCTATTATTAGCCGAGCATGCAAGCAGACTGCGAGAAGTTTGTTGCAAAGTGCGACAAATGCCAACGACACGGCCCAATGACACATCTCCCTACCGAGCTGCTCACAACTTCAACAGCCCCTTACCCATTCATGCGCTGGGGGATGGACATCATCGGCCCCTTTAGACGATCCACCACGCAGAAAAAATTCATCCTCGTCATGACTGATTACTTCACCAAGTGGGTAGAAGCCGAGGCATATCCCGTCATCCTCGCTTCTGACGTCCAGAAGTTCGTCTGGAAATTCATCATCTGCCGACACGGAGTTCCGTACAAGATTATCACAGATAATGGTCCCCAATTCATATCGACACTATTTAACGATTTCTGCGCCAAGTGGAAAATTCGGCTAAGTTTCTCTACGCCGAGATACCCGCCGAGCAACGGTCAAGCCGAAGCAACAAATAAAACGATCATCGCTGGCCTAAAGAAACGATTGGATACTCATAAAGGAATATGGTCTGATAAACTCGACGGAGTCTTGTGGTCATATCACACGACCCCACGATCTTCAACGGGACAATCCCCTTTCTACATGGCTTACGGCGTAGAAGCACTGTGCCCCGCCGAACTCACCATCCCGACTATTCGTCGAACGATGCTCGTGCAAAACCCCGACCTTAACGACGAAATCATGCTTGACAACCTCGACAATCTCGAAGAGCAACGCGATCAAGCCTTACTTCGGATTCAGAATTATCAGAACTTAGCAGCACGGTATTACAACAAAAAGGTCCGTGGACGTCATTTTGCCGACGGCGACCTTGTTCTGAGAAAAGTCTTCGAAGGAACCGAAGAAAAGAATGCCGGCAAACTCGGAACAAACTGGGAAGGACCTTATCAGGTCATGAGGGTAGTCAAACCAGGCGTCTACGAGCTCATGAAGCTAGACGGAACCCCCATTCCGCGCTCGTGGAATTCAATGAACCTCAAACGCTACTACATCTAGGCCAGCCATCAAGCGCAAAAAAAAAAAAAAAAAAAATTACCGAGCTACTACTCAGGCGCTCGATTCCAATATGTAATACGAACTACGAATGGCTTGATCCTTCTTTCGAAGGTACGTAGGCAGCCCTCACAAGGCGCAGCTGTAACATTAATAAAATTTTATTATACCAATGCATTTTACCGAACTCCAACAGTTCATATTTTTCAAGTCAAACTTTACGTTTGCCGAACTCCAAAAGTTCGTATTTTTCAAGTCAAACTTTATGTTTGCCGAACTCCAACAGTTCGTATTTTTCAAGTCAAACTTTACGTTTGCCGAACTCCAACAGTTCGTATTTTTCAAGTCAAACTTTACGTTTGCCAAACTCCAACAGTTCGTATTTTTCAAGTCAAACTTTACGTTTGCCGAACTCCAACAGTTCGTATTTTTCAAGTCAAACTTTACGTTTGCCGAACTCCAACAGTTCGTATTTTTCAAGTCAAACTTTACGTTTGCCGAACTCCAACAGTTCGTATTCTTCAAGTCAAACTTTACGTTTGCTGAACTCCAACAGTTCGTATTTTTCAAGTCAAACTCTACGTTTGCCAAACTTTAAACAGTTCGTATTTTTCAAGTCAAACTTTACGTTTGCCGAACTTCAAACAGTTCGTATTTTTCAAGTTAAACTTTACGTTTGCCGAACTTCCAACAGTTCGTACTTTCAAGTCGAACTTTATGTTTGCCGAACTCCAACAGTTCGTATTTTTAACCACAACGGTTACATATCAACGTCCTGGCCAGACGATCAAATAAGCCGAGCTTAGCTCGCACGCATCCTCACGGTGCAATGGATAACACACTTTCCACATTCAAAGCCGAGATCAGTCTCGCACCAACTTCTCAGATTATCCAAGCCAAATAAGCCGAGTCCGTCTCGCACACTCGGATTCAATGTGAGGAACCTAGAGCATATTAAGATGAGCTGTTCACGTACTCTTAAAACTAAACTCTTAGGTCAAGCCGAACGTCCTTCCTCGCAAATTTAAGCCGATTTCTCAACAGTCGCAAAAATAGTAAGCCGATTCCTCAACAACCGCAAAAACAGTAAGCCGATTTCTCAACAATCGCAAAAACAATAAGCCAATCTACGATATGGATTGCCGACCTCGAACAGGTTCAGTCAAACTCATCCTCTTCACCCGGCTAAGACCGTACTGTTTACGGCACCAATGTGTACGACGAGTTTGAGAAGTCGTATAAAAGTATGACTTCAAATATAGAAAGTCACGAGTTAGAAAACGACTAAGTACAAAATTCGGATCTGCAAAACATCAATATTCATTTAAAAAAGCCCCCCGGGCAAAATGGATACCGGACTTTAAAAACCCTCCGGTCCAAGAGGTCGAGTTATAAAAGCCCATTCAGGCAAAAGAAAAACTAAGCACGCTACAAAAAAAAAAAAGACGGTTTTAGACATTTTGCGCCCGCATCGCCTCAGTGCGATCCGCCGACATCGAGGCCTGGTTGGACCCGAACTCATCAAGGCCCGGCGGGACCTCGTTACCCATCGAGGTTGAAACCCCTGGATGTACGGAATCGGTGAAGGGCGAGACTATCAGATCCGCCTCAACCAGCTCGCAGAGATCGATCGAAGCATACTCCGCCGACTTTTCAACCTTAAGCTTCTCGAGTTTTTCGATTTGAGACGGCGGGACAACGACGCCGTGCTTCTTCTTGAGGCTATCACAAAAACCAAGGATCCCATGGATTTGATTAACCACAAGGAATGGCTTCTTGGCCCGATCGATCGATGACAGATGATCTTTAACCTTCTGCAGCCGAACTTGGCATCCTTCGGTCACCGCCTTCCTCTTCGCAATCTGCTGAGAACGGCCAGCCCGTAGTCGCGAAGTCTCCGTGAATAATTTCACCGAGAGCGCATCCTTCTCCAACTCCAGCTCAGCGTTGGATCTCTTCAGAGCGGCAATTTCACGAGTCAGCTCGGTTACCGCACGGTCGCCTGCCTCCACCCTGTCCTCAGACACATGCAGCTCCTTACGAAGCTCCACAACCTGAACTCTCGCCTCAAGAGCTTTACGACGGGAGTCTCCGAGCTCACGGTCATAAGACCCGACGATCTCATTCGTCTGAGCAACCATCTGCCGAAATAACAAACTTTAGAGACATAATCGAAAGAAAGAAGAGACGAACTCGGAGAGGATGCTTACCTCAGCGGTGGTCTGGGCCAGCTTCTTGAAAGCCTCGGATTTATAAAGGCAACCAACCGGAGGAAGAAAATCTGGGCCGAAGCTCACCCGCCGATACGTCTCGGCATAATCCCACGAGTCGGCTTCCGGATCCGATGCCCGATGCCTCTTCGGAACGGGAGAATCGTCCGATAGAACCACCGTGTCCTCATCAGCGCGAGCAGGCCCAGTATCCCCCTCACCACCTTCAGCACGTTGAGGTTCGGTACTCCCTCCGCCACCTTCAGAGCGCTCGGTACCGACCCCAGCGGTCGGTCCAGCTGCCTGCCCGGTCCTTTTTTTGGTCTTCTTCCTCTTCTTCCTTTCAGCCGGTGGAGGAATGCATTCCTCGGCAGAAACCCGTTCCCCAGCGGGAACCTCTCCTTGGCCGATCTCTTCATTTTCAGTCGGCACCTCGGGATTCGCCGGCTCGGCACCTAAAGGGGCGTCAGCGTCCATTTCCACATCCATCTCGGCAGATAGGTCAGGGATATCGTCAAACTTCATCTTCCGTCTACGAGATGGGTTCGCTAAAAATAAAATAAAAAACAATACAGATAAAAAAAAAAAAAAAAAAGAGAGAGATAAACCACCAAACTGCGAAAAGAAGATCGTTGATATACCTTTAAGGGCTCTTTTTGCTTTTAGATCGAGCTCCTCTTGGTAGGCTTCAGGCCACCGAGCTTTCCCTGCCGCACTTAATTGCTTCACGTGGACAAAGGTGAATCCCGGCGTGGTGATAAGAAAGCCCGGTATGTGACGATCTGAAAAGGAAAAGAAAAAATATAACTTAGGCAAAATAAAGCACTAAAAGAAGTCGGGAACGAATATCTACCAATAGGCGTCTTCCACTGAGTTCGGTAACTCCCGCCTGGATGCTCAACAGAAGATTCGTCGATCTTCACGTAAAAGTACCGAGCATTCCAGTTATTGACTTTGCTCGGTTTGTTCCCAGTAACAAGGTCACATTCCGGCTTCGCATTAGCCGATAAGTACCAAGGTTTCGCCTTCGACAAATTAACCCGGAACAACCTTTCAAAAATATTCGCCGTGATGGGAATACCGCACTCCTCCCCAAGAGAGAGAAGACCCATAAGATTTATGACCGTGGCCGGCATCAACTGAGAGATCGCAATATGCCGCCTCTTATAATACTTATAGAAGAGCTTCGGGATGGGAAACTTAAGACCGCAGCTCCTGAAATACTCCTCTTAAACACAAATGTAACCGTTAGGAGCATCCCATGGACGGTCAGTCTCCTTCGGGATCTTGATAAGAATACCATCCGGAGCATTACATCTTTCCAAAGTAACTTGGACCGTCTCAGCCTTGGAACGAGACGGCCCAATGTTCGCGGGCTTTTCGACCAGCCGTCCGGTAGCCGTCCTGGGAACATCATCCTGATGAGCTTCTGGCGATACAGTGTGATCGTCTGGACAGGCAGCATCATCGCCCTCCGCTAGCCGAGCTGCAAATTCCCGATCTGTCCAAATCTGTTCGTCCGATTCAACAACTCCTTCAAAATCATCCTCATCAATAAGTTGAGGAACTTCGATCGTAACCCTTGGATCACTCGACCCGGCGGCAGCAACCCTGGAGCTACTTGCTTCACCACGACGCGAGTTATGTCTGAACAATTCTTGCATATCCGAGCTCGAAACAGAATCATCCATGAAACGTCTAAGGTCTGGGAAGTATTGATTCGGAGATCGGTCATCAACAGAAATAGAGTCACCTCCAGAAGTCATCTCGATCGAAAGAAAGAATTAATGAAGAACGAACGAAGAACAGTTGAAGATCGCCCGGAAAGTTTGAAAATCTTCAAACAGATCGGAGGAATCACTGCGGAGGAATGATCGGAGAACGGAAAGAAAAATAAATTCTAGAGAGAAGGGAGAGCGTTTAGAGAGAGAAAATACCTTTTTCTTGAAGGAAGAAGCAGAAGTGAAAAACCGAAGGAGGTTCGAGCGATATTTATAGGGAAAAAGGTAATGATGACAGCTCCTCGAAATGCGCAACCGAAGAAGACGAATCGACGCGCGACTCTTCGAGTTCCACGGTTAAAGAAGATGAAACGACACCCCGTTCCCAAGAAAAATCTACCAAACTCGAACGTTCAGGATCGCTCTCAAGGTCCACGAATCAAAGATTCCGAACTTGAGATCGCAAATCAGCCTACCGAACTCAAAAGTTTGTAAAAATCGATTCAATCGTTAGAATCTCGATCTTAAAAGGAATTCGCCGAACTCGAAGTGGAATCTGATCAGATCGTACCAATCTCAGTCCTTACCGAGCTAAAGAATACTCCTTGGAAATTCACCGAACTCATAAACTCCCTCGCCGAACTAAGGGGGGGACCAATTGTTAGAGGGGGGATTAGCACCCCCTGGTTTAACTCGGTTCGAACCGAGACCGGTTCAATCAAGATCGGTTTACGATGGTTCGGATCAGAGATGGATCAGCCCGAATACATTGGGCCAAGCTCGGAAATCTCGCTAAAAGCCCATCTCGGCCACCGAACTAGGCCCAGCGAGAGCCCAGTCCGTTACAACAGATAATGATCGAAGTATTTCCTTTTTCTCGCCGATCTCGGAAAAGGAAATATTCCTCTCGATTAAAATGAAGATATCCTTATCCCAGAGAGAGAACAGGAATATTTCCTTCTCCTAATCGAACTCGAAAAAAGGAAATATTCTCCCTTCAACCGCCTCAAGACACTATAAATAAGGGAGGAGGCTCATTCATTCAAGACATCCAGAACTTCCGCAGAGACCGGAGAGAATTCAAGTGAGCTACTTACCGATCTCGAGTTCTCCATCTTTGCAATCTTACTAACTCTGTTGTAACGCCGATTCTTGATCAATAAAACGAGATTCCGATTAAAAGTACTGTTTTACCCCTTTTCTGTGATTTACGGATCAACAAACCCCTTTTGTTACTCTTTCTTATTTTCTATTGAGTATTTATTCAAACATGTTTATTGCTTCAATTTCCATGTCTGAGTAGATCTCTTGTTAGGTTTAGGGATTCTCATAAGGGATTTCTTTGAATGCTAGGTTGATTAGTTATTTAGGGTTCATAATCTGAATTAGTTATTCGCCTTAGGTTGTTCTCAGAGCTAATTCTGGATTGATCACCTAGAACTTAGATCTTAGGTTAATCGATTAGGCACGACATTGCAATTGAGTAATCTGATAGAACCTAGGGTGAGCAAATTAATTATTCGCAAAGAGATTTGGTTTAATTGATTTGTGAACATATCAAACTCGATATTAAGACTGATTTATTCTTAGGAATTTGCAAAGAGATTTGGGATTCTGAAGTTTAGATTTAGATAATTCTCGCAACGACAGTTGCTCAATTATACTTTAGTGATTTGAGTTCAAGAACCATGCGTAACCTGAACCCTGATTAGTTAGTTTATTCTACATTCATTGATTTCCTGAGAAATATATCTGAACCTATCTTTCTCCCATCGAATTTACAACTCGTTTACTGTCTATTGCTTTCTGTTTCAACTAATTTGCTTAGCTTGATTCTCATCTATATAATATATTGTGTGTCTCTGTGAGTCTTTGTGTTCGACCCCTAATTTACTGCAACTAGTGCTTAGTACTTTTAGGGTATTAATTTGAGCATATCTAATTTGGCGCCATTGCCGGGGACTCAATTCGCCATTAGATTTTAGTCTGAGAATTTCGACTAAGTCCGTCAGTATCGATCGATACTACCTAGTGTCGATCGATACTTGTTGTCTTCTTTTCGTTGATATCGATCGACACCACCCAGTGTCGGTCGATACGCAACGTGTTTTTGGTTACTTATGTGCTTGACTCTTGTTTTCAGGTGTATGCCTAATCGTGAAACCAGAGGGAACAAGAGCACTCAGCTTGTTGAACTGTCATTGGAGCAGCTAGCACTTTTGGAACGCACAAACAGAAGAGCAAAGAAACCAGCAGAGATGAACAATCCATTGGTTTTGGTTCGAGATGAAGCTGGTACATACAGAAACCAAGAGGGTCACTTGTGCAATGCGAGAGGGCAACATCTGGATGGAGAGGGGAACATCATTCCACCTGCTCCTGTTGTCGAGGAGATTGTCGCTGGGAACGTCGCTGGGAACGTTGTGGTTAATCGTGGTAGAACGATTGGTGAGTGCAACATGCCTGATCAATTTTATGTCAATCGATCAGCGATTCATCCTCCGCCTTTTCAGAGGAATGACTTTGAGCTGAAACCTGCATACTTCACTCTTGTGGGTCAGCATCCTTTTCATGGTCTTTCTCATGAACACCCGATGGATCACATAGAGAGGTTTGATGATTTGGTCACTAGCATCAAAAGCAATGGAGTGTCCTATGATTACCTCTTCCGCAAGCTCTTCCCTTACTCTCTTGGTGGGGATGCAGCTTATTGGTTGAAGCAGTTACCAGCTGGGTCACTGACTACTTTGGAAGAGACTAAGACTGCTTTCCTGAACAACTTCTATGATGATGCACGATCGGAGGAGCCCAGGAACAAGATCTCCTAGTTTTCTCAAGGACCTACTGAGGCGTTCAAGGCTGCTTGGACGAGATTCAGATCATAACAGAGAGATTGTCCACATCACGGGTATTTTGATGTTCAGTTGCTGGGTCTTTTCTTCAAAGGGATTGATTGGAGGCATCAAACGGCTTAGGATGCTGCGAGCAATGGAAACTTCAACACCAGGTATCCCGAGGACGCTTATGTGCTGATTGAGAATTTTGCATCTAGCAACAGCACCAAGAATGCAGATTTTGAGCGCAAGAAGCTAGCTGGTAGCATGGATGGTTCGCAGATTTCTGAAATTCAAGCCAAGCTAGATCTTCTGATCGGGAAGTCGAAGAAGACTATACACTTTGCTGATGGAGTCGATAATATTGATGAAGATGAAGTGGAGGATGTTGACTACGTTGGTGGTTCTGACTTTCAGGGTCAACAATTTGGGTACAACAACAACCAAAACTTCAACAACAACAATCAGCAAGGTGGGTACAAGTTTGAGGGAAACCAATCTGGCTTTGGAGCAAAAAAATTCACTCAAAAACCACTTCAGAGCAACGTTTTAACTCGCAATTATGGGAACTCTTCGTACCAACCCATCTATCCAAAATCCACAGAGAGTAAAATGGAATCCGTACTAGAACAAATTCTTCAGGGACAGCAAAAGATGCAAGGGGATTTCATTGGGAAGATTGACTCTCTGTACACTGATATGAATGGGAAAAGTGACGCTATCAATCTTTCTCAGAGGAAGCTGGAAACTCAGGTTGCTCAGACTGCAGCAGCTGTGAAGAGGCAGGAAAGTTTTCTTCCAGGGAAAACTGAGAATCCAAGGGCATACATCAATGCCATCACCTTGACGAGTGGAAAAGAGGTGATTACAGGAGTGAAGAACAGCCCAGTTGCAGAGAATTTCGTCGATCCTGCTGAAGATGACGGCTGGGAATCTGAAAATCCATGTGTATCGATCGATACCAGACAGTGTCGATCGACACCAGTCCAGACACCTGCACGAAAGGATCCAAAATCCCGTGTATCGATCGATACTCCTTATGTGTCGGTCGATACTGAGGCGCAGGTCGAGAAAGAACCAGAGATTGTGTACAAACCCAAAATACCTTATCCTATGCCTCCTAAGATGACAAAGAAGGAATGGGAAGACGCCCGATGCAAAGCTATGCTGGATAAGGTTGTTGTGGAGCTTCCTTTTGTTGATGATATATCAGATGATGAGAATTCAAACACCACCCCTGTGTCGACCGATACTCCCTTGTATCGATCGACACACGTGCAAAGTTCTGCCAGGGACGATTCCAGAGTGAAAGCAAGAAGAAGTACATCACCTCCACTGAGGCAGTTGACTAAGAGGGAAGACCCATGCATATTCTCAGTTCCATGCTCTATTTCTGGAGTTGACTTCAAAGAGTCTCTCGTTGACTCGGGGGCTAGCGTCAATGTCATGTCAAAGGCAATTGCAGAGAGATTGGGAGCTGATATTCGATCTCCCAAGATATCTATCACATTCGCGAACTCTACCACGTCGGTTCCATACGGTACAATCCCTGATTTGATGGTTAAAGTAGGAGACTGTCTGGTTCCTACCGATTTTGAGGTGATGGAGATGAGTGCGAGATCTAATACGCAGTTGATTCTTGGAAGACCGTTCATGGATACGGTTGGTGCCATTATGGACACACCCAACAGGAGAATCTCATTCTCATACATTGACAATGAGGTGTACTACAAAGCCATCCCCACTAGAGGAACTCCCACACATATCTCATGTATCACCATTGTTACAGGAGAGACGTTGGTAGTTGATCTTTTGGGAGAGCCTCCTGACGAGCCAATTGTCATAGACCTTCTAGATAGTCCTTTTGTCAGCACCAAGAAAGAAGTCAAAGCATCTAAGGCAAAGAAGAAGGTGGTGAGCAAAGGATTGAAAGGTGCTACTTCTAAGACTTTAATCCCTCAGAAGTGTAATGGGGATTCTCCACACACTGACTTTTTAAGAAGCTCTAGAGTACCACCCTCTGCTGAGTCACTTCTGAGATTGCAGAGAAACTCTGGAAGAGATCGAAGTACTCTTTATCAAGGCAAGAAGCAAGTCACTACCGCTGGGGCAGTTGACTAAGAGGGAAGACCCATGCATATTCTCAGTTCCATGCTCTATCTCTGGAGTTGAATTCAAAGAGTCTCTTGTTGACTCGGGGGCTAGCGTCAATGTCATGTCAAGGACAATTGGAGAGAGAATGGGAGCTGATATTCGATCTCCCAAGACATCTATCATATTCGCGAACTCTTCCACATCGGTTCCATACGGTAGAATCCCTGATTTTATGGTTAAAATAGGAGACTGTCTGGTTCCTACCGATTTTGAGGTTCTGGAGATGAGTGCAATATCTAGTATG
Organism: Eutrema yunnanense; assembly: GCA_002933935.1. Lineage (NCBI taxonomy): Eukaryota > Viridiplantae > Streptophyta > Magnoliopsida > Brassicales > Brassicaceae > Eutrema > Eutrema yunnanense. The sequence goes on from PKML01000490.1 coordinate 305,101, forward strand.
CAGTTGATTCTTGGAAGACCGTTCATGGCTACAATTGGTGCAATTATGGATATGCCCAGTAAGAGAATCTCGTTCTCATACATTGACAAGGAGGTGTACTACAAAGACATCCCTACTAGAGGAACTCCCACACATATCTCTTGCATCACCATTGTTACAGGAGAGACGTTGGTAGTTGATCTTTGGGAAGAGCCTCCTGACAAGCCAACTGTCATAGACCTTCTAGATAGTCCTTCTGTCATCACCAAGAAAGACGTCAAAACATCTAAGGCAAAGAAGAAGGTGAAGAGCAAAAGAGTGAAGGGTGCTTCTTCTATGACTTTAATCCCTTAGAAGTATGATGGGGATTCGATTGAATACAAGGTGAAGTGCAAAGGAACTTCGAAACCATTCTCTAAGGCTAGAGTTCTTCTCACTTCGGAGCTGAAAGAGAAAGGAAAGGAGTTTGTGGAGAGCATGTTGAGCAAAACTCTGAAGCTGACGATGTCAAATTGTGGAGCTTGTTTTGGAGTAAGCTCTCAATCTTCTCCTGACTGATCGCCTGAATGGCGGTACAGTCAAGCTAATGACGTTAAACGAGTGTTTGGTGGGAGGCAACCCACTGGTGAGTCTGTTTTTGAGTCTTTTTCTTTTTATTTTTCGTTTTGTGTTTGTGTCAGGATTAACAAGGAGCAAAAACTCGAAATCGCCCGAGTATCGATCGATACCCCATTGGTATAGGTCGAAACCCTACGCGAATGAGAAAGTTCATCATGTCGACTTAAGCCTAGTATCGATCGATACCAGGCCGTGTGTCGGTCGATACTCGATGTTCCAGCATAGTAATTTCTTGTTTTTCCCAATTCTATTCTATTCATTTGTTTTCTTTTATTGACTCTAGGCTAGATAACAATGAGGACAGTTTTGTTCAAGTCTGGGGGAGGTAGTCGCCGGCATTGTTTTTGTTTTTCTTAGAGTCACTACAAGAAATGTGGGTATTAATAGCATCAGAAGATAGCGTTTATTATAGTTCTTCTACACTACAAGAAAACACAGTTTTTGCGACTACAAAAATAGTCACAAAATAGTCGCAAATGAGTCATTTGCGATTATTTTGGGACTAAAAAAATTAGTCGCAAATAATTGGTCGCTAAATACAGTAGTCGCAAAATAGTTGCTCTTTTGCGACTAATATGTGACTCTAATATCAGTCATAATTTAGATACTAAATTTGAGACTACTTGTAAAAAAAAATTTTTTTTTTAAAACTAAAACAAAATTCCAAAAAAATATATTTTTATTTAATAAAATAATTAATTACAAAAAAAATAATACAAAAAAAAAATTAAAAAAAAAAAAGAAATTAAAACAATGTCGAGAGACATCCCGATCTGCTCCGGGTTTGGATCTCCTCTGCCTGCATCCCCGATGTGTTCCAGCATCTGCTCCTCCGCGGTTCTACTCCGGCATCTGCTCCTCTGCGATTCTGATCCGGCATCTGCTCCTACGCGATTCTGATCTGGCATCTGCTCCTCCGGCGCATCTGCTCCTTCATCGCCCGTGGCTGGATCTGGAAAGAGGAAAAACCTCGCCGGTGGCTGGAGAAGAAGAAGCTTCGCCGGCTAGAGAAGAAGAAGCCTCGCCGGCTGGAGAAGAAGAAGCTCGCCGGCTGGAGAAGAAGAAGCTCGCCGGAGAAGAAGAAGCCGCCGCATAAACATGGATCTGCTCCTCCGGCCAGTCAGCTCCTCCGGCCAGTCTGCTCCTCCGGCGACAAATTCCGACTGCCCCTGGATCTGCAAAAAAAATAAAAGATTTAGATCAACTCAAGAATAAAAAAAGGAAGAGACGAAAGAGAAGGAAGAAGAAGAAGAAGAATAAGAAGAGTCGTGGAAAGGAGAGAGAAAGAGAAGCAAAGAATTAAACCCAAAAAAAAAGTATTTTAAATCCTCCACCGTTGGATTAAACCAATCAACGGTGGAGGATCTCGATCCTCGTCTTAATGAACTAGCCAATGAGAAGCTTTCATTATTTTTGTCATTTTGTCGCAAATTAGTGGCAAATTTGGGACTATTTTGTGACTACTATTAAAAAAAAATCTATTGGGTTGCTAAACAGTTCCAAATTTGGAACTATTTTGTGATAATAAATTTTTTTTACCGTAAACCCTAAACTTTAAGAACCTAGAAGGTTTGAATATGATTTTACAATGATTTTGTAAATCTAGCAATTCAAAAATATGTTCAAACTTAAAAATAAGTAAATTTTGAGAGAATTTTATCTTTCAAAATCATTCCTTATAAAACACATGTAACACTTAGTAGATGTTATGATTATATTGAAATTTTTGTAAGTGTTATATTTTTTTGTTTATTATTTGATATTTATGTGTAAGATCTAGTTTATAATTTAAGATTTATAGTTTATGATTAAGGGTTAGAGATTTATGGTTTAGAATTTAGGATTTATAAAA
>PKML01000490.1:320604-365644 GCA_002933935.1 Eutrema yunnanense
TTTAGGATTCGCAAAGAGATTTGGAATTCCTAGGATTTAGATTTAGATAGTTTTCGCAACGAGAGTTGGTTAGCTATATTTTAGTGATTTGAGTTCAAGAACTGCGCTAAATCTGAATCCTGTTAGTTAGTTTATCTGCATTCATTGATTTCCTGAGAAAAACCCTGGGCCTATATTTTCCTGATTGAATACAACTCTTTTATTTTCTGCATTGCTTTTAATTACATCTGTTTGGCTTAGCGTAATTCGACACTATAGAATCTATTGTGTGATCTCTGTGAGTCTTTGTGGTTCGACCCCTAGCTATACTATTACAACTGCTTTAGTACTTTAGGGTATTAAATTGAGCATATCAAACCTATCTTTCTCTCATCGAATTTACAACTATTTTACCGTCTATTGCTTTTTGTTTTAACTGAATTGCTTAGCTTGATTCTCATATATATATTCTATTGTGTGTTTCCGTGAGTCCTTGTGTTCGACCTCTACATATACTACAACAAATACTTTAGTATTTATAGGGTATTAATTTGAGCATATCACTGACGAACCAAGTCTGGAAATAGATCATACAGCCGTGTGGCAATAGTGCCCAGACCAATCCTCTGAAGCAAACACTGGAGCTCACCGTCTAGACCCAAACGACGCTTCGTGACTCCATCAACAAATCAAGTGGGTTGCACATCAATACCCAGCCACCCGTTGTAGTGCAACGTATCATAATCATCCCAGTCTTCAGAGACAGGCCTGTAGATGCAGTCTGTACTCTCAGCGATCTCCCTATATGTTCCCTCCCAAAGTCTGTTGCAAGGAATCCTGGTCTTCTCGTTCCTCTTAGGCCAAGGAGCCCTACATGTGACACTAGGAGCAGCCGGTGGTCATGGTTGTGAGACTGGTGGTGGAGGGATGTCGCACAAAGAAGTATGCGAACGCTCAATATTTTCTGACGTTCCATCAATCATCACTCTGTAGTTTTCGTTGCCTAGGCAACCGGTCACTACACCTCTCTTCCAATGTAAACCATCCCAGATCTTGACATGTTGATAGTTGCGGAATTGCGTTGGGCGCGGGTTGGAGCTTGATGCAATATCTGTTCGTGTTCTCTTTCGAGTAGACATCTGCAATCAAAGACAAAGAACACATCAAACACATAATAAGCACCAAATCCAACAACACATCAATAATTAGCAACAAATTTCTCAAAATTCAATTACTGCATGCAGGGTATCGATCGATACCCTGGCGATTTCGAACCAGAATCTCAAAATTCATCAAATCCGCAATTTTAGGCATACAAGCGTAAGGGTGGGTTCGAAATTCCTCTAGAACAACTTAGGTAAGGCAGATGTATCCGGTAAACCAAGTTCTAAGAGACAAAAATATCAAAATCCCAAACCGTGTGTCCATGGAGTGAAAAAGAGAAATTTATGTGTCATACCTTGCAGATCGAAAGAATGGATGGTAGAAATGGATAGAGCACAAAAATCCGACAAGGTTAGGCACCAGAATCACTCAAATCCGTGAAGAAACGAAGATTTGGTGAATTTGGAATAGGGTTTTGCTAAGTGTCGATTGATGGGAACTGTGGATAAGAGAGAAAACCCGAGGGTTTTAAATTAGAACTTACATGTGCGTAGGGTATCGATCGATACCAAGACGATTTGGTCGATGCAAGTTTACTTTCTCATCGTTTGCCTGATTCACTAAATACACAAGACACAAAAACGAAAAATAAAAAGAAAAAGACTTATATACAGACTCACCAGTGGGTTGCCTCCCACCAAGAGCTCGTTTAATGTCATTAGCTTGACTATACCGCCGTTCAGGCAGTGGGTGCATCATCCAGAGGCATTATGTGTCCTTCAAGAATCTCGGCGCTCCTCAAATAGTGTTTCACCATTTGTCCATTGACGGTGAACTCTTCTCCGAAAGGATTCGACATGACAATTGCACCATGTTGTCTAACCTCCTTGACTGTGAAAGGACCTGACCAACAAGAACGCAGTTTACCAGAAAACAAATGCAAACGAGAGTTATACAAAAGTACCTGATCATCGGGTTCAAAGTGTCTTGCAAGGATTTTCTTATTGTGATACGCCTTGGTCCTCTCCTTGTACAGCTTTGAGTTTTCATAGGCATGATGCCTAATCTCATCCAGCTCATTCAGCTGAATCCATCGCCTCTCAGCAGCAGACTTGATGTCAAAATTCATCATCTTTGTAGCCCAGGCTGCCTTATGCTCGATTTCCACCGGAAGGTGACACGCTTTCCCATATAGCAAGTGAAACGGTGTAGTCCGAAGTGGTGTCTTGAAAGCGGTTCTGTAAGCCCACAGTGCATCATCCAGCCTTGTACACCAATCCTTCCTAGTAGTACCCACAGTCTTTTCTAGAATCTCCTTGATCTGCCTATTGGAAACCTCAACTTGCCCACTAGTCTGAGGATGATAATAAACTGTGTTTTTACCGGTTTCTAACATTTGTTTTTGTGTGTTTTATTGAGTCAAAGTGTCTCTTTAAGAGTCTTTTAGTTCTTTACCGAGTCTTTTCAGGTTTTAGGTGACTTTGTGAGAAAATGAGCCGTTTTTGGTGAAAATGAGCATATGAAGATGCAGAATCATGCAGAGACGTCAGAAATTTGGCATTCGTTGAAGGACTTACCACCGATGGATCGCGATCAAAATTTGATACAAGATATAGAAATGGATCAGATTTCATGTGGAAGTGGTTTGAAGTCATTCCAACGGTGCGATCAAAAGTTACGCCAGTTTTTGTGAAGACGGTCCAACATAAATCAACTGGTTTAGTGATGCGAAAAATAAAAGAAAATTTCGGTTTTCACTTATTCTGAACCGGTTTCGCCCAGGACTTCGGAAAAACGTTTTTAGGCTTATTTAGGCTATTTTGCAGCCATTGTTTAGGCTAACCTTTATTTTATTCATCAGAGAACTTCTGGACTCGTTCCTAGGAGATTTGAGGGAGATGAATTTGTACTTCATACCGGAGAAGATTTCTGAACCCTTTTTGGATTTATTTCTATTCGATTATGAATTCCTTTTCATCTCTCTGTGTTTTCTTTGTTTCCATGTCTGAGTAATCTCCCTGTTAGGTTTTTAGGGTTTCAAGGGATTCTCCATGAATCACTGAAACGGATCTGTTATATTAGGGAATTACATAGAGTTCTTCATCTATTGTTGGATTTAAGGCTTAAAATAGATTGATCACCTAGTTTATGATCTTAGGATTAATCTATTCATCAAAAGTGTTTTAGATTTCCTGATAGAACATAGATGAGCAAATCGTCCTTAGCCAACGAAAGCTGATGCTAAGGCGATTTGTGAACTAATCAAACCTGAACTTTAATGCTTGCCTAGAATTTTAAGGTCAAACGACGGTTTAGATTCTTAGGTTGTTTGGCATAGTAGTTAGTACCACGACAGTGGGCTAGCTAGACATTCATGTTTGAGTTCGAGAACTGTTCTTAATTCATTCCCTAATTGATAGTATGTTTAGTGAATCTGGATTTCCTGCGAATTACCTAAAGGCCTAGCGCTTTCTTATATCAAACTTACATCGTTTTATCTGCATTCTTAGTTTTAGAAGTTACAAACCACAAGCAAATATCATTCGTCTTAGATTTACTTTCCTTCTACATTCTCGTAGCGTTACACTTGGTCTCTGTGGATTCGATCCTAACGTACTACATCGATATACTGTTATTATTGCAGTAGTGTGTACTTTAGTTATTAATTGACTAGGTGAAAACACCTTAAATCAATTTGGTGCCGTTGCCGGGGATCAAAAACGTTGCCTACGAGTCTTGGACGAAAGTTCAGACTAAGATACTAAATTTTACTAACTTTTCATTTTATTCTTTTTTGTTTCTTATAGTTGATGGCCATGGACTATAATGATTGGCCACAAGAAGAGGATGCCACATTTGATGAATACACTCAAGATGAGCCATACGTGGAGCCACCATTTGATGAAAGTGTACTCACACCAGAACAAAGAGTTGAGTTGGATAAGCATCATGAAGAGAATCCAACGATGAAAAGGAGTGTCCTAGCAGCTATGATCCGGTTGAATCTCATGTCACATCGGGCAGCACTTGAAGGAAGGGAACTCACAATGTCTGAGATAATGGTAGCTCATGCACCTGAAGAGGTAATTTATTGGGTTCCACCATGCCAACTAGAAGGTATTTTTGACTAAACCTTTGAAATCTATGATTATGAGGATAGTCACTTGCCTTGCATTGAAGATGTAGGTTCTAGTTTGCATACTCATGTGCTCATTGATGAATGCTACGATTTAATATGTGAGTCTCAAAGACTAGATACCTTAAGAGTAGAAAAGCTTGCTAGAGATTACCATGAAGTATGTTTTGATATTAATTATCTATGTGCTTTGAATGTTCATGATCTCGAGTTTAAGTTTTCAATGCCTAAGGAATCTAGATCTCTTCTTGAAAAATATTACCTAGGGGATGTGCTTGATGTAGATAAGATCTTGAATGAGATAGAGAACCCTAAGGTTGAGATGGATTCTAGGAAAGAGGATACTGTGTTTTACATGATTGATGGAGATGAAGTTGACTATTTTGTGATTAACTCGTTTACACCAGAAGTTGACTTTATTTTTCCATCAAATGCATTTGATCCACATGAGCATCTCACCATCAAGGAAAATTTCAAGATATATGCTACATTCGTAGTAACATCCCTTGATGTGAGTTTTGTCTCTTTGCCCTGGATAGTTGTGTGCCATGTTGCACATTTTGTTTCTTGTCCAAGCAGGAGAAGGACCAAAGGTGCATTGGCCCAGCCATTTGATTCTCATGATTAACATCTGAGACCGAAGTCAAGCTAACGACTTTAAACAAGCGCTTGGTGGGAGGCAACCCACTGGTAAGTGTACATACTTCCCTTACCGTTTTTTTTTTTTTGCATTTAATTTTTGGTTTTGGTTCTTTTGTTTCAGGTTCAAAAAAAAATCTGGATCGATCGATCCTGCCCTCAGATCGATCGATCCCAAAAAACGCCAATAGCTGGATCGACCTACAATCCAAGATCGATCGATCCATAAAAAAAAAAAAAAAAAATCAATTTGTTTTTGCCTTCTCTCTTATTTATTTTCACACCGAGACGGTGTGAAGTAAGTCTGGGGGAGGGTCTTTATCGTTACTNAAAAAAATTCCAATTTGTTTTTTCCTTTTCTCTGGTTTATTTTCACACCGAGACGGTGTGAAGTAAGTCTGGGGGAGGGTCTTTGTCGCTACTAACGTTGTTTTCTTTCTTTTGTTTTTCTCTTGGGTCATTTTGGTGTTTTTCTTGAGTCGTTTTATTGAGTCAAAATTTGTTGGAGATTATGATCACTTTCTTGGATTTATTGTTCTGACTTTCATCTAAGTGACCATTGTTGCAGAATTAGCTCTAGATCAGACTAATGAAAAATCCCAGGGCTGACCAGTTCATCAGAGACATTCATGTCTCTACAGAAATTCAATGGCCTGAGCTAGTTTCTGAGCTCTTCCTTTTACCTCATCGTTGTGATTGGTGTCTTCAGGGCTTGACTCCTCTTTCGTATCTGACAATGACAATCTGTTTGAAAATATGGTAATTCTCCCCCTCATTTGTTAGATAAGCAGAAAAGATGAAATGATTTTCTTTCGAGTAAAGGGATAGGAAAATTTCCACCAACCCCATTATTTTACTTCGAAAGAGATGATCACACTAAGGTTGGAAGCGAGGTTAGAAAAATTTCCCGTGATACCATTATTCGCCTACAACTTAGAATAAAAGGGTGGCACTAAAATGAACCGGGGATTCGGTGGCAAAAACCATCAATACTCGCGTTCCATCAGCCATTAACCCTGCGAAAAAAAGAATGAGAAAAGAATAAGTTTGAGGGAGAGAAAGAGTACCAAAGTTGTGTAGTTGTCTTGTCATGATATCGAAAGGGAAAGAGTCTACAAGGTCCTTGGCACTATGATCTTTCAGTGAGACCCAGCGATGATGGTCTTTGAATTATTTTGTGAGATAACGTGGTGAATCTGGAAAAGCTGCAATGCCTGCGGAGAATTACATGGTGGTTTGATTTGGAGTTGGTTTTGACAACATGTGGATTACTAAGTTGGATGGTCATTGCAATGTTCTAAGAAAATGTGAGTCTCCGTGTTTTCAAACCTCTTCCTTGTTCTTGGTTTTCTGTTTGCTTGAGGGCAAGCAAAAGATTAAGTCTGGGGGAGTTGATAAACTGTGTTTTTACCGGTTTTTAACATTTGTTTTGTGTCTTTTATTGAGTCAAAGTGTCTCTTTAAGAGTCTTTTAGTTCTTTATCGAGTCTTTTCAGGTTTTAGGTGACTTTGTGAGAAAAGGAGCCGTTTTTGGTGAAAATGAGCATATGAAGATGCAAAATCATGCAGAGACGTCAGAAGTTTGGCATTCGTTGAAGGACTTACCACCGATCGATAGAGCTCAAATTTTAATACATGATATAGAAATGGATCAGCTTTCATTTGGAAGTGGTTTGAGGTCATTCAAACGGTGCGATCAAAAGTTACGCCAGTTTTCGTGAAGATGGTCCAACATAAATCGACCGGTTTAGTGATGCGAAAAATAAAAGGAAATTTCGGTTTTCACTTATTCTGAACCGGTTTCGCCCAGGACTTAGGAAAAACGTTTTTAGGGTTATTTTGGCTTTTTTGCAGCCATTGTTTAGGCTAAGCTTTATTTTATTCATCAGAGAACTTCTGGACTCGTTCCTAGGAGATTTGAGGGAGACGAATTTGTACTTCATACCGGAGAAGATTTCTGAACCCTTTTTGGATTTATTTCTATTCGATTATGAATTCCTTTTCATCTCTCTGTGTTTTCTTTGTTTCCATGTCTGAGTAATCTCCCTGTTAGGTTTTTAGGGTTTCAAGAGATTCTCCATGAATCACTGAAACGGATCTGTTAGATTAGGGAATTACATAGAGTTCTTCATCTATTTTTGGATTTAAGGCGTAAAATAGATTGATCACCTAGTTTATGATCTTAAGATTAATCTATTCATCAAAAGTGTTTTAGATTTCCTGATAGAACATAGATGAGCAAATCGTCCTTAGCCAACGAAAGCTGATGCTAAGGCGATTTGTGAACTAATCAAACATGAACTTTAATGCTTGCCTAGAATTTTAAGGTCAAACGACAGTTTAGATTCTTAGGTTGTTAGGCATAGTAGTTAGTACCACGACAGTGGGTTAGCTAGACATTCATGTTTGAGTTCGAGAACGGTTCTTAATTCATTCCCTAATTGATAGTATGTTTAGTGAATCTGGATTTCCTGCGAATTACCTAAAGGCCTAGCGCTTTCTTTTATCAAACTTACATCGTTTTATCTGCATTCTTAGTTTTAGAAGTTACAAACCACAAGCAAATATCATTCGTCTTAGATTTACTTTCCTTCTACATTCTCGTAGCGTTACACTTGGTCTCTGTGGATTCGATCCTAACGTACTACATCGATATACTGTTATTATTGTAGTAGTGTGCACTTTAGTTATTAATTGACTAGGTGAAAACACCTTAAATCAGATGATAAGGAGTAGCTACACGATGATTCACACCATGCTTCTTCAGCAACTTCTCGAAAACCTTGTTAATAAAGTGAGAGCCACCATCACCTATAACAATCCGAAGTACTCCAAATCGAGGGAAAATGGTTGTCTTAAACAGCTTAAGGACCACTGAAGAATCGTTGGTGGGACTAGCAATTGCTTCGACCCACTTGGATACATAGTCCACAGCAACCAAGATGTACTTGTTTTTGTATGACGAAGGAAAGGGACCCATAAAATCGATGCCCCAACAATCAAAAATCTCAACCTCAAGGATGGAATTCTGTGGCATCTCATTTTTCTTACTGATCTTCCCTCTCCTCTTACACGCATCACACTGCGAAACGAAGGCATGAGCATCCTTAAACATAGTAGGCCACCATAAGCCTGCTTGAAGAACCTTTGACCTTGTCTTGAAAGTAGCAAAGTGTCCAGCGTAATCGGATCCATGACAATAAAACAGAACATTAGGTACCTCGGATTCAGCAATGCATCTCATGTATATACCATCAGAACAGTGCTTGTACAAGTAAGGTTCATCCCAAAAGAATCGCCTTATGTCACGCAAAAACATCTTCTTGTCATATTTCTTGAGATGATTTGGCTCTGCATCTGCAGCGAGGTAGTTGGCGATATCAGCGTACCATGGTTGATCATAATCTGCTGAAGCGACTATATACCCTTCAGAATCACCAAGGTGTCCAACAGTCAAAACAGGTTTGGATATCGCAGGGTATTAACCGATACTGGGAGAGTGTCGATCGATACCAAAACCTACAATTCGTGGGAATTGCTGAGTTTCGGCAAAACCCATTTGAAACTCATTTTCAATGAAGTAGATGGACTCTTCTGGTAGTTGATCATCAATAGGCACGTCTGCATCGATCAGAATCCTTGAAAGATGGTCAGCGACTCCGTTCTCCATTCCTTTCTTGTCCTTAACCTCAATGTCGAAACCTTGTAGCAACAGAACCCAACGACAAAGGTGAGGTTTGAGATCCTTATTCTACATCAGATATTTGAGAGCAGCATGATCAGTATGAACAATCACTTTGCTCCCAATCAGGTAGGATCGAAATTTCTCAAAGGAGAAAACAACTGCAAGTAGTTCCTTCTCTGTGGTGCTGTAATTCCTCTGAGTATCATCCAATGTCCTGTTGGCGTAGTAGATAACGTGCAACTTCTTATCCTTCCTCTGACCCATAACTGATCCAACAGCAAAATCACTAGCGTCGTACATGATCTCAAAAGGCAAAGTCCAATCAGGAGGTTGCACAATAGAAGCACTCACCAAAGCCTTTTTAATCTCTTCAAAGGCCGCAAGACACTCAGGTGTGAAATCGAATTTGATCTCCTTGCATAATAGGGCGGTGAGTGGGCGGGCTAGCTTGGAGAAGTCCTTGATAAATCTTCTGTAAAACCCAGCATGACCAAGGAAGCTTCGAATATCCTTCACAGAAGTCGGTGGTTAGAGGCTTGTCATTAACTGAATCTTGGCTTTGTCAACTTCGATCCCAGCTTCAGAAACCTTGTGCCCAAGCATGATGCCATCATGAACCATAGAGTGACACTTTTCCCAATTAAGGACCAAGTGTTTCTCTTCACATCTCTCTAGCACCTTGCGCAAGTTATCCAGACAGCTCTTGAATGATGATCCATACAGCTCTTGGTATCGATCGACACCCATCGAGGAGATTACAAGTCGCGACTTTTAATGAAGTTTGAAGAATTGCAAAACTTGCCCAGAAGATTTTAATATTTACAAGAAGACCCCAATTCGTGTTTAGACTATTTAATTAGGTTTTATAGCCAATTTGATGGCTATGCTTATTTTATTCTGGTTTTTGTGAGAGAGCTTTTGAAGGGAGACAAGTCTGAAACACTGTTCGTCCGAGAGAAGATTTCGAACCCTCTTGTTACTCTTTCTGTTTTATTTGATGATTTATTCAAACATGTTTATTGCTTCAATTTCCATGTCTGAGTAGATCCCTTGTTAGGTTCAGGGTTCTCAATAGGGTTTTCTCTGAATGCTAGGTTGATTTATTATTAGGATTCGTTATATGAATTAGTTCTTCACCAAAGGTTGTTTACAAAGCTAATTCTAGATTGATCATGTTGAGAATCCAGAGGCTCAAAGGTGTCACCTTTGCAGAGCTTAGACCCCAACAAACCAATACCTGAAGCAGTTGCTGACATACTACAGAGACTGTAACAGAAAGTAGCACAAAACAGAGTATAGAGAGAAAGAGAAGGGAGAAGGGGCACACACATGATTTAATGAGTTCACGTCCATAACCGGGTCGCTACATCCCGCCGAGACTCACCTCGGAATCCACTAGAACACATAGGTTACAAAAGAGATCCATAAACCCCAAAAGCCCTATTACAAAAGCTTCTCTTGGTTCTCACTCTTTACCTATGTCTACATTGTGATGTAACTCACTTAGCTCACTCTCTCTCATCTCTACCTCTATATTTATATATGAGGAGACATCCTTAAACCTAGTACAGCTGCCCAAACGCCAAAGTGAACTTCAATCACGTTTGCTTTGGCCAAACAAGCCTTAGTCACAAGATGACAAAGTGTCCTTCTTGACCATTTAATGCAAAGGCTTTTCCTTGTGGTCCCTAGTTCTTAACTAAACCCATGTTTAATCTTTATAGACATGAGTTAGTTCTTGAAGCTTGCTCATCACGTTCACATCTTCACAAATCTCCACCTGTGAACAATATGATCACACAAACAACCTGCACATGCTTGAGAGAGAGTACCTTCTTCTAGTTCCATGGATTCCAGTCTCGGTTCCTGAGTATACTTACTCAGCCTTGATCCTTAGCCGTTTAAACACCATAAACCAGCTTGATCCTTGTTGCATTTAACATCACGTTCAATGCACTTCAGCTGCAACTACTTGCATCGCTGAACCTGAGCCATCAGCACATCTACACTTCACTTGGAGTTGTGAAAACCAGCTCAATACAGTCTTGTATTGAGCTCAACTCTTATGTGCCACTTCCTGATGCATTCAACACTTGAATACCTGATACAACCGCTCAGCAAACTCCATTAACAAGTTCAGAAATACCTCCAGCTTGTTAACTCAACAGAAATCACCACAAGCTTCACCACTTGTGACTCCTCCAATCACAAAGTGTCCTCTACAGCTTCTGTCCAAACCATAGACCTGTTTCAGTGGCTGAATGATCAATTATCCCTCTGCAAAACCTTGATTCCCTTGCTAGCTTCTAGGATTTCCTCATGCGCATTGAGACCAAAACCCTTTGAATTCACTTGAATCAAATGCAGAAACCTGAACCACCTTTGTTTCAGAACCTGAAACCCTTTTGATTCATCCTTGTAGACAATCTCTGCAACTTCTTAAGAACCACTGTATAACCCGAGATTACCTTTAAACATGTCTCATAGCAGCAAAACCTTGTGCTATACCTGAGACAATCATGTACAGCCATTACACATCAATTCTAGAATACCTGATGCACTTCCTGCTATACCAGCAGCCTGCTACACATGCAGACTCCACAAGACGACTTGAACCTTGCTTCATTCAGTTTCTAGACTAAAAACCAAATCCTTCTTCTTCCCTATCATCGCTAGATACTTGAAGAAACCTCAATGAATGACCTACAAGCGCCTGTCCCTGAGAAGACACTTACATAAACTCCTCATGGTGCAACAAACAACTAGAAACTCCTTAGTTGTTGTCTTCCAATGCAGCTTAATTTTCTACATTTGCGTCTCTTTAGGACTCCTTTAAGTTGCATACTTCAGTCTTCAGATGACACTTCCTGTCATGCTCTGAGCATAGCAATTTGTGACCGTCTTGAAGTGAATAACCCTGATACAAATTTTTATTTTTTTTTTGTACCAGCACTTGTCTTATTCAGCAACTTCTTATGAAGACCCACTAAACCACTTCAATAGCGTCATCTCAACTCACACTGTAGTATCTTCTCTGAATTTTCAGAAAACCTGCAACTTCTTCTAATTGTAATTACCAACAACAAGGTTCAACCAAATCTGTAAACTGCCTTGAACCTTCAGATTACACCCTGTATCAGCTGAATACTCGTCGATAATAACCTATTACTGGCTTCATAGTCTTCCTTGTACACTGAACTTCTGTAAATCCTGTTCAACAGTGAGTCATCCAACCTTTGAACTCTTTTCCATTTTGAGCTAACCATCAAAGACAATCTCCACAAGCACAGCTTCATCAGGAATAGAAAAAAATAACCTTTTGGGTATGCATTGCCAGTCTTGTAGCAACAATACTCCACCCGTAACCATAACCCCTTGGCAGTCACTTTGTCTTTGAGAACTCATCTTCATAAATCTGAGTCAAAACACTCTTCACTGTCTCTTTGAACCACTCACACGTTCTGATGTATCAGAATGAGTCACCATGGCTTCTTGCTTCAGAATGTGTGTCAGAACTTACGACAAAACCCCTTTCCTCATGCAGCCACTCCAACTGATCCATTTGTACCCGAAGACCCACCAAAGAACCTTTCTCTGTTCCAGCAGCCTTGTCATCTATTTCCATACCACTCTGTTGAGAATCCAGAGTCTCAAAGGCGTCATCTTTGCAGAGCTTAGACCCCAACAAACCAAGACATAAAGCAGTTACTGACATACTACAGAGACTATAACTGAAAGTAGCACAAAACATAGTATAGAAAGAAAGAGAAGGGAGAAGGGAGCACACACAGGATTTAACGAGTTCACGCCCATAACTGGGTCACTACATATCGCCGAGACTCACCTCGGAATCCACTAGAACACACATGTTATAAAAGAGATCCACAAACCCCAAAAGCCCTCTTACAAAAGCTTTTCTTGGTTCTCACTCTTTACCTATATCTACATTGTGATGTAACTCACTTAGCTCACTCTCTCTCATGTCTACCTCTACATTTATATATGAGGAGACATCCTTAAACCTATTGCAGCTGCCCAAACGCCGAAGTGAACTTCAATCATGTTTGCTTTGGCCAAACAAGCCTTAGTCACAAGATGACAAATTGTCCTTCTTGGCCATTTAATGCAAAGGCTTTTCATTGTGGTACCAAGTTCTTAACTAAACCCATGTTTAATCTTTATAGACATGAGTAAGTTCTTGAAGCTTGCTCATCACATTCACATTCTGGAGCAAAACTGAAGTTTGGTGACTTAGTGCCCGATCAAAGCGTCAAGCATCGATCGATACCTCCTTGGTATCGATCGACACCCATCGAGGAGATTACGAGTCGCGACTTTTAATGAAGTTTGAAGAATTGCAGAACTTGCCCAGAAGACTTTAATATTTACAAGAAAATCCCAATTCGTGTTTAGACTATTTAATTAGGTTTTACAGCCACTTTGATGACTATGCTTATTTTATTATAGTTTTTCTGAGAGAGATTTTGAAGGGAGACAAGTTCTAAACTATGTTCGTCTGAGAGAAGATTTCGAACCCTCTTGTTACTCTTTCGATTTTATTTGATAATTTTTTCAAACATGTTTATTGCTTCAATTTTCATGTCTGAGTAGATCCCTTGTTAGGTTCAGGGTTCTCAATAGGGTTTTCTCTGAATGCTTGGTTTATTTATTATTAGGATTCGTTATCTGATATTCATGCATTTTACATGTTTAAGCATATATTTTACTTAAGAGTTTTGTGCCATTTGCATGCATAATCATGGTTGAGTCTTGCATTTAGGTCTCATTTAGAGTTTATGACATTTGCATTAGGTCCTAGTGAGTTCTTGCATTCATTTGGAGTGTTTTTAGGTGTTTTGGAGACAATTGATGGTGTTTGGAGTTATGGAGCATGGTAGAATGCAAAGCTCATCCGAGACGCCGGAAAGATGTGTCTGAACGAAGGCCCTCCGATCTGAATCAGCCTCAACAGTCTTCATAGGAGTTGTAGAGGAGTGAGTCATCAGGTTAGGAAGTTATCGCCGATTTACTGAAGACTATCTGGATCGGGAGCAAGTGAAGCGGTTGAAGGAGTTTGGGAGCTTTTCAGCACTCACATCGACCCAATCTCTCCCACACATCGATGTCACACATGGATGCAACATCAGGGAGCTTAACCTCGCTCAAGACCCCATCTACATCAATGTCACACATCGATGCTCAGCTTCAGCAAGATTCACATCGATGCAACAAATCGATGCAGCCAAAGTGTCTCAAAGATCAGGCCAAATGAAGAGCTTCCCATGCCCAGTTTAATCTGATGTCTTCATGAAACATGTAGAGGAGTGAATCAGATGTACACAGGAGTTTGAATCACATCATTTGGACCTCTGGATCGGCATTTATGGCCAAGACACTGAAGCATGATCTGCCTGGCCGAGAAGAGATGACATCATCCAAAGAACCGGTAAAACAAAGTTCTTCAGATCATATTCAGCCTCTCCGGCCTTAATGCAAGTTGTCGAGGGAAGCGTTAGCTGTGCACACAAGCAAAAATCATGTCATTTGGACATCAGGCTAGGGAGATGCCTCGAATTTATCGAAGACGCATCCAAAATCCGACCGGGTCAATACCCGGTTTGTTCCGGGTTGACCCGGTTCGTCCATTTTCATTTATAAACCCAAAAACCCTAATTTTCATTTCAAGTTTTCTTCTTTCTAGAGTTGGGTTTATCCCAAACTCTTCTTATGATTTTGAGAGGGATTTTGATTGTTCTTCATACAAATGCCACTCTAGAGAAGATTTCTTCACCCTTATCTTTATATTAATGCATCTTCTTTATCTTTATTTCTTCTTCTTTTATGTTCTTCATATTTAGGCCTTAGGCCCCTTTTTGTTGGATTTTAGATTTAGCTTGATTTAGATAATTTGATTATTGATTCTTGATGCTTATGTTCTTAATAATTGCATTCCTTTCTTGTTTAGTGTTCCTAATGCTATATCTAGCTTGAGAAAGTAGATCTAGATCATAAGGCATTTCATGCACACCAAGTGTTTGATGAAATGCCTTGATGAACTATTCAAGAGATTTATGTTCCTAGCCTAAGGGATTAGTTGTCTAGGGTGTATTTTGGTTGATCTTGTTTATATTCTTAATGCTTGCTAATCATTGATCCACAAATGAGAGTTTGCTAATGGATTGAGTGGTTAGCATAGTGATTAGTTGCTTGAAAGAGAATTAATCAAGATTAGTGATCTTAACCTAAGGATTAGCATTGATTGTGTGTATTAGTATCATTAGTTAATTGTCTTGATGATTAGATGATGATGATTTAGGTTGATTCTTGTTGGATCCTTCACTTAGGTTGGTTCTTAATGCTAGATTTGATAAGATAAACCATAGTTTAGAACTACACCTAGATTAGGTAACTCTAGTTGGCGTGACAAACCAATCTAGAGCTACACCTTAGGATTTATGGTCTCATCCCATGCATTAGGGAGAGATTCGAGTAAACGGTGTTAGTGCTAGATTAGGTTTATCCATTCGAGTCTTGAACTTAGGCATTTCACTCCTAACCGGAGTTTAAATGAATTGCTTGAACAAAACCTTTTGTGAGCTTTTCATGCCTAGCCAATGAGAGTTGATGTCTAGGGTGATTAGTGAACTAAGTGGGATTGGAGATTAATGCTTGTTAATCGTCTTATCACAAACGATGGTTTGTTCTTGATTTGGTGACTAACAAAGTGATTAGTACCACGACGGTGGATTAGTCATAGTTGTGAATTCCATGTTCTAGGATAGTGTTTAATGCTTCCAAATGATTCATTGTTTGATCGTTATCCATCTCATTGATAGCTTAGTTCATGATCCACATTTCTATCTTTGTTTTCTTTCTTGCATTTGTTTCTTTTCTTATAAACATAAAACCCAAAAACATTGCTCTAGCTTAGGAAGTATCATGCATTCCTAGTGTATCAATCTTAGCCTCTTCGGTTCGATCCTCAAATACTACAATGATATGAGTGGACTTGAGGTATTGATTTAAAGACTAAAAAGTCTATCTATCATTATCTGAATTAGTTATTCACCATAGGCTGTTTACAAAGCTAATTCTAGATTGATCACCTAGAACTTAGATCTTAGGATAATTGATTAGGCGCGAGAGTGCGATTAATTACTTGATAGAACCTAGGGTGAGCAAAATAACTATTCGCAAAGAGATTTGGCTTAGTTGTTTTGTGAACAAATCAAACCTGATTAAAAAGCTGATTTAGACTTTAGGATTCGCAAAGAGATTTGGAATTCCTAGGATTTAGATTTAGATAGTTTTCGCAACGAGAGTTGGTTAGCTATATCTTAGTGATTTGAGTTCAAGAATCGCGCTAAATCTGAATCTTGTTAATTAATTTGTTTGCATTCAGTGATTTCCTGAGAAATACCATGAACCTAGCTTTTCGCTAATTGAATTCACAACCGTTTTAATTTACATTCTGTTATTCAATAACATTGATTGCTTAGCGTAATTCTCACCTATATAATCTATTGTGTGTCTCTGTGAGTCCTTGTGTTCGACCCCTGCTTTACTGTTACTACTGCTTAGTACTTTTAGGGTATTAATTTGAGCATATCAAATTTGGCGCCTATGCCGGGGACTCAATTCGCCATTAGATTTTAATCTGATAAATTCGACTAAGCTCGACGGTATTGATCGATACTATCTAGTATCGGTCGATACTCGCCGTTTTCTTTTTGTTGATATCGATCGACACCACTTGGTATCGGTCGGTACTCATCGTGTTACCGATTATTTACGTTCTTGACTTCTGTTTTCAGATGTATGCCTAATCACAAAACCAGAGGAAACAAGAACACTCAGCTAGTTGAACTGTCATTGGAGCAGCTAGCACTTGTGGAACGCGCAAACCGAAAAGCAAAGAAACCAGCAAGGATGAACAACAATCAAGTGGAGTTGGTTCAAGATGAAGCTGGTGCTTACAGGGACCCAGAGGGTCGTTTGTGCAACGAGAGAGGACAACGTCTGGACGGAGAGGGGAACATCATTCCACCTGCTCATGTTGTTGCTGGGAACGCGAACGCAGTGAATGCTGAGAACACTGTGGTTAATCATGGTAGGACGATTGGTGAGTGCAACAGACCTGACCAGTTTTACGCAAATCGCTCTGCGATTCGTCCTCCACCTTATTAGAGGCACCATACCTGACCAGTTTTACGCAAATCGCTCTGCGATTCGTCCTCCACCTTATCAGAGGAATGACTTTGAGCTGAAGCCTGCATACTACACTCTTGTGAGCCAGCACCCTTTTCATGGTCTTTCCAGCGAACATCCCGTGGATCACATTGAGAGGTTCGAGGACTTGGTCACTAGCATCAAGAGCAATGGAGTGTCCTACGACTACTTCTTCTGCAAGCTTTTCCCATACTCACTTGGTGGAGAAGCAACTTACTGGCTAAAGCAGTTGACTCCTTGATCGCTGACTACTTGGGATCAAACTAAGACTGCTTTTCTGAACAATTTCTATGGTGATGCACGATTTGAGGATCTGAGGAATAAGATCTCCCAGTTTTCTCAAGGACCTATTGAGGCGTTCAAGGCTGCTTGGACGAGATTCAGATCGTATCAGAAAGATTGTCCACATCACGGATACTCTGATGTTCAGTTGATGGGATTCTTTTTCAAAGGGCTCGATTGGAGGTATCAGATAACTTTGGATGCTTCGAGCAATGGAAACTTCAACATCAAGTATCCTGATGAAGCCTATGTACTGATTAAGAACTTGGCGTCTAATAATAGCACCAAGAATGCTGATTTTGAGCGGAAGAAGCTAGCTGGTAACATGGATGGTTCACAGATTGCTGATATTCAAGCCAAGTTGGATTCTATGCACAGCCTTCTGATGAGCAAGACACAAAAGGCTGTTCACTTTGCTGTAGATATCGAGGTATTCAACGAGGATGAAGTAGAGGATGTTAACTACATTGGTGGTTCTGGTTTTCAGGGTCAGCGAAATCAATTCAACAACAACCGAAACTTCAACAACAACTCGCAGCAAGGAGGTTCAAATCAGTTTGGTCAGGAACAATCTCAGAACAGTGGGTATGTCAGGAACTATGGGAATTCATCTTATCAGCATGTGCCTGCTAAGCTTCCAGATAGCAAGATCGAGTATATGTTCGAACAACTTCTTCAAAGACAGCAAAAGCTCACCGTGGATTTCAATGGGAAGATTGATGTCCTATATAATGATCTGAGAGGAAGGATCGACGCTATCAATATTCAGCAGAAGAAGCTGGAACTCCAGATAGCTCAGACTTCAGAGGCTGTGAAAAGGCAAGAAGGTTTTCTTCCAGGGAAAGTAGAGAACCCAAGGGCTCACATCAGTGCAATCACCTTAAGGAGTGGAAAAGAGGTCAATCCAGGAGTAAAAATTGACCCGATTGCAGATATTCTCGTTGATATTGACGATGAGGATACCGAAATCGCTCCAGTATCGATCGACACTAGCCATCATCGATCGACACCTCTCAGGATACTTTTGCGGGACAAATCAAAACCGCGAGTGTCGATCGACACTACTCCAGTATCGGTCGATACTGATCCCACAACCTAATCAACTCCTAAGGTTTCGAAGGAAGTGCCTAATGTGGTCGCAGCAAGAGTTTACACGCCGAGGATACCTTATCCCAGAGTTGTTGGGAAGACTAAGAAGGAGGTAGAAGACTCTAGATGCAAGGCAATTATGGATAAGTTGATCGTTGAACTACCTTTTATCGACGCCATCAAGACTTCGCCAGCCTTCAGGAGATATGTCAAGAGGATGGTGTCCAGCAACGTGAATCTTGAAGAAGGATGCTTGATGATTACTCATGAGTGCAGTGCAATCCTGACCAACATGATCCCAAGGAAATTGCCAGATCCAAGGAGTTTTGTGTTGGATTGTACGATATTCACAGAGAGGTTTGAGCGTTCTCTTTGTGACCTTGGCTCAAGTGTCAACCTCATGCCATATTCAGTTGCCATAAGGATGGGGATAACAGATTTCACAACCACGAGGATATCTCTGATACTTGCTGATCGTTCAGTTAGACTTCCAGATGGGTTACTTGAAGATGTCCCTATTAAGATTGAGAATTTCTTGATCCCAACTGATTTCATCGTCTTGAAGTATGATGCTGAGTCTAAGGATCCTCTCATCCTAGGCAGACCTTTCCTTGCAACAGCCGGTGCTTTGATTGATTGCAAGAATAGGAACATCGCTCTCAACATTGGTGATTTGGTCATGACTTTCCATATGGATAAGATGATGAAGAGACCAACCATAGATAGGCAGCCCTTCTTTATTGACACCTTCAGTGACATAACTGAAGAGTATTTCATGGAGATGCATTTTGAGGACCCACTAGAGAGAGCATTGGTATGTTCAGCCACTTCAGAGGTGCACTTGTGTGATGATACAGCTGGATACTCGAGGATGCTCGATTCAGCATCACCAGTATCGATCGATACCCCCTTGGTATCGGTCGATACCCTGCGAATCGAGGGAGAGATGGCCGAAAGTTCTAAGCAAGCTGTTGGGCTTGGAGATTGGAGTGCAGAAAACGCCCCTAAAGTGGACCTAAAGCCACTCCCACCAAACATGAGATATCGTTTTCTTGGTCCTAATTCTACATACCCAGTAATTGTCAATGCTTCTTTGAACAACGCAGAGATTGCCTTACTGCTGAACAAGCTGCGCAAGTATCGCAAAGCTCTTGGCTATTCTCTTGATGACATTTCAGGTATATCGCCGGACCTATGCATGCATGATATATCATGGTTTTTACCTCGTTTAAGCCATGATATAAGTCGTTTTATCGAGTCTTTATTCTATTATAGAGTCTTTTAGTGTCTTTTACAGGTTTTAGCACATTTGGAGCATTATTGGAAATATTGGAGTTTTATGGAGCATTCTGCAGCGAAACTGAAGTCTGGTGACTAAGTGCCCGATCAAAGCGTCAAGCATCGATCGATACCCCCTGGTATCGATCGACACCCATCGGTGAAAATCACAAGTCGCGACTTTAATGATGTTTGAAGAATTGCAGAACTTTCCCAGAAGACTTTGATATTTACAAAAAGACCCCAATTCGTGTTTAGACTATATAATTTGGTTTTACAGCCACTTTTATGGCTATGCTTATTTTACTTTGAGTTTTGTGAGAGAGCTTTTGAAGGGAGACAAGTCTGAAACTCTGTTCGTCCGAGAGATGATTTCTAACCCTCTTATTACTCTTTCTGATTTATTGATGATTTATTCAAACATGTTTATTGCTTCAATTTCCATGTCTGAGTAGATCCCTTGTTAGTTTCAGGGTTCTCAATAGGGTTTTCTCTCAATGCTAGGTTGATTTATTATTAGGATTTATATCTGAATTAGTTCTTCACCATAGGTTGTTTGCAAAGCTAATTCTAGATTGATCACCTAGAACTTAGATCTTAGGATAATTGATTAGGCGCGAGAGTGCGATTAATTACCTGATAGAACCTAGGGTGAGCAAAACACTATTCGCAAAGAGATTTGGTTTAGTTGTTTTGTGAACAAATCAAACTTGAAAATAAAAGCTGGTTTAGACTTTAGGATTCGCAAAGAGATTTGGAATTCCTAGGATTTAGACTTAGATAATTCTCGCAACGAGAGTTGGTTAATTATACCATAGTGATTTGAGTTAAAGAACCGCGCTAAATCCGAATCCTGTTAATTAGTTTATCTGCTTTCAGTGATTCCCTGAGAAATACCCTGAACCTAGCCTTTCTCCAATTGAATTTACAACCGTTTAATTTAAGTACTGTTTTCAATACCATTGATTGCTTAGCGTGATTCTCACCTATATAATCTATTGTGTGTTTATGTGAGTCCTTGTGTTCGACCCCTAGCTATACTATAACACCTGCTTTCGTATCTAAATAAGGTATTAATTTGAGCATATCAAATTTGGCGCCGATACTTCTGGGATGAACCTTACATGTACAAGCATTATTCTGATGGTATTTACAGGAGATGCATTGATGAGTCCGAGGTACCTAAGGTGTTGTTTCATTGCCATGGATCTGACTATGCTGGGCACTTTGCCACTTTCAAGACAGTGTCCAAGATTCTTCAAGCAGGCTTCTGGTGGCCTACTATGTTCAAGGATGCTCATACTTTCGTTTCGCAGTGCGATGCCTGTCAGAGGAGAGGGAAGATCAGTAAGAGACATGAGATGCCACATAATTTCATCCTTAAGGTTGAGATTTTCGATTGTTGGGGGATTGATTTTATGGGTCCCTTTCCTTCGTCGTATGGACACAACTTGGTTGATGTGGTTTATGTGTCTAAATGGGTAGAAGCCATTGCTAGCAGAACCAATGATTCTTCGGTGGTTCTTAAGCTGTTTAAGACCATCATTTCCCCTCGATTTGGAGTGCCTCGAATTGTGATAAGTGATGGTGGTTCTCACTTTATCAACAAAATTTTTGCGAGATTGCTGAAGAAGTATGGTGTGAACCATCGTGTTGCTACGCCAAATTCTGGAGAAAACGATGAATGTTACAAGGAAGGATTGGTCTGTGAAGCTGGATGACGCACTTTGGGCTTACATGACTGCTTACAAGACACCACTTGGGATTACACCGTTTCACTTGCTATATGGGAAATCATGCCATCTTCCAGTGGAAATCGAGCACAAGGCAGCATGGGCTACAAAGCTGTTGAATTTCGACATCAAGTCTGCTACTGAGAAGCGATTGATCAAGCTGAATGAGCTCGATGAGATTAGGCATCTTGCCTATGAGAAATCCAAGCTGTACAAGGAGAGGACTAAGGCTTACCATGACAAGAAGATCATCTCCATACACTTTGAACCAAATGATCATGTACTTCTGTATAACTCTCGTTTGCAATTGTTTCCTGGTAAATTGCGTTCTCGTTGGTCAGATCCATTCACAGTCAAGGAAGTTAGACCACATGGTGTGATTGTCCTGACGAATCCTTCAGGAGAGGAGTTCACTATCAACAGACAAAGGGTGAAACACTATTGGGCGAAAGCCGAGATTCCAGAAGGACACATAATGCCTATGGATGATGCACCCACTGCCTGAACGGCGATACAGTCAAGCTAATGACATTAAATGAGCGCTTGGTGGAAGGCAACCCACTGGTGAGTTTTCTTTTGAGTCTTTTTCTTTTTATTTTTCGTTTTTGGATCTGTTTCAGGATAAACAAGGAGCACAATGAAATCGTCTGAGTGTGGATCGATACCCTTGGGTATCGGTCGACACCCTACGCGACTGAACGGTTCATCATATTGACTTAATCTAGGTATCGATCGATACCAAGCTGTGTGTCGGTCGATACTCTATGTTCCAGCAAGGTAACTTCTTGTTTCTCATGACTCCATTTGTTTTCTTTCACCAACTCTAGGCTAGATAACACTGGGGGCAATGTTGTTTAAGTCTGGGGGAGGTAGTCGCTGACTTTGTTTTTGTTTTTCTTAGAGCTAGTCCGTTTTTGAGTCATTCGTTGTTTTATTGAGTCAAAATTTTGTCTGAGACTGTGATCTTTTTCTTGAATATTTTGATCTGACCTTGCTTCTAAGTGACCATTGTTACAGAATCAGTTCTAGATCGACTAATAAAAAATCCAAAGGCTGACCAGTTGACTAGAAGACACTCATGTTTCAAGCAAAGTTCCTTAAAGTCTGAGCCAAATTTTTGCACTTCATCAATGTGGTTAGTATCTATAGAGCTTGATTCCTCATTCGTATCTGACAAAGGAACCCATGTGTTTGAAAATAACCGTATTTCTCTCCCTGTTACAAGTTAATTAATAAATAGATGCATTAAAAGATGATATGATTTTCTTATGAGTAGAGGGTTAGGAAAATTTCCAGCGATCCCATTATTCTACTCGAGAAGGAATGATCACACAAAGGATTGGAAGCGAGGCTAGGATTTTCCTATGATGCCATTATTCGCCTACATCCTTTGATACATTGAGAGGGAAGAACCGGGGATTCGGTGGCTATTGTATGGGAAAGAATCTAGAAGGCTCTTGGTGTTGATCGCAGCGATGGAACTGGCGAGGATGGCTTGATTGAACAATGCTGTGAGATAATGTGTGTAGTCTGGGAAGCTATGAATGTCTACGGAGAAGTACATGGTGGTTAGATCAAAAAGCTGGTTAGGTGACATTTGGATGCTTGGGAAATTGGTCATTGTAATGTTTCAAGAACAGGTGAGTCTCTACGTTTTCAAACCTCTTTCTCTGGTTTAGTCTTCTATTTGCTTGAGGGCAAGAAAAGGCTAAGTCTGGGGGAGTTGATATATCATGGTTTTTACCTCGTTTAAGCCATGATATAAGTCCCATTTATAGAGTCTTTATAGTATTTTGGAGTCTTTTAGAGTCTTTTACAGGTTTTAGCACATTTGGAGCATTATTGGAGATATTGGAGTTTTATGGAGCGTTCTGGAGCAAAAGTGAAGTCTGGTGACTAAGTGCCCGATCAAAGCGTCAAGCATCGATCGATATCTTCTTGGTATCGATCGACACCCATCGAGGAGATTATGAGCCGCGACTTTTAATGAAGTTTGAAGAATTGCAGAACTTGCCCAGAAGACTTTAATATTTACAAGAAGACCCCAATTCGTGTTTAGACTATTTAATTAGGTTTTACAGCCACTTTGATGGCTATGCTTATTTTATTCTGGTTTTTGTGAGAGAGCTTTTGAAGGGAGACAAGTCTGAAACTATGTTCGTCCGACATAAGATTTTGAACTTTCTTCTTACTCTTTTTGTTTTATTTGATGATTTATTCAAACATGTTTATTGCTTCAATTTGCATGTCTGAGTAAATCCCTTGTTAGGTTCAGGGTTCTCAATAGGGTTTTCTCTGAATGCTAGGTTGATTTATTATTAGGATTCGTTATCTGAATTAGTTCTTCACCATAGGTTGTTTACAAAGCTAATTCTAGATTGATCACCTAGAACTTAGATCTTAGGATAATTGATTAGGCGCGAGAGTACGATTAATTACTTGATAGAACCTAGGGTGAGCAAAATAACTATTCGCAAAGAGATTTGGTTTAGTTGGTTTGTGAACAAATCAAACCTGATTAAAAAGCTGATTTAGACTTTAGGATTCGCAAAGAGATTTGGAATTTCTAGGATTTAGATTTAGATAGTTTTCGCAAAGAGAGTTGGTTAGCTATATCTTAGTGATTTGAGTTCAAGAACCGCGCTAAATTTGAATCCTGTTAATTAGTTTGTTTGCTTTCAGTGATTCCCTGAGAAATACCCTGAACCTATCTTTTCTCTAATTGAATTCACAACCTTTTTAATTTACATTCTGTTATTCAATACCATTGATTGCTTAGCGTAATTCTCACATATATAATCTATTGTGTGTCTCTGTGAGTCCTTGTGTTCGACCCCTACCTTACTGCAACTACTGCTTAGTACTTTTAGGGTATTAATTTGAGCATATCACCTCTCCAACATCTGGTCAATGAATGGCAATGGGAAGTGATATTTCCTTGTGGCTGCATTCAACTTCATGTAGTCAATGCACATTCGATGCCCAGTGATAGTCCTAGTAGGAATCATCTCATCCTTCTCATTCTTCACCACAATTATCCCTTCTTTCTTAGGAACAACATGCACAGGACTGACCCAAGAACTGTCTGAGATGGCATAGATAACTCATACATCCAAGAGTTTCATGACCTCCTTCTTAACCACTTCTTTCACGTTTGGATTCAGCCTCCTCTGATGCTTACATGAAGCCTTTGACTCGTCCTCAAGATAAATTCTATGCATGCACATGTCCGGTGATATACCTAAAATATCATCAAGAGAATAACCAAGAGCTTTGCGATACTTGCGCATCTTGCTCAGCAGTATGGTAATCTCTGTGTTGGTCAAAGAACCATTAATAATCACTGGGTATGTGGAATTAGGAGCAAGAAAACCATACCTCAGATTTGCTGGAAGTGGCTTGAGTTCCACCTTCGGAGCTTTCTCTTCATTCCAATCTCAAAGCCCAGCAGCTTGCTTAGAACTTTCGGCCAACTCCCTTTCTGGTCGCAAGGTATCAACCGATACTAGGGGAGTATCGATCGATACTGGTGGTGTTGTATCGAGAATCTTCGAGTATTCAACAGCAACATCATCCGAATAAACCGCTGACTCAGCTGAACAGACCAATGCCTTCTCCAATGGATCCTCAGGGTGCATCTCCATGAAGTACTCTTCAGCAATGTCACTGAAGGTATCTAAAAAGAAAGTTTGCCCATCGATGGTTGGTCCCTTCATCATCTTCTCCATGTTAAAAGTCATGACCAAATCACCGATGTTAAGAGCTATCTTCCCATTTCTGCAATCAATTAGAGCACCAGCTGTTGCTAGGAATGGCCTTCCCAAGATAAGGGGATCTCTGTGTTCTGAATCATACTCCAGGACAATGAAGTCAATTGGGATCAAGCAATTTCCAATCTTTATAGGAACATCCTCGAGCAATCCCTCTGGAAGTCTAACCGAGCGAACAACAAGTATCAGTGAGATCTTTGTTGACGTGAAGTCTGTCATCTCCATTCTCTTAGCAACTGAGTATGGCATGCGGTTGACACTTGAGCCAAAGTCACAAAGAGAATGCTCAAATATGTCTGTAAAGATCGTACAATCCAACACAAAACTCCCTTGATCTGGTAGCTTCTTTGGGATCCTGTTGGTTAGGATCGCGCTGCACTCATGAGTGATCATTAAACATCCCTCCTCAAGGTTCACATTGCTAGACACCATCTTCTTGACATATCTCCTGCAAGCTGGAGAAGTCTTGATAGCATCGATGAAAGGAAGTTCAACAATCAACTTATCCATAATTGCCTTGCATCTAGAGTCTTTTACCTCCTTCTTTGTCTTCCCAATAGCCATGGGATAAGGTATCCTTGGTATGTAAACTCTTTCTGAAACCACATCAGGTACTTCCTTCAAAACCTTAGGTGCTGAATCGATTGCCGGATCAGTGTCGATCGATACAGGGGTGGTATCGATCGATACACAGGGCTTTGAGTTTTCCCGTGAAACTATCTTGACCGGTGTCGATCGATGCTAACTAGTGTCGATCGATACCCTGAGGATTTCAGAATCCTCATCATCAAGATCGACGAAATTTTCTGCAGTTTGGCCAATTTTCACTCCTGTATTGACCTCTTTTCAACTCCCAATGTGATTGCATTGATGTGTGCCCTTGGGTTCTCTCCTTTCCATGGAAGAAAACCTTCTTGCCTTTTCACAGCCTCTGATGTCTGAGCTACCTGAGTTTCCAGCTTCTTCTGGTTGATACCGAGAGCTTTGATCCTTCCACTCAGATCTTTGTACATAGCATCCATCTTACCATTAAAGTCTAGTGTTATCTGCTGCTGTCCTTGAACCAGCTGTTCAAGCATATATTCAATCTTGCTCTCTGGGGTTTTAGCAGGTACATGTTGATAAGATGAATTCTCATAGTTCCTGGTATAACCACTGTTCTGAGAAGGTTTCTGGCTAAACTGATTCGACCCAAAACCACTTGGATTAGCTTCAGATTTGAATCCTCCTTGCTAGAAATTGTTGTTGAAGTTTCGGTTGTTGTTGTATTGATTCCTCTGACCCTGAAAACCAGAACCACCAATGTAGTTAACATCCTCTTCTTCATCCTCATTGATATTCTTGACTTCCTCAGCAAAATGAACTGCCTTCATCGATTTTCCCTGCAAGAGATTGTGCATTGAATCTAACATAGCCTGAACATTAGCAATCTGCGATCCATCAACTCCTCCAGCCTGCTGCTTCCGCTCGAAATCAACATTCTTGGTGCTATTGCTAGACAACAAGTTCTCAATCAGCACAACTGCATCATCTGGATACCTGGTGTTGAAATTTCCATTACTCGCAGCATCCAAAGTCATATGGTACCTCCAATCGATCCCTCTGTAGAAAGTACCCAACAGCTGAACCTGAGTAAACCCATGGTGTGGACAATCTCTCTGATATGACCTGAAACGAATCCAAGCAGCCTTGAGTGCCTCTGTCGGACCTTGATAAAACTGGGAAATCTTGTTCTTGAGCTCTTCGGATCTCGCATCATCATAAAAATTATTCAATAACGCATTCTTCGTCTCATCCCATGTAGTTAGCGAACCAGGGGGCAACTGCTTCAGCCAATAAGCTGCATCCCCACTAAGAGAGTATGGAAAAAGCTTGCAGAAGAGGTACTCATTGGGCACTCCATTGTACTTCATACCAATTACCAACTCCTCAAACCTCTCGATATGATCCATAGGGTGTTCATGAGATAGATCATGGAAAAGATGCTGACTCACAAGAGCATAGTACGCAGGCTTCACCTCAAAGTCATTCCTCTGAAAAGTTGGAATGCGAATCGCAGCTCGATTGACATAGAACTGATCAGGTCTGTTGTGCTCACCAAGCGTCCTCCCGCGATTAGCCACAGCATTCCCTGCATTCGCAGCATTCCCAGCGATAATCTCCTCGACAACAACAAGAGGTGGAATGATGTTCCCCTCTCCGTCCAATCGTTGTCATCTCGCATTGCACAAATGACCCTCTTGGTCTTTGTAAGTACCAGCTGCATCTTGAGCCAAAACCACTGGATTGTTGTTCATCTCTGCTGGTTTCTTTGATTTTCTGTTTGTGCCTTCCAAAAGTGCTAGCTTCTCTAACGACAGATTAACTAGCGGAGTGCTCTTGTTCCTTCTGGTTTCACGATTAGGCATGCACCTGAAACATAAAAGTCAAGAATGTAAGTAACTCAAAAATTCGCGATAGGTATCGACCGATACCACTAAGGTGTCGATCGATACTGGTCAAACTTAGTCGAAAATCTCAAACTAAAATCTAATGGCGAATTAAATCCCCGGCAACGCCGCCAAATTTGATAAGCTCAAATTAATACCCTAAAAGTACTAACGCTTTGTCGATTGTAATACTTAGGGATCGAATCCACAGAGACTCAAGAAAACACACAGTAGATTTTATAGATGAGAATTAAACTAGGTGATCAATGGAATTGAAAGCAAATACGTAAATTAAACAAGTTCTAATTCGATTGGAAGAAATATAGGTTCATGGTATTTCTCAGGAAATCAATGAATGCAGATAAACTAACTAATCAAGGTTCAGGTTATGCACGGCTCTTGAACTCAAATCACTAAAGTATAATTAACCAACTCTCGTTGCGAGAATTATCTAAGTCTAAATCCTAGAATTCCAAATCTCTTTGCGAATCCTAATGTCTAAACCAGCTTTTAGTTCAACTTTGATTTGTTCACAAAAAAACTAAACCAAATCTCTTTGCGAATAGTTATTTTGCTTACCCTAAGTTCTATCAGGTAATTAATTGCACTGTCGTACCTAATCAATTATCCTAAAATCTAAGTTCTAGGTGATCAATCTAAAATTAGCTTTGAGAACAACCTAAGGTAAAGAACTAATTCATATTATGAACCCTCAACAACTAATCAACCAAGCATTCAAAAAAATCCCTTATGAGAACCCTAAACCTAACAAAAGATCTACTCAGACATGGAGATTGAAACAATAAACATGACTGAATAAATACTTGAATAAATAATAAAGAAGAGAGTAAAACAAGGGTTCGAAATCTTCTCTCGAACGAACAGAGTTTTAGACTTGTCTCCCTCAAAAGCTCTCTCACAAAACCAAAGTACAATAAATCTTGAATGAAGTGAAATCGCCAAAGTGGCTGAAAAACCTAATAAATAACCTAAAATACGTTTTGGGGCTTCTTGTAAATAATAAAGTCTTTTGGGGAAATTTTTAGTTTCTCAAATCTTCAAAAGTCGCGATCCTTCTGTTTCTTTGACGGGTATCCATCGATACCATAAGTGTATCGATCGATACTAAGGCGTCAAATCGGTGTCTCAGTTACAGGATCTCTGCTTGGCTCCAAAAAGCTCCAAAATGCTTCAATATCTCCAATTATGCTCCAATTGTACCTAAAACCTGAAAAGACTCTAAAAGACTCCAAAATACTAGAAAGACTATATAAAAATGACTTATATTATGGCCTAAAACGGGTAAAAACCATGATATATCAATGGTTCCAACCAACAACATCATCATTATCACTACCATCATTATCATCTTCATCATTCCCATCTCTTTTACTTTTTTTTAATCGTTTTTTTTTAATTTGTAATGAACTTATTATTAAATACAGTGAACAGATCATTATTTATAGGCATAACACAAACGTAACAATATTTGTAGTTGAGTGACTGTTATATGGAATCCCTTAACAAGAATTTCTCATTCTCTCTGAATTTTGAGACATTAAGAATTCGATCTCATGTACTCTTCTTCTTCTTCCTCTAATTCGATTGCGTTTTTCTTTTTCGATTACACAAAATTTCAGCATTTTTTCTTTATCCAAATTAAAAACAAATTACGCATTTTGTTTTGTTCTGGGTTCTTATAATTTGTTGAGAGAGAAGTTAGGATTTTGAGAACATATCTCTCTCTCTCTGTTTTTTCAAGTTTTTGAGTAATCTCCTCCTTCTTCCATAAAAAAACAAATTCTTCAATAATTGTAAGCGATCTGCGATAGTAGGTCAAACTCGAGGGAGGGTTTCTGTTGGATTAGTGTTCGTTCATAGACAGAGAAGTTTCATGAATTTGGGAGAGATTATGATTTTCTGGAATTGTCAAAAGGGTCTTCCTTTTAGTTTCTGGAAATGAAAGAAATTAGTGAAACATCTGTGATGCAGTGATTTGTTTGTTTCCGAAAACCAGTGAAATTTTGTGTAATCAGGAAAAAATATAGTGCACGGATTAGGTTGTATGAATGTTTTTCTTTGTATAAATTTTTTGTTTGATTTTTGTTTGATTATTTTTTTTGTTTGTATAAATGTTTGACAAGTTAGATTAAAACCGGATCAGGTTTATTGAAAGTTTTGCTATACAAAGTGTCTAATTTTTGGGTATATCGGTTTGGTTTCGGGTAAATCAGATTGATTTTCGGGTATTTTGACAGGTTCGATTATGTTCGGGTATATTATAACTGAACCAATCCAAACCCAAACAAAATTAGGGTAAACATCGTTCCTTATTACAAGATCCGAACCAACCCAAACCCGATTGAAACCGAACTGTACCAACCCAAAAAATACAAAATACCTGAATGTGTCCTAAATCCTAAACCTGAAATACTCGATACTGATGTGAATCGGATTCGTCTCCAAAAATTCAGGTCTTAAATTTATAAACCTTAAAGCTTGCAAGTGCACAGAAGTGCGTTGTAATACTTGAGGTATCGATCCACAGGGAGAGGGTGCTGTTCTATGAGATCTTAGACACTGTATAGTAAATAAACCTAGAACGAATATATTTTTATAGGGTTTTTGTAACTAGAATTGTAATGAACGAAAAACGGAAAACTTCTACTAATCTAATCTATGAAAATCAACCACTACCTAAGCTAAGGGAATTTTAACTACTAAACTAATGCTAAGAGAAACTATACTTATCCAAAGAAATTCTAAGGCTAACCTAATACCTAAGAGAATTGACTACTAACCTAGATGAAATCGATGACTAAACTACTTCTGCGAACTCTATTGCTAAACTACACTACTAAACACGGTTGTAACTTATTCTAAAACGTTGCTGGGTCAATAGGAATATCTCGGGGTATGCTCGATTCAATCAAATGGCCCCTAGCTCATTAGTAACTGGTGTTTCTAGATTATATCTCCACGAACAGGACATAATAATGACGTAGTCTACTTCCGTATAACCTACGCCCTACAATCTATTCACTCGGCCAGTAGCTTCCGTCTCTGGCTCCGCGTAAGATTTTGATTTGCTTGTGGGTCCATAGGTTCACGGCACTCCGTTAGTATACTTCTGAAATCTCACGACGCGCACGCTTTGTGGATGAACTTTGCTGGTGATTAGATGCAACACTTCCGTGGTTCTAAACTCCCCCTATCAGCCTCTAGTTCATGATACTAGATTCATGCATTTACAACTTTCCACAAGAAGAGCTCTAGAAATTGGTTAGGGTTTACCGAGTGAAATCCTTATCGAACATAAAATTCCCCTCGATAATCATTTAAACCCAACAATCTTAGCTACTGGCACATACTGGAAAAAGACATAATTAAATTAAGCATAAGATTAGTGAAGAAGCCTCACGAACAAGAACTAACCTCGTTGAGAAGCCTCCTTACCAATCCCGAAAATCTCGATGCAAGAGTACAAGAATGAAAGCAAAATAATGTGTAGAATGTGTCTAGGGTTGGATTCCTCAAAATTGCAGTCTAAAAAAAGTATGTATAGGTGTTGAACAAGCTTAGGTTGTTCTAGGGTTTGACAGGAAAAGACGGTTTTGGCCTCGGGTGAAGAAACAGATCGTCTTCGGCGAAAATAGGCTTGGTCGCGGGTCCGTCTTCTCTGGCCGCGGCGAACTGACTTCTGGCTGTGGGTGGAGTGGATCCAGGGGTGGCAGAACAGTGCTTCGCCGCGCCTCCGTCTCCTTGACCCGCGGTGGGCTGCTTCTTCGGGCAACTTCTTCGGGCAGCTTCATCAGTATTCAGTCCTTCGGGTATATTTTAGGATCCAACCATTGGATTGTCATCAATCCAATTGCATTTGAAAGATGGTTTTCTCTACTTTGTTGTATCCAAATTTGGTGATGATCAGACAGTGATCATGTCTTATTTGATTGCAAGACTTCCTGACGGTCCAAGTTTATCCAAAAACGTACTTTTGCTCCGAAATGCATTCTTTAATCCCGAGTTATCTGAAAAGAATCTTAAAACCGCAAACATATGAAACACGTAATAAAATCATAGAAACCCAAGCAGAACACTTATTAAAGTGTTCTAAAATATATAGCAAAACGGGTAAAAATACAGTGTCCTCAAACAAGACAAAGCTCAAGCTTGGAAATGATCAATCGAAAATCATCGGGAACTAGAAATCTCAGAGACCGTCCTTCTAAACCATAACCATCGAACTACATCAATCGCAATCTAGCCTAGAAAATTCTCACTAGAAGGTCTCGTAACACTAGTCTACGGTATCCGTCATACGAAATATAAAATTTCAAAATCCAAAAATCAGGTCAACTAGCTCTCTAAATTCATTAAGTATAGGCGCGAGTTTCTCATCAAAAGGATTAAACCAAGACAATAGAGGATGGGTATTAAAGGCATTTGGAGGTGAGTTTAAGAGTGTTTCGGGTTATCGTAATTTTACAGGAGGGTGCGAGATATTATCCAAAATATCAAGAGAAGAATGACCTATTGATCACCACAACTTCCAATCACTTCTTCTTGCGTAAAAAATGTTGCACTTCCTCCTTCTTCCAAAAACAGAAGTTTTCAGTCATTCCCCCAGACTTAGAATTTTCGGTGGGCTCGGAATGACAAACTTCTTACAAACGAACCGTGGATGCCTCATAAGTATTTCGACACCCGTCCAAGAATATGTCAAGGACGTCTCGAAGGAGCAAGCATCAATCGATACCCTCCATGTGTCGATCGATACCCACCCAGATTCTGCGAATGAGTCGCGTATGAGTGTTGACAGACTTCACAAGCCCAAGAAGCTGAATCATATTCCTCAACACCTCCGAGCCCCCATCACTCCAAAGCTACTGCTTGGCTTTGAGAAAATGGTACGAAGGATACCCCACTCGTTCACTTTTGAAGAAGCTCTAGAGGGTTGGCCTCTGCTAAGTCACTTCAAAGATTGCAGAGAAACTCTGGAAGAGATCGAAGTACTCTTTATCAAGGCAAAAAGCAAGTCACTACCGCTGAGGCAGTTGACCAAGAGGGAAGACCCAAGAATATTCTCCGTTCCATGCTCCATCTCTGGAGTTGAATTCAAAGAATCTCTCGTTGATTCAGGTGCAGGCGTCAATGTAATGTCACGGGCAATTGCAGAGAGATTAGGAGCTGATATTCGATCTCCCAAGTCATCTATCACATTCGCAAACAGTTCCACCTCACTTCCATATGGAACAATCCCTGATTTGCTGGTTAATGTAGGAGATTGCCTGGTTCCTACTGATTTTCAGGTTGTGGAGATGAGCGCACAATCTCGTACGCAGTTGATTCTTGGCAGACCGTTCATGGCTACGGTTGGTGCCATTTTGGACACACCCATGAAGCACATCTCGTTCTCATACATTGACAAGGATGTGTACTATAAAGCCATCCCTAGAGGAACTTCCACACATATCTCTTGCATCACCGTTGTTCCAGGAGAGACGTTGGTAGTTGATATTTTGGAAGAGCCTCCTGACGGACCTAATACCATCGACGTTCTAGATAGTCCACCTGTCATCACCAAGAAAAACGTCAGAACAGCTAAGGCAAGGAAAAAGGTGAAGAGCAAAGGATTACAACGTGTTCCCCATGTGACTTTAACCCCTCAGAAGTGCGATGGGGATTCGATTGAATACAAGTTGAAGTGCAAAGTAACTTCGAAACCATTCTCTAAGGCTAGAGTTCTTCTTACTTCGGAGCTGAAAGAGAAAGGACAGGAGTTTGTGGAGAGCATGATGAGCAGAACTCTGAAGCTGGCGATGTCAAAATATGGAGCTTGTTTTGGAGTAAACTCTCAATTTTCTCCTGACAGATCGTCCGTAATATCAAGCTTGTGACGTAAAACAAGCGCTTGGTGGGAGGCAACCCACTGGTGAGTTTGTATATAAGTCTTTTTCTTTTTATTTTTCATTTTGTGTTTTGTGTCAGGATTAACAAGGAGCGACAGAAACTCGAAATCGCCTGAGTGTCGATCGATACCTTGTTGGTATCGGTCGACATCCTACACGAATGAGAAGGTTACATTGTATCGATTTATGCCTGGTATCGCTCGATACCAGGCCGGGTGTCGGTCGATACTCAATGTTCCAGCACGGTAACTTCTTGTTTTTCCCTTTTATATTCTATTTTTTTTTTCTTTCACCAACTCTAGGCTAGATAACACTGGGGACAGTGTTGTTCAAGTCTGGAGGAGGTAGTCTTTGACATTGTTTCTGTTTTTCTTATAGTCAATCGTTTTTGAGTCATTCGTTGTTTTATTGAGTCAAAACTTTGTTGGAGACTGTGATCTTTTTCTTGAATCTATTGATCTGACCTTGCTTATAAGTGACCATTGTTACAGAATCAGTTCTAGATCGACTAATAAAAAATTCAAAGGCTGACCAGTTAACTAGAAGACACTCATGTTTCAAGCAAAGTTCTTTAAAGTCTGAGCCAAATTTTTGCACTTCATCAATGTGGTTAGTATCCATAGAGCTTGATTCATCATTCGTATCTGACAAAGGAATCCATGTGTTTGAAAATAATGGTACTTCTCTCCCTATTACAAGTTAATAAATAAGATGCATTAAAAGATGAAATGATTTTCTTCTGAGTAGAGGGTTAGGAAAATTTCAACCGATCCCATTATTCTACTTGGTGAGGAATGATCACACAAAGGATTGGAAGCGTGGCTAGGATTTTCCTATGATGCCATTATTCGCCGACGCCTTTGATACGTTGAGAGGGAAGAACCGGGGATTCGGTGGCTAACACCATCAATACTCGCGTCTGATACCTTGATGTGTATATGCAAAGCTAAAAACAAAAGAGAGAACATAATAAGAAATCAGTCTGGGGGAGAGAAATAATACCAAAAAGTGTGAAAATGGTGGTTCCTTGTCATGATATTGTATGGAAAAGAATATAGAAGGTTCTTGGTATTAATCCCAGCGACGAAACTGGCGAGAATGGCTTGATTGAAAGATGCTGTGAAATAATGTGTGTAGTCTGGGAAGCTACAAATATCTACGGAGAAGTACATGGTGGTTAGATCGAAAGCTGGTTAGGTGACATTTGGGTGCTTGGGAAAAAGGTCATTGCAACGTTTCAAGAACAGGTGAGTCTCTACGTTTTCAAACCTCATTCTCTGGTTTAGTCTTCTATTTGCTTGAGGGCAAGCAAAGGCTAAGTCTGAGGGAGTTGATATATCATGGTTTTTACCCTGTTTAAGCCATGATATAAGTCCGTTTTATAGAGTCTTTCTACTATTTCATAGTGTTTTAGAGTCTTTTACATGTTTTAGCACGTTTGGAGCATAATTGGAGATATTGGAGCTTTCTGGAGCATTTTTGGAGCAAAGCAAACGTTCGTGTAGCTGAGTACCCGATTTGAAGCATCAATGTCGATCGATACTGCCTAGTATCGGTCGATGCTCATCGAGGCAGACACGACCCGCGACTTTTCCAAGAGTTGAAGAATTGCAAAATGGCCCAGAAGTTTTTATTATTTACAAGAAGCCCCAAAACTTGATTTAGGTTATTTAATAGGATTTACAGCCACTTTGATGGCTGTGCTTTTTGTTCTAAGTTTTATTATACTTTGGTTTTGTGAGAGAGTTTTTTAAGAGAGACAATTCTGAAACTCTGTTCGTCCGAGAGAAGATTTCGAACCCTTTTGTTACTCTTTCTAATTATTTGATGATTTATTCAAACATGTTTATTGTTTCGATTTCCATGTCTGAGTAGATCTCTTGTTAGGTTCAGGGTTCTCATAAGGATTCATTATCTGAATTAGTTCTTCACCATAGGTTGTTTGCAAAGCTAATTCTAGATTAATCACCTAGAACTTAGATCTTAGGATAATTGGTTAGGCGCAAGAGTGCGATTAATTACCTGATAGAACCTAGGGTGAACAAAATAACTATTCGCAAAGGAATTTGGTTTAGTTGTTTTGTGAACTTATCGAACCTGATTTAAAAGTTGATTTAGACTTTAGGATTCGTAAAGGAATTTGGAATTCCTAGGATTTAGATTTAGATAGTTTTCGCAACGGAAGTTGGTTAATTATACCTTAGTGATTTGAGTTCAAGAACCGCGCTAAATCTGAATCATGCTAGTTAGTTCATCTGCATTCATTGATTCCCTGAGAAATACCTTGAACCTATCTCTCTCCAATTGAATTTACAACCGTTTTAATTTACATTCTGTTTTCAATATCATTGATCGTTTAGCGTAATTCTCACCTATACAATCTATTGTGTGTCTCTGTTAGTCTTTGTGTTCGACCCCTACTTTACTGCAACTATTGCTTAGTACTTTTAGGGTATTAATTTGAGCATATCAGCTTTGCGGTCGATTTTGACATGATGCTCAAGTAAGCTCCGGAATCACAAAGAACGCTCTTAAATTCAACTCCACTGATGCTACAAGTGATAAGGAACTGACCTTGTTTTTCGATTTTGTGGAGACTCCTAACGGGTTTTCCGTTCATGGCATTGTCGAAAAGATCTTCTATCTCTGTTGTGGACTCCTTGCTTTCATAAAAATTGACCAATCATATGATCCATGTAAGCTCTAGCAAAAGTAGTACCTCTAGGTATATTATGAACCACGTTGTTGAATTCCTTTAACTTCTCTCTGCTTATCTTGTTCGGGTACATTCGGTTAGCATGGGAAGCGGCATATGGTGTTGTTGAACGTCTCGCTCTCATGAAATAGGCGTGAATGTCTTCCTTGCTCTCATTGCTGTAGGGAATAAAGTGTATATAGGTCCTTTTTCCCAAACTTCTTTGAAGGAGGTGTGCATCGGGATTGATTTCACAAATCTATTAAACTCGATCAATCTCTCTCGGGTGATGCATTATGTCCTTGGATCTTCCGGTATTGGACTTGGTGGTGGTGATGGGTCAAAGGCTGAGTAAGGCATATAGGGCATGTAGATCCTCCTTGGTGGACTCCTTTGAAGTGTTGTTGATGAAGAGGATGAGACTTTTTCATGAACTTGAATCACCTTACAAGGTGCATATAAATCTGGTTTCATGTTGCTTGAAGGCTAATCGGAAGATTGAGTGTCAATGGAGAATGCAGCTTGCTCAAAGGGGAGTGCTCAGGATTAAAACGTTTCAAGGGGAGACGAGCAGAGTCCGGTTCATCGTTTTCTTCACCTCCTTTGGTGTTTTCTGGTTCTTGGGAGTCATTTGGCTTCTCCTCTAGGTTAGGAACATGGGCATCAAGTGTTCAATCATGCTTCTCATGATCTTTAGATAGTTCCTCCAAACAAGGCTTGTTTGACTTTTGTGTGTCGGATAAGTGACTAACCGAAGCATCGGTTTCTCTAGCCTTGTACTCGAGTATGCTGAGACTATACTCGACTTCTTGAAGTTCATCATCAGTCTTCTCTCTGTACCAAGATGCAAACTCACAAGTCTTTTTAATATATTGCTTTGAATCGCGAATCTCCATGGAATTCTGAATAATGTCGTGTTTTTACTTCGTTGGTTCCTCCTCCATGGTTTTTGTCTTTTCTTGAATAGCAGCAGAGTTTGTCCCTCAAGGATGGTGATGTGAGCAGCAAGGTCATCAAACTTCTCGTTGAACTCGGTGTAGATTGTATCTAGTCTTTTGTTCATGGCCGCCTCTGTCACGACTTGGCAATCGAGGTATTGATTAAGCATGACGTTGATCGCGTCCAGTGATATATCATGGTTTTTACCCTGTTTAGACCATGATATAAGTCCTTTTATAGAGTCTTTATAGTACTTTGGAGTCTTTTAGAGTCTTTTACAGGTTTTAGCACGAATTGGAGCATTATTGGAATTATTGGAGTTCTATGGAGCATTCTGGAGCGAAAGTGAAGTCTGATGACTAAGTGTCCGATCTGAGCGACAAGCATCGATCGATACCCGCCGACTTATCATGGGCCGCAACTTTTTGAGAAGTTTGAAGAATTGCAAAAGTGCCCAGAAGTCTCTGATAATTACAAGAAGACCCCAAGTCGTGATTTATGCTATATATAGGGTTTTACAGCCATTGTTTAGGCTATGCTTTATTTTGCTTGAGTTTTAGAGAGATTTTGGTGAGAGATACAATTCTAATTTCTCTTTGTCCGAGATTAGATCTCAAAACCTTTGTGTTCTCTTTCTGATTTTATATAGAGTATTTATTCAAACATGTTTATTAATTTAATCTTCATGTCTGAGTAGATCTCCTGTTAGGTTTGGGGATTCTCATTAGGGATTTCATTGAATGTTAGGTTGATTAGTTATTTAGGGTTCATAATCTGAATTAGTTATTCACCTTAGGTTGTTCTCAAAGCTAATTCTATATTGATCACCTAGAACTTAGATCTTAGGATAATTGATTAGGCACGACAGTGCAATTAATTACCTGATAGAACTAGGGTGAGCAAATTGATTATTCGCAAAGAAATTTGGTTTAATTGATTTGTGAACATATCAAACCTGAAATTAAGGCTGATTTATTCTTAGGGATTTGCAAAGAAATTTGGGATTCTGAAGTTTAGATTTAGATAGTTTTCGCAACGACAGTTGGTTAACTATGCATTAGTGATTTGAGTTCTAGAACCGTGCTTAAACTTGAACCCTGATTAGTTAGTTTATTTGCATTCATTGATTTCCTGAGAAATAACCCTGAACCTATCTTTTCCCCATTGAATACAAATCGTTTACTGCTTTCTGTTTTCTGCTTAACCTGAATTGCTTAGCTTAGCTTGATTTCTATAATTTATTGAGTGATTTCTGTGGATCCTTGTGTTCGACCCCTAGCTAGATTACAACAACTGCTTTAGTACTGTTAGGGTATTAAATTGAGCATATCAATTTTGGCGCCGTTGCCGGGGATTCAATTTCACCATTCGATTGTAGCTATCGAGTTTCGACTAAGCCCGTCAGTATCGATCGATACTCCCTAGTATCGGTCGATACCGAGGCGATTTTTCTTGTTGATATCGATCGATACCATCAGTATCGGTCGATACTCTTCGTGACTTTGGTTACTTACGTTCTTGATCTTAGTGTTTCAGGTGCATGCCTGTTCGTGAAACGAGAAGAAACAAGAGCACTCAGTTGGTCAATCTTTCGTTAGAGGAACTAGCACGTTTAGAACGCACAATCAGAAAGACCAAGCAGACATCAGGGATGAACAACCCAGTGGTTTTAAGAGCTGATGAAGCTGGACTTCTGAGGGACCAACAGGGTCACGTGTGCAATGAAGGAGGACAACGACTTGATGAGGCTGGAAATATCATTGTCCCTGCTCCTGTTGCTGAGATTGTCGCGCCAGCTGGGCGCGCCAACGCTGTGAATGCTGCAGGTGAGCCAGCTAGAACACTTGGCGAGCATAACAGGCCTGATCAGTTCTTTGCCAATCGAGCTGCGATTCGCATACCGACTTTTCAGAGGAATGACTTCGAGCTGAAACCAGCATACTACGCTCTCGTAAGTCAGAATCCATTCCATGGTCTACCTCATGAGCATCCCATGGATCACATCGAAAGGTTCGAGGACTTGGTCACTAGCATGAAGTACAATGGAGTGCCCAACGAGTTCCTGTTCTGCAAACTCTTCCCGTACTCTCTTGGTGGGGATGCTGCTTATTGGCTGAAGCAGCTTGCTCCTGATTCACTTACTACGTGGGATGAGACAAAGAACGCGTTCCTGGTTAATTTCTATGATGATGCGAGATCCGAGGAGCTCAGGAACAAGATCTCTCAGTTTGCTCAGGGTCCGACAGAAGCATATAAGGCTTCATGGGTTCGCTTCAAGTCTTATCAGAGAGACTGTCCGCATCATGGGTTCACTCAGGTGCAGCTGCTGGGCACGTTGTACAGAGGGGTTGATTGGAGATACCAGATGGCAATGGACTATGCAAGCAATGGGAATTTCTTCACGAGGTATCCGGATGATGCAGTTGTGCTGATAGAGAACTTGGCGTCTAGTAATAGCACCAAGAATGCTGATTTCGAAAGGAAGAAGCAAGCTGGAGGAACAGATGGATCGCAGATTGCTGACATGCAGGCCAAACTCGATTTCCTGGTTGGAAAGTCGAAGAAATCTGTGCACTTTGCTGATGAAGTTGCAAATGTGGAAGAAGAAGAAGAGGATGTTAACTATGTTGGTGGTTCTGGTTTCCAGGGGCAGCGATTTGGGTATAACAACAACAGGAACTTCAACAACAACAACCAGCAAGGTGGGTACAAGCTAGAGGGGAACCAATCTGGATTCGGAGCGAAGCAGTTCACTCAGAAACCACTTCAGAGCAGCGATTTCACTCGCAACTATGGAAATTCTTCATATCAACCAGTTTCTCCCAAGTCTGGAGATACCGAGATGAAATCCATGATGGAACAGATTCTTCTGGGACAACAGAAGTTATAAGTGGATTTCAACGGAAAGTTTGATTCGCTGTATATGGATCTGAATGGGAAGATCGAGGCCATAAACCTGTCCAATAAGAAGCTGGAAACCCAAGTAGCTCAAACAGCAGCAGCTATGAAGAGGCAAGAAGGTTTTCTGCCAGGGAAAACTGAGAATCCAAGGGCACATATCAACGCCATCACTTTGAGGAGTGGAAAAGAGGTGTCTACAGGAGTGAAGAACAGCCAAAACCTCGTCGATTTTGCTGGAGATGACGATTGGGATACTGAAAATCCCCAGGTATCGATCGATACTACTCTGTATCGATCGACACCAGCTCAGACATCGACTCGGGAAAATCCTAAAACCCGTGTATCGATCGATACCCCTCAAGTATCGATCGATACTGAGACACAACCAGAGAAGGAACCCGAGATTGTCAAGGAAAGGGTGTATCAACCCAAGGAACCTTTTCCTATACTTCCTAAGCTGACAAGGAAGGAATGGGAAGACGCCAGATGCAAGGCAATGCTGGATAAGTTGGTTGTGGAGCTTCCGTTTGTTGATGCAATCAGGACATGTCCAGCTTTCAAGAGATATGTGAAGAAGATGGTCTCTAGCAACGTGAACATAGAGGATGGTGTCATGTTGATCACAGCTGAGTGCAGTGCGATGCTGCTAAACAAGATCCCTAAGAAGCTACCAGACCCAGGGAGCTTTGTTTTGGACTGCACTATCTACTCAGACAGATTTGAGCGAGCTCTCTGTGATATTGGGTCGAGTGTGAACCTTATGCCACACTCAGTTGCCAAGCGAATGGGTATGACAGATTTCCTATCTACAAGGATTTCGCTGGTACTTGCTAATCGCTCTGTGCGACTTCCAGAGGGACTACTTGAAGATGTCCCAGTCGTGGTTGGGAATTGCTTGATCCCAACAGACTTCATTGTCCTGAAGTACGATGCTGAGCCTAAGGATCCTCTCATCCTAGGCAGACCATTCCTTGCAACTGCAGGGGCCTTGATTGACTGCAAGAATGGACAAATTGCTCTCAACATCGGTGACTTGGTGATGTCCTTCAACATGGAAAAATTGATGAAAAGACCAACCATCGATGGGAAAACATTCTATATGGACACCTTCAGTGACATAGCTGAAGAGTACTTCCTGGATTTGCATCCTGGAGATCCACTTGAGAGAGCATTGGTTTGTTCAGCCACTTCAGAGGTCCGTTCATGTGACGAATCTGCTGGATACTCGAAGATGCTCGATTCTGCATCACCAGTATCGATCGACACCACCTGGGTATCGATCGATACCCTACGGCCAGAAAGAGAGTTGGCCGATGGTTCTAAGCAAGCTGCTGGGCTTGGAGATTGGAGTATAGAGAAGGCTCCTAAGGTGGAACTAAAACCACTTCCAGCGAATCTGAGGTATAGTTTTCTTGGTCCTAATTCAACATACCCAGTTATCGTTAATGCTTCTTTGAATACCACAGAGATTGCTTTACTGCTGAGCAAGCTGCGCAAGTATCGCAAAGCTCTTGGCTATTCTCTTGCTGATATTTCAGGTATAGCACCAGACTTGTGCATGCATCGGATTCACTTGGAGGATGAGTCAAAGTCTTCAATTGAATGTCAAAGGAGGCTGAATCCGAACCTGAAGGAAGTGGTCAGGAAAGAAGTGATGAAGCTGTTGGAAGCAGGGATTATCTATGCCATCTCGGATAGTTCTTGGGTTAGTCCAGTTCACGTTGTGCCTAAGAAAGGAGGCATAACTGTGGTGAAGAACGAGAAGGACGAGCTGATCCCTACAAGGACAATCACTGGTCACAGGATGTGCATTGACTACAGGAAGCTGAATGCAGCTACAAGGAAGGATCACTTCCCTATGCCATTCATTGACCAGATGCTGGAAAGGTTGGCGAGTCACCCATACTACTGTTTCCTTGATTGGTACTCAGGCTTTTTCCAGATTCCTATACATCCAGAGGACCAGGGAAAGACGACCTTCACTTGTCCCTATGGCACATTCGCCTACAGGAGAATGCCATTTGGGTTATGCAATGCTCCAGCGACCTTCCAGCGTTGCATGATGTCGATTTTCACAGATATGACTGAGGAGTTCATGGAGGTCTTCATGGATGATTTTTCTGTGTATGGATCGTCATTCAAGAGCTGTCTGGATAACTTGTGCAAAGTGCTTCAGCGATGCGAGGAGAAGCACTTGGTTCTTAATTGGGAGAAATGCCACTTCATGGTACAAGATGGCATTGTTCTTGGGCACAAGGTTTCTAAGGCAGGAATCGAAGTCGACAAGGCTAAGATTCAGGTCATGACGAGTTTGCAACCACCACGATCTGTTCCTGAGATACGTACCTTCCTTGGTCATGCTGGTTTCTACAGGAGGTTTATCAAAGATTTCAGCAAGCTTGCACGTCCACTCACAGCCCTGTTATGTAAGGAAGTCAAGTTTGATTTCACATCTGATTGCCTTGTAGCCTTCGAGGAAATCAAGAAGGCATTGGTGAGTGCTCCTGTAGTCCAACCACCTGATTGGAGTTTGCCTTTTGAGGTGATGTGTGATGCCAGTGACTTTGCTGTTGGAGCTGTTTTGGGTC
This sequence comes from Eutrema yunnanense, assembly GCA_002933935.1. NCBI lineage: Eukaryota > Viridiplantae > Streptophyta > Magnoliopsida > Brassicales > Brassicaceae > Eutrema > Eutrema yunnanense. The sequence goes on from PKML01000490.1 coordinate 362,989, forward strand.
AAAGGAAAGACAAGAAACTCCATGCTATCTATTATGCCAGCAGGACGTTAGATGATGCTCAGCGAAACTACAGCACCACTGAGAAGGAGTTGCTGGCAGTGGTTTTCTCCTTTGGGAAATTTTGGTCCTACTTGATTGGGAGCAAGGTCATTGTCCACACAGACCATGCTGCTCTAAAATACTTGATGAAGAACAAGGATCTCAAGCCTCGTCTATGCCGATGGGTTCTTTTGCTCCAAGGTTTCGACATTGAGATCAAGGACAAGAAAGGAGTTGAGAATGGTGTTGCTGACCATTTATCGCGACTCAAGATTGATGAGTTCGTCCCTATTGATGATTGCCTGCCAGAGGAAGGTGTTTACCTCATTGAAACCATCTTCCAAGACCTTTATCCTGAAAATCTGCAATTCCCACGAATTCAGACTTCCAGTATCGATCGATACCCACCTGGTATCGATCGACACCCGTCGCGACCTGCACCTGTTTTGTCTGAAAAGCAGCTGAACTGCTATGATGTCTGTCTGGTCGCTGACTCTAGTGCTGCACGTCCATGGTACGCAGACATCGCCAACTACCTTGCCATAGAGACTGAGCCACAGTATCCAACAAAATATGCAAGGAAGAAGTTTATGCGCGATATAAGGAGATTCTTCTGGGATGAGCCTTACCTATACAAGCATTGCTCAGATAGTGTCTACAGAAGATGCGTTGCAGAGTCTGAGATGCAAGCTATTCTTTTCCATTGCCATGGGTCAGAATATGCTGGTCACTTTGCTCACTTCAAGACAATATCCAAGGTTCTACAAGCAGGCTTCTGGTGGCCTACCATGTTTAAGGATGCTCACACGTTCGTTTCACAGTGTGATGCTTGTCAGAGGAGAGGGAAGATCAGCAAGAGACATGAGATGCCACAAAATTTCATCCTTGAGGTTGAAGTTTTTGATTGTTGGGGCATTGACTTTATGGGTCCCTTTCCACCATCACAGAAGAAACAATACATACTGGTTGCAGTGGACTATGTGTCCAAATGGGTGGAAGCGATTTCTAGTGAGAAGAATGACTCTTCAGTGGTTCTTAAGCTGTTTAAGACCATCATCTTTCCTCGCTTTGGAGTACCTCGAATCGTGATAAGTGATGGTGGCTCTCACTTCATCAACAGGATTCTAGAGAGGTTGCTTAAGAAATATGGTGTAAACCATCGAGTGGCTACTCCATACCACCCTCAAACCAGTGGGCAAGTCGAAGTCTCCAACAGGCAAATCAAGGAGATTCTGGAAAAGACAGTGAGTGCTTCAAAGAAGGATTGGTCTACAAAGCTGGATGATGCACTATGGGCTTACAGGACAGCTTTCAAGACACTACACCATTTCACATGCTGTATGGGAAAGCATGTCATCTTCCAGTGGAGATTGAGCACAAGGCAGCATGGGCAACGAAGCTGCTGAACTTTGACATCAAGCCTGCTGCAGAAAGGAGGTTGATTCAGCTGAACGAGCTGGATGAGATTAGGCATCACGCCTATGAGAACTCAAGGCTGTACAAGGAGAGAACAAAGGCTCATCATGATAAGAAGATCATCTCCAGACACTTCGAGCCTAATGACCAGGTACTTCTGTATAACTATCGTTTACAATTGTTTCCTGGTAAACTGCGTTCTCGTTGGTCAGGTCCCTTCACCATCAAGGAGGTCAGACCACATGGAGCTGTCGTCGTAATCGATCCTGCAGGAGCTGAGTTCACTGTCAATGGACAAAGAGTGAAACATTATTGGGCGAAAGCCGAGATTCCAACAGGGCAGATAATGCCTTTGGATGATGCACCAACAGCCTGAAAGGCGTTACAGTCAAGCTATTGACGTTAAACGAGCGCTTGGTGGGAGGCAACCCACTGGTGAGTATGTTCTTGAGTCATTTTGGGTTTTTATTTTCGTATGTTTTGAGTCTGTGTCAGGATAACCAAGGAGCAACTCGGAATCGCCTAAGCATCGATCGATACCCCACTGGTATCGATCGACACCGATCGCGAAACTTCAGAACGTCAAGTCGATTTAAGCCTGGTATCGATCGATACCACGGCTGTGTGTCGATCGATACTTGACGTTCCAGCAAGGTAATTTCTTGTTTCTCTTTGTTCTATCCTTTTACTTTGTTTCTTTTACCTACTCTAGGCTAGATAACACTGGGGACAGTGTTGTTCAAGTCTGGGGGAGGTGTCTGCTGACATTGTTTTCGTTTTTCTTAGAGTCAGTTGTTTTATCGAGTCAAAACTGTTTTATTGAGTCAAAAATTGTTGGAGATTATGATCCTGTGCTTGAACCTATTGATTTGATTTTGTTTTTGAGTGCACAGTGTTACAGGATCAGTTCTAGATCGACTAATGAAAAATCCAAAGACTGACCAGTTGACTAGAAAACATACATGTCTCCAGCAGAGTTCTTCTAAAGCCTGAGCCAAATATTTGCACTTCATCAATGTGGTTAGTGTTTTTAGAGCTTGATTCATCATTCATATCTAATAAAGGAACCATTGTGTTTAGTTATTGTATCTCTCTCACCTGTTATAAGTTGATAGATAAGAGCATAAAAGATTGAAATGATTTTCTTCTGAGTAGAGGGTTAGGAAAATTTCCAGCGATCCCATTATTCTACTTAAGAGGG
>PKML01000490.1:366661-395551 GCA_002933935.1 Eutrema yunnanense
TTCACCTTAGGTTGTTCTCAAAGCTAATTCTAGATTGATCACCTAGAACTTAGATCTTAGGATAATTGATTAGGCACGACAGTGCAATTAATTACCTGATAGAACTAGGGTGAGCAAATTGATTATTCGCAAAGAAATTTGGTTTAATTGATTTGTGAACATATCAAACCTGAAATTAAGGCTGATTTATTCTTAGGGATTTGCAAAGAAATTTGGGATTCTGAAGTTTAGATTTAGATAGTTTTCGCAACGACAGTTGGTTAACTATGCATTAGTGATTTGAGTTCTAGAACCGTGCTTAAACTTGAACCCTGATTAGTTAGTTTATTTGCATTCATTGATTTCCTGAGAAATATCCCTGAACCTATCTTTTCCCCATTGAATACAAATCGTTTACTGCTTTCTGTTTTCTGCTTAACCTGAATTGCTTAGCTTAGCTTGATTTCTATAATTTATTGAGTGATTTCTGTGGATCCTTGTGTTCGACCCCTAGCTAGATTACAACAACTGCTTTAGTACTGTTAGGGTATTAAATTGAGCATATCATCCAGACGCACGCTAATCTCCGAGTTGAACACATGCTGGTCCGAGAGTTCATGGTGTTGATGGTATGAACGTTGTCTAGAGCTGATAGCGGGAGACGTAAAAGGCTCATCTCGGTAGTAAGGAGGTTCATGGCTTCCTTGAAAGTAGTTGGTCAGTGCCGGTTTCTGATCTATGTAGAACGAGTCACATCCAGCATGTGAGTCATGACGGTGGTGAGAACAAAATGGGTCATAGTAACCCCGCTCGTAGTAGCAATCTCGCTCCAGAGGCGAGTTCATGTTTCAAAGCCTGAAATGGAGAAAATCAAATAGAAAAAGTTTGTTCTAGAGCCGTTTTACTAACCTCTAAGGTCTGATAGAAGCTGTCGCGATCTCTCCTCGGCAACGGCGCCAAAAACTTGATGCGAATCGGATTCCTCTCCGAAACTTCAGATCCTAAATTTATAAACCTTAAAGCCTGCAAGTGCACAGATGTGCGTTGTAGTACTTGAGGTATCGATCCACAGGGAGAGGGTGTTGTTCTATGAGACCTTAGACACTGTATAGTAAATAAACTTAGAACGAATATATTTTTATAGGTTTTTGTAACTAGAATTGTAAAGAACGAAAAACGGAAAACTTCTACTAATCTAATCTAAGAAAATCGGCCATTACCTAAGGTAAGGGAATTTTAACTACTAAACTAATGCTAAGAGAAACTAAACCTATCCTCAGAAATTCTAAGACTAACCTAATACCTAAGATAATTTACTACTAACCTAGACCTAATGAAATCGATGACTAAACTAGTTATGCGGACTCTATTGCTAAACTACACTACTAAAGACGGTTGTAACTTATTCTAAAACGTTGCTGGGTCGAGAGGAATATCTCGGGGTATGCTTGATTCATCAAACGACCCCTAGCTTATTAGTAACCGGTGTTTATAGATTATAACTCCACGAACATGATATAATAAAGATGTAGTCTACTTCCGTATAACCTACGCCCTACAATCTATTCACTCGACCAGTAGCTTTCGTCTCTAGAGACGCGTAAGATTGTCATTTGCAAGTGGGTCCATAGGTTCATGGCACTCCGTAAGTATACTTCCGAAATCATACGACGCGCACGCCTTGTGGATGAACTTTGCTGGTGATTAGACGCAACACTTCTGTGCTTCTAAACTCCCCCTATCAGCCTCTAGTTCATGATACTAGATTCATGCAATAACAACTTTCCACAAGAATTGATATGATAATGGAACCACTTGAGAAGAACCATGTGCTTTGTTCAGCACCAACGAAGTCTGTGATCAACTCGAATGGCCCAACGACCACTTGGACTACATTCTCACCTCAACTAGAGCACTCCTCGAAGTTGAATCAATCCATTCCGAGTTCAGGTGAAGAAGTTATTCAACTTCCAAGACAGGTGAATTCCAGCCGACGTGAATCGGACATACGGGCGTTCAAAGAATTCTTCCAACCAAACCAGAAGAAATTAAGCTACAAATCAAACTGTTCTGGAATCTTGATTCATCAGAGCATTTTTGAAAATTGGATTCACTCCAAAAACGATTCAGACTTGGAAGCGACAGAATTTACAACTCAGTGGATCTCCTTCAAGCCCTATTGCGCGACTGGGCCAAAGATCGTGTTGCACAGACCAACTCAGGTACGATCTCGACATAAAACCAATTGGAGTATCTTAATGGATCTCTTGTGTTTCCAACAAGACCAATATCACAAGAGATGGACATTGGATCACAAAGATTCTTCCCATTTGCCTAAGAGGGCCGAACTGGTGCTATGCTTGAAGAATGCTAGGCCCACTTGGTTTAGGAGCTTGCAAACATTTGTGTGGCATCCAGGATACATTTCTAAGCCCAATAAGGAGTTCAAATTCGTGCCCCAAGAAGAATAAACAAGAGGAAGAGTCATATTTCAATTTTCAAAACTAAGTTTTAATGTTCGGTCATTTTCGAGGAGAGTTATTGTTCTCTCTCTCCTTCATGCAAGTCTTTGTGTTTTCTTTATATTACTTGTAACCCTATGGACGAAAATCATCTAATCTTTTTATCAAAATCTCTTTTCAAGTTAGATCACTTGTGGGTGAGTCATATCCAGCAAAAACCTTTGATCTCTTTTGGTGTGTAATATCCAAGAGAATCGAAGTGGAATATCAAGGGCCTTCCGCAACCCTTGTGAGACCATTCAATCCACATCCTTTGTTCTTTGAAGCTTTTCAGTTTCATAGAAGCAAAGCTTATCCCCTTTTACCAACTTCGAGTGAGAATCCTTGGGAGGTTCGTATTATTTGGTATCAGAGCACACTCTGAAGTTTGGTATCTATTTCTATTCCATCTTCTCATCTCTTCATCTTCTTCTTTTCATCTTCTTACAAAAAAAAAAAAAAAAAGAGAATGTCTTTTGAAGATCTCTTCGGGAGGAAGAACACACGATCTAATGGTGATCGACCATTTTATACATCTGAGGCATGGACCCGAACAAGTTTTGAAAGAAAAGAAGAAATTCATTCGAGACAGCCCAGAAGATCGATAAGAGCGAAGGAACAACCCAGTTACAAGTTCGGACTGCTCAAAAGGAGAGAAGTAGACCCGCCAAATCGATCCCCAAGCCTCGAGCACAATGAACCAATATACTTGCAGCCAACTGATATGTGCATACTCTTTATGGTTTTAGCATGCATTTCATCTAGATTTTAGGACATTTACTTAGATCTTTATAACTTATCATGCTTGTTCTTGTCTCATTTAGAGTCTTAGGTGTTTTGCATTAGGTCCTAGTGAGTCTTGCATATTTTGGATCCTTTTAGGTACTTTGGAGGCAATGTGATGGAGTTGGCTTAAGGGCATTCGGTTCGGGAGCAAGAGAAGCGGTTAGAGATGTTTTGGGAGTATATCAGCTCCAACATCGATCAAAAAGAAGGTCACTCATCGATGCAACTGATGGATGCTGGACCAGGGAGCTTAGCCTCGCCCCAGACACTCTCAACATCGATGTCACTCATCGATGTGAAGCCCCAACATCGACCAGAAGGAGGTCACTCATCGATGCAACTGATGGATGCTGGACCAGGGAGCTTAGCCTCGCCCAAGACCTCTCCAACATCGATGTCACTCATCGATGTGAAGCTCCAGGAAATTCACATCGACCAAGACAAGGGTCACTCATTGATGCAACTCGTTGATGTGTTTCCTGTTTTCTACTTTTTCCTATAAATACTTGTCTAAACCTAATTTTTAGGTTATGCTTTTTATTATGCTCAAAACTTGATCTTTGAGAGAGTTTGAGCTTTGTAAGGAGGATCTTTTATTTTATTGCAATTTGGTATTAATTCTCATCAATCTCTTCCATCTATCTTCTTTTCATCTTGATTATTCAACAATCACCCATGGATTCAATCTCAATCCCCATCGATTTTGAGAGGCTTTCCATGGATCTTGAGTAGTCTTTTAGGATCTTGAGATTGGGTAGATTAGGATGTTCCTAGGTTTGATTCATGATGTTTAGGGCTAGATCTTCTTATATCCCTTCTTGTTTAATGTTCTTAATGCTAAACCTAGCTTGAAAAAGTAGATTTAGATCATGAGGCATTTCATGAACACCAAGTGTTTGATGAAATGCCAAGATGAATTAAACAAGAGATTTACATTCCTAGCCTATGACAATAGTTGTCTAGGGTGCATTTTTGGTTGATCTTGTTGATTTAAACTTAATGCTCATTAATCATTGTTCCACAAATGACCATTTTGCTAATGGGATTAATGATTAGTGAAGTGATTAATTGCTTGAAAGAGAGTTAGTCAAGTCTAGGATCTCTTGCCTAGGGGTTAGCTTAATTGAGTAAATGAACATCATGAGTTGAACTTGGGACTTCTTATATCAATAACCCTATCTCTAGATTCGCTTTTGCTTATTGAATTTACAATCTTGCTTAGTGTTTTGTTTAGTTCTAAATCGGTTACTTAACAACAAACTCTTTTAGCTTAAATTACTCTAGAATCTTGTATTTTTAGTGATTAGGAGATTTCCCAATAAGGTTCGATACCTCTTATGCTACAATTGCATTTAGAGAATTGACTCTAGAGACTTGCAAAAAGTCTTGTATCAATTTGGCGCCGTTGCCATATTGGGATTCTTTCTTCCATTAAAATTTAGGTTCTTAAGTGAGCTTAAGTTTTCTTTTCTACAAGTTACTAATAGCGTTTGCTTTCTTATTGCTTCTACTCTCTATAGGTATATGCATACTCGTTCCCGAGGCAACACTAACCTTGTCGAGCCAAGAGACGATATTGATCAACTTGAGAGAGGTTCTAGAGCAAGAAGAAATCGACCGCCGGTTCAAGAGCAAGTGATCATCGATATGGAAGACTTGAGAGACGTTCCACTTGGGAACATCAATGAACCCATTCTCGGCCAAAGGAACGGCGGGAATGGGGATGGAAACCACCAAGCACAAGGAGGAAACGCCCACAACGATCCTCTTCCACCCGCCCGTCCAAGAGGTCCCAACCATCCACCTAGAGCTAGAAACGTGGTTGGAGAAGGTGATGCCGCTAATGCTCACCAAAACCGCCAAGGCATTCAAGCTCCACCGGTGGAGAATAACAACTTCGAAGTCAAACCGGGAGTTATCAACATGGTTCAAGCCAATAAATTTCATGGCTTGTCCATGGAGGATCCATTGGACCACATAGACCAATTCGACCGTATTTGTGGTCTCACAAAGATCAATGGAGTCTCGGAAGATGGGTTCAAGCTTCGTCTTTTCCCATTCTCTTTGGGCGACAAGGCTCACCAATGGGAAAAGACCTTACCTCAAGGATCTATCACTTCGTGGGATGATTGTAAACGCGCGTTCCTCGCCAAATTCTTCTCACCGGCTAGAACGGCCAAGCTTCGCAACGAAATCTCAAGTTTCACACAACGATCCAATGAGTCTTTCAATGAGGCTTGGGAGAGATTTAGAAGCTACACGTCTCAATGCCCACATCACGGCTTTAGCAACGCCTCTCTTCTTAGCACACTCTACCGTGGTGCTTTGCCTAAGATCCGTATGCTTCTTGACACGGCATCTAACGGGAACTTCTTGGCTAAAGACGTTGAGGAAGCAATGGAACTTGTTGAGAACTTAGCCCAAAGTGACGGTACCTATGGCGATGACTATGACCGCGCCACAAGGACCACTAGTGATTTTGATGAGAACAAACGGGCCAAAGACATGAAAGCTCTAAATGACAAGTTGGACAAGCAAGCCAATTTGATTGACAAACTACTAGTGTCTTCCCAAAAGACGGTCAACTTTGTGGATGCTTATGATGAGAATCAAGGTTACTATCAAGAGGAGAATGTAGACATGAACACTCAAGAGGAGGTTAACTACTTGGGGAATCAAGGGAATTTCCAAAACCAAGGAAACTACCAACGCCAAGGGTTCAATCAAAACTACCGGAACCACCCCAACTTCTCCTACCGTAATACAAATGTGGAGAACCCACAAGATCAAGTCTACCCTCAACAACCTACTCAACCTCAAGGAGCTCCACCAAAACAATTTCCACCTCAAGGGCAAGCTTCTAACGCCAACAATCAAGCCTTTGTCCCAAGGAATCAATTCCAAGGGAACCAAGGTGGATTTCAAAACAAAGCACCACCCGGTTTTCAAGCACCTACACCTCAACCGAAGGAACTTGATTTGAGTTCCATGTTCCAACAAATCCTCAAAGGACAAGCGGAGATCCATACAAAGGTGGATTGCTCTTATAATGACCTCAACTCAAAGATCGAAGCTTTGAACTCCAAGGTTAAACACATGGAGAACAAAGGTCTCGCTTCTTCCTCCCGACCACAAGGTCAACTTCCGGGCAAATCCGAAGCGAATCCCAAGGAGTATGTCAATGCCATAACTTTGAGAAGTGGCACGGTCTTGCCTACACGCGAAGCTCCTTCTCCTCTCAATGTGGACATTGAGGACCAAAGTGGGGGGGTGGAACTTCAAGAAGATGAGGTCGTAAAGGAGCACAAGGAACTTCACGAGTTAGAGAAGATAAAGCCTAGAGTGGTTGTTGCTCAAGAGGAACCAAAGAAGAAGGTCTTCGTTCCCAAGCCATATGTCCCAAAGCTACCTTTTCCCGGTCGTTTCAAGAAACAACTCATGGATAAGTATAAAGCCATTTTTGATAGGCAAATGGAGAAAGTGGAACTCACAATGCCTTTGGTGGATGCATTCTTACTTGTCCCCCAATATGCCAAGTTCTTGAAAGATGCCGTGAGTGAAAGAGCCAAGGAGATGGAATCCATGGTCATTCTAACTCATGAATGTAGTGCCATTATCCAAAAGAAGGTAGTCCCCAAGAAGCTAGGAGACCCGGGATCCTTTACTTTACCTTGTGCTCTTGGACCTCTAGCTTTCAATTATTGCCTATGTGATCTTGGAGCAAGTGTGAGCCTCATGCCATTCTCGGTAGCTAAGAGACTAGGCTTCACGCGATACAAGGCTTGCAACATCTCTCTAATATTGGCGGATAGGAGTGTGAGAGTCCCCATTGGCCTACTTGAAGATCTACCAATCGTTGTTAAGGATTTCATCGTCCCCACGGACTTTGTGGTTCTTGAGATGGATGAAGAACCAAAGGACCCTCTTATCTTTGGTCGACCGTTCCTAGCAACCGCGGGAGCGATAATCGACGTAAAGAAGGGCAAGATAGATCTCCATTTGGGAAAAGGGGAAGTGCTTGAGTTTGACATAAACAAAGTAATGAAGAAGCCCACTATAGACGGGCAATGTTTCTACATCGAGACCATGGACGAGTTGGCCGATGAATTACTTGAAGAAATGAGAATAGAAGATGGGTTAGAAGTGGTTTTGACGAGGGAACACGGTGATCACGGGTTTTTGAGCAAGGAGAGTCAAGGCTTTGAGCTTCTCATGGATTCTCATAAGCCGGTTGATGAGGACACCACGTCTACTGAGTTGTGCATCCGGGGTGCTACGGTTCAAGAAGAGTTCGTTCTAGCATTCAAGGAAACTAGCAATGGTAAGTCTAGTTTTGAGGAGGACGATTGGAGCGAGCTAAAGGCCCCAAAGGTGGACCTAAAGCAACTACCCGCGGGATTAAGGTATGCGTTCTTAGGTCCAAATGAGTCTTATCCGGTTATCGTGAACGAGAGTCTAGATGAAAACGAACTATCCTCCCTTCTCGTGGAGCTTAGGAAGTTTAGGAAAGCAATTGGCTATTCTCTAGATGATATCAAGGGTATTTCCCCAAGTTTGTGCACACATAGAATCCATTTAGAGGATGAATCAAGGACCTCTATTGAACATCAAAGAAGGCTAAACCCTAATTTGAAAGATGTTGTAAAGAGAGAGATTCTTAAGCTCTTGGACGCGGGGATTATCTACCCGATATCGGATAGTACATGGGTCTCCCCGGTCCATTGCGTGCCTAAGAAAGGGGGGATGACGGTTGTTAGAAATGAAAAGAACGAAATGATTCCTACTAGGACGATAACCGGGCATAGGATGTGCATAGACTATAGGAAGTTGAACTCATCTACTCGAAAAGATCATTTCCCGTTACCTTTCATAGACCAAATGCTCGAACGTCTCGCTAACCATCCTTTTTATTGTTTCCTAGACGGTTATTCGGGGTTCTTTCAAATACCCATACACCCGAATGACCAAGAGAAAACCACCTTCACATGCCCTTACGGTACCTTCGCATATCGAAGGATGCCGTTTGGGTTGTGTAATGCTCCCGGAACTTTCCAACGTTGCATGATGTCCATATTTTCCGATCTTATTGAAGACATGGTAGAAGTCTTTATGGACGACTTCTCCGTGTATGGATCTTCCTTTGGTGTTTGCTTGTCCAATCTTTGTAGGGTCTTGCAACGATGCGAAGAAGCAAACTTGGTGCTAAATTGGGAGAAGTGCCATTTCATGGTACGAGAAGGGATCGTGCTAGGACACAAGATTTCCGAGAAAGGGATAGAGGTGGACAAGGCCAAGATTGAGGTGATGGTTAGTTTGGAGCCGCCTAAGACGGTCAAAGACATCCGGTCTTTTTTGGGTCATGCGGGTTTCTACCGGAGGTTCATCAAGGACTTTTCAAGAATTGCTAGACCCCTATCCCGGTTGCTTTGCAAGGAGGTCGAGTTTGTGTTTGACGAGGAGTGCATGGGAGCATTCCTAGAGATCAAGAAAGCGTTGATTAGCGCCCCTATAGTCCAAGCACCGGATTGGGACCTTCCGTTTGAGATCATGTGTGATGCTAGCGACTATGCGGTTGGAGCGGTTTTGGGTCAAAAGAAAGATAAGAAGACCAATGTGATCTACTACGCTAGTAGAACTCTAGATGATGCTCAAACTAGGTATGCCACCACGGAGAAGGAGTTGTTGGCCGTAGTCTTCGCCATGGAGAAGTTTAGATCTTATGTTGTGGGTTCAAAGGTGATTGTCTACACCGATCACGCGGCTTTAAGGTACATTCATGCGAAGAAAGACACGAAACCAAGGCTACTACGTTGGATCTTGCTACTCCAAGAATTCGATTTGGAGATAGTAGACAAGAAGGGCATAGAGAACGGAGTAGCGGATCACTTGTCTAGAATGAGAATAGAAGACCTTGTTCCCATTGAAGACAAGCTTCCCGAAGAAAGTCTCATGGTTGTGAAAGTATTGAGAAGAGGAATTGAAGCCGTGAATGGTATGGAGGAAGCTAGCGGTCTACAAGATGAAAAGCTCCCATGGTTTGCGGATCTAGTCAACTACCTAGTTTGTGGGAAGGAACCGCCTTTGGATGGGTATAAGAAGAGAAAGTTCTTCCACGACATCACTAGATACTATTGGGACGAGCCTTACTTGTACAAGTTGTGTTCGGACGGATTGTATCGGAAGTGCGTAGCGGAAGAAGAAGTGCAAGGGATCCTACTACATTGTCATGGGTCAACCTATGGAGGGCATCACGCATCCTTCAAAACCGCCACAAGAGTCTTGCAATGTGGGTTTTGGTGGCCTTCGTTATTCAAGGACGCACACACCTTTGTCTCCTCTTGTGACGCATGCCAAAGGAAAGGAAATATTGGGAGAAGAGATGAGATGCCTCAAAACCCAATCCTTGTGGTGGAAATGTTTGACGTGTGGGGCATCGACTTTATGGGACCTTTCCCGTCATCATATGGTAACCAATACATATTGGTGGCGGTCGATTACGTGTCCAAATGGGTAGAAGCCATTGCAAGCCCGACTAACGATGCCAAGGTCGTTCTAAAACTGTTCAAATCCGTAATTTTCCCGAGGTTCGGAATTCCGAGAGTGGTCATTAGTGATGGAGGTAGTCATTTCATCAACAAGGTGTTTGAAAGCTTACTAAAGAAGCACGGTGTGAAGCATAAGGTAGCAACACCTTACCACCCTCAAACGAGTGGCCAAGTAGAAGTGTCCAACCGGCAAATCAAGGCCATACTAGAGAAGACGGTTGGAAGTTCAAGGAAAGATTGGGCCAACAAGTTGGATGATGCCTTATGGGCATACCGGACCGCCTTTAAAACACCAATAGGGACTACACCATTCAACTTGCTTTATGGGAAGTCATGCCACTTACCGGTTGAGTTGGAATACAAGGCCCTTTGGGCGGTGAAACTACTAAATTTTGACATCAAGACCGCACAAGAGAAGCGGTTGATCCAACTTCACGAATTAGAGGAGATTAGGCTCGATGCCTATGAGAGCTCAAGAATCTACAAAGAGAGGACCAAGGCATTTCACGACAAGAGGATAGTGCACAAGGATTTCAAGGTTGGAGACCTCGTGTTGGTATTCAATTCCCGGTTGAAGCTCTTTCCCGGGAAACTCAAGTCGAGGTGGTCGGGTCCGTTTGAGGTCAAGGAAGTGAGGCCATATGGGGCCGTGGTACTTGCTAACAAAGAGGGCCGTGATTTCATTGCTAACGGCCAAAGGCTCAAGCTCTACCGAGCAAACCAAATCATCGAAGAAGGAGGCTCGATCCCTCTAGATGACGTTCCTCTAGCTTGAGAACGGTAACAAACGTCGAACTTAGTGACGTTAAACAAAGTGCTCTTGGGAGACACCCCAAGCTTATCATTGTACATACTTTATTTTCATGTCTCTCTATGTTTTCTTGTTCTTTTTGATCTTTTGTTGAATGGTTGCAAGGGTCTTGATGATCTAATGGTCGTGAGCTTAAGGACAAAAGTGTGTAAGATTGAGGTGATCACTCTCGTTCCCTCCATTTACTTCCAAGGTAAAACTCCAAACGTTGTGAATAGCATTTATAATCGCATTTTCTTTCTTTCATGCATTGTTTAGCTCTCTCTTAAGCTTCTATTACACAAGGGACTGTGTAATTTAAGTTTGGGGGAGGGTTTGTGTGTTATCTAACATCGTTTTTGATGTTCTTATTTTCCCCTTTTGCATCTTGAGTCTCATGCATATCATGCATTTTCAATAATTTTGAAAATTTTAGGACATTTAGGATTGCATTTTCACTTGTAGGTGGTGTCTAGTTTGCATTTTAGCTTGCATTCGCATAAGCATGGAGTAATGACAACCTTGTAATTAGCTTAACTAGCAATTGATTCAACGCCCGAGTTATTAGTTGTTTGATGCATTGAAGTTGAATCCGAAATCAAGGACGAACCATTTGATAGAACGCATGCGTCATTGCCTTTCTTTGATTGAAGCAAGCTTGAATTGAACCTAGCCTCATCTAAGTGATAATCTAAATTGAATATGTAATTATTGTGCTTGTGTAGATTTAAACAAAACCGCGGATCACTTATACATACTTAGGCATTCTTTCTTCCTTTTCACCACTCTTGCTTGCCTAAGTAGCCAAATCCCATTTTTGGATTGGTTTCCCCACCTTGCCAATAACCTTCTTTCTAGCCCTAAAACTTTTGTGTGTGCTTGTGAGGCCTTATTTGGAGTGAACTTGACAAAACGTGTTAGGAATAAGGGCGACAAGGAAGCAATCTTGTGTAGATTTAGTTCCAACATCAAGGAGCTAAACTAGGACTAGGCTAGACTAGGTTGGGCGGTTCTTATTTGTAACATGGGAAACGGTTAGAAATGTTTTAGGAATGGTTTGATTTGGCGTATATGGTGGAATGAAAAGGAGAAAGAAAGGACGATGAAGAGGGGTGTGCAATGTGATGGTTAGTTGGTGCAAAGATGATTAAAAGCAATGCTCTAAGTGACAAAGAGAAGCCTCAAAAGATAAAGAAGAAAAGAAGGCCAAAAAGCCAAGGCATCAAAAGATGAGAAGAGGCATGAATCAAAAGAAGAGAAAGAAAGAGCTAAATAAAAAGAAAAGAAGCATCCAACCACAACCAAGGTAAAGAAGAAAGCCCCCATGAGAAGAGAAGGTGAAAATGAGAACGAAGAAGTGTGTTTGGGTATCCAAGGCAAAATGCCTTGTAGGAAAAGGGTAGAATAGGATTCGGGAACAAGCAAAAAGAGGTTAGATTGGGCTAAGGTTAGTAACATTCTAGGTATTCGGGTAGACGAGAGTCTTTCCTTGTATGCATAGATTGCTCTTTACCTTTAGCATTTTGTCGAAGTTTGCTCGTTCATTGAGAGATCCTTGTGTTTGATCACCCATGCATATTGATGAGATCACTTTCATCTCATAACCGGTCCTTTAGCCAAGCGGTTTCATTTGATTTTGCATAAGCACAATTCACGGATACAATCATTAATGAATGTTAAGAGGCTAGAGAGTAATGGAGTTTGTCTAGATTGAGGTTTGGCTTTGTTGCATGTTGAGAAGGAAATGGCTAACTCCTTTTGAGTAGACAACTTTGGTGCATCCTAGAACTAGTAACTTGGACGTTGAGTGCGATTGTTTCTTGTGCTTCTTATAGGTTCGAGCTCCACTTGCATTTCATTGCATCTCTCATTCTTAACCTCGTTTGCTTGAGGACAAGCAAAGGTTTAAGTTTGGGGGAATTGATATGTGCATATTCTTTATGGTTTTAGCATGCATTTCATCTAGATTTTAGGTCATTTACTTAGATCTTTATAACTTATCATGCTTGTTCTTGTCTCATTTAGAGTCTTAGGTGTTTTGCATTAGGTCCTAGTGAGTCTTGCATATTTTGGATCCTTTTAGGTACTTTGGAGGCAATGTGATGGAGTTGGCTTAAGGGCATTCGGTTCGGGAGCAAGAGAAGCGGTTAGAGATGTTTTGGGAGTATATCAGCTCCAACATCGATCAAAAAGAAGGTCACTCATCGATGCAACTGATGGATGCTGGACCAGGGAGCTTAGCCTCGCCCCAGACACTCTCAACATCGATGTCACTCATCGATGTGAAGCCCCAACATCGACCAGAAGGAGGTCACTCATCGATGCAACTGATGGATGCTGGACCAGGGAGCTTAGCCTCGCCCAAGACCTCTCCAACATCGATGTCACTCATCGATGTGAAGCTCCAGGAAATTCACATCGACCAAGACAAGGGTCACTCATTGATGCAACTCGTTGATGTGTTTCCTGTTTTCTACTTTTTCCTATAAATACTTGTCTAAACCTAATTTTTAGGTTATGCTTTTTATTATGCTCAAAACTTGATCTTTGAGAGAGTTTGAGCTTTGTAAGGAGGATCTTTTATTTTATTGCAATTTGGTATTAATTCTCATCAATCTCTTCCATCTATCTTCTTTTCATCTTGATTATTCAACAATCACCCATGGATTCAATCTCAATCCCCATCGATTTTGAGAGGCTTTCCATGGATCTTGAGTAGTCTTTTAGGATCTTGAGATTGGGTAGATTAGGATGTTCCTAGGTTTGATTCATGATGTTTAGGGCTAGATCTTCTTATATCCCTTCTTGTTTAATGTTCTTAATGCTAAACCTAGCTTGAAAAAGTAGATTTAGATCATGAGGCATTTCATGAACACCAAGTGTTTGATGAAATGCCAAGATGAATTAAACAAGAGATTTACATTCCTAGCCTATGACAATAGTTGTCTAGGGTGCATTTTTGGTTGATCTTGTTGATTTAAACTTAATGCTCATTAATCATTGTTCCACAAATGACCATTTTGCTAATGGGATTAATGATTAGTGAAGTGATTAATTGCTTGAAAGAGAGTTAGTCAAGTATAGGATCTCTTGCCTAGGGGTTAGCTTAATTGAGTAAATGAACATCATGAGTTGAACTTGGGACTTCTTATATCAATAACCCTATCTCTAGATTCGCTTTTGCTTATTGAATTTACAATCGTGCTTAGTGTTTTGTTTAGTTCTAAATCGGTTACTTAACAACAAACTCGTTTAGCTTAAATTACTCTAGAATCTTGTATTTTTAGTGATAAGGAGATTTCCCAATAAGGTTCGATACCTCTTATGCTACAATTGCATTTAGAGAATTGACTCTAGAGACTTGCAAAAAGTCTTGTATCACCAACACAACCACGAGAAGAGCTCATTCGGAGGAGAAGGAAAGAACAACAGCCTGGAGATTCCAGTTTACAAATTGAGGCGTTGCATAAGACGTATTTGGTTGAGCAACAACAACTCAAGAAGACGGTCCTTAAACCAATCAAGGAGATCGAGGAAAATAAACCGTACACCAAAGCGATTGAAGGAAATCATGGAGTCATATATTCCATGCTGATCAAGGAGAAGAAGCCAGATTTACTTCAACCTTTCCCAATCCATGACGGTACAGTTTCAAGGTCGAAACTTTTTGAAGAGGGAGAGGATGATATGATCATGAAACCATTCCAAAAGATCTATGAGCCTTGTCCAATACAAACGAAGTCCGTGATCAACTCGAATGGCCCAACGACCACTTGGACTACATTCTCACCTCAACTAGAGCACTCCTCGAAGTTGAATCAATCCATTCCGAGTTCAGGTGAAGAAGTTATTCAACTTCCAAGACAGGTGAATTCCAGCCGACGCGAATCGGATATACGGGCGTTCAAAGAATTCTTCCAACCAAACCAGAAGGAATTAAGCTACAAATCAAACTGTTCTGGAATCTTGATTCATCAGAGCATTTTTGAAAATTGGATTCACTCCAAAAACGATTCAGACTTGGAAGGGACAGAATTTACAACTCAATGGATCTCCTTCATGCCCAGTTGCGCGACTGGGCCAAAGATCGTGTTGCACAGCCCAACTCAGGTACGATATCGACACGAAACTAATTGGAAAATGTTAATGGATCTATTATGTTTCCAACAAGCCCAAGATCAAAACAAATGGACATCGGATCATAAAGTTATTCACCATTTGCCTAAATGGGTCAACCTGATGCTATACTTGGAGAATGATAGGCCCAGCTGGATTGGAAACTTACAAGCTTATGTGTGGCATCCAGGATACATTTCTAAGCCCAATAAGGAGTTCAAATTCGTGGCCCAAGAAGAACAAACAAGAGGAAGAGCAAGAGTCTTTTGTTTTGAATTTAACTTGTGTTTAATTCTTGCTGTTTTTCGAGTAGTCTTTATTACTCTTTCTCTCTCCCTCATGCAGCCTTGTTGCATTTCTTTATAATCCTTGTAACCTCATTATCAAAAAAAATCATCTAGTCTATTGAATAAAAATTTCTTTCACTTCTAGATCAATCTCGTTGGTGAGTAATATCCATCGAAATCCTTTGATGCTTTTGGTGAGTCATATCCAAAAGAATCAAAGCGGAATATCAAGGGCTTTTCCGAAACCCTTGTGAGACCATTCAATCCACATCCTTTGTTCTTTGAAGCTTTTCGGTTTCATAGAAGCAAAGCTTATCCCCTTTTACCAACTTCGAGTGAGAATCCTTGGGAGGTTCATATCAAACGACCCCTAGCTTATTAGTAACCGGTGTTTCTAGATTATAACTCCACGAACATGATATAATAAAGATGTAGTCTACTTCCGTATAACCTACGCCCTACAATCTATTCACTCGACCAGTAGCTTTCGTCTCTAGAGACGCGTAAGATTGTCATTTGCAAGTGGGTCCATAGGTTCATGGCACTCCGTAAGTATACTTCCGAAATCATACGACGCGCACGCCTTGTGGATGAACTTTGCTGGTGATTAGACGCAACACTTCTGTGCTTCTAAACTCCCCCTATCAGCCTCTAGTTAATGATACTAGATTCATGCATTAACAACTTTCCACAAGAATAGCTCTAGAAATCGGCTAGGGTTTACCGAGTGAAATCCTTATCGAACATATAATTCTCCTCGATAATCCTTTAAACCCAACAATCTAAACTACTCGCACAATATGGAAAAATACATAATTAAATTAAGCATAAGATTGGTGAAGAAGCATCACGAACAAGAACTAACCTCGGTGAGAAGCCTCCTCGCCAATCACGAAAATCTCGATGCAAGAGTACAAGAATGAATGCAAAATAATATGTAGAATGTGTCTAGGGTTGGATTCCTCGAAATTTCTGTCTAAAACAAGTATTTAACAAGCTTACGTCGTTTTAGGGTTTGACGGAAAAAGACGGTTTTGGCCTCGGGTGAAAAAACGGATAGTCTTGGGCAAAAATAGGCTTGGCCGCGGGTCCGTCTTCTTTGGACACGGCGAAATGGCTTCTGGCCGTGGGTGGAGTGACTCCATGGGCAGTGGAACAGTGCTTGGCCGTGGCTCCAGCTCCTTGACCCACGGTTGGCTGCTTCTTCGGGCAGCTTCGTCGGTCTTCAGTGCTTCGGGTATATTTTAGGATCCAACCATTGGATTGTCCCCAATCCAATTGCATTTGAAAGCTGGTTGTCTCTACTTTGTTGTATCCAAATTTGGAGATGATCAGATGGTGAAAAGGTCTTCTTTAATTACAAGACTTCTTGACGGTCCAAATTTATCCAAAGACGTACTTTTGCTCCGAAATGCACTCTTTAATCCCAAGTTACGTGAAAAGAGTTTTAAAACCGCAAATATTCGAAACACGTAATAAAAGAATAAAAAACCAAGCAGAACACTTATGTTTTTAAAATATATAGCAAAACGGGTAAAAATACGGTGTTATCAGATATCCGAAAGATCTGATCCGAACCCGTATGGGTATCCAAACGCCCAGGGCTTGGGACTGTCATATGAATAGTATATCGTAAGTTGACCAAATTTATTTTAGGGTCATACCAAATATAATATTTAATCGAACCATATTTTATAGCCATAACCTATTTAGAATGTTGATCAGCTTAATAAAGAAAGAAATCCGTATACAATATATAGTAAAGAAAATAAATAATATTTATTCAAATTNATTTTCCTTTTAAAAGCTTTCAGTACTATTCATAATTAACTCTTTGTTTTTTCGCTCTCTAGTTTTCTCCAGCCTATTTCTGCACTGGTTACAAACAACAATCGACAAAACACTGTTTTATTTTAGGCCGATTTCCGGTAGATTTATTTTATCGGAACCCATACTTAATATATATATTTTTGGTTATGGTTTTAATCTTTTGGTAGATAATCTTATCGGATTTCATGAAGCGGTGGGTTGGTAAAGATGAAGGTGGCGACTTTGATAATACTCAAATATGAAGATTCTGTTCGAGTATCAGAGAGGATTGCCGGTGGGGAAAAAGGAAGAAAATATGGTGTGATAGAGAGAGCCTGAACCAAATATGTTAAACGGAAAGGAAAACCGGACAAACCGGAGTATATATCCGATATTAATAGAAAAACAAAAAGATGAAATCACTATCTCGCTCTGAAAGATTCTAGACAGAGAAGAGAGATAGAGAAAGAGACTCCTATTTTTGTAAACACTATAAGGTGATGTGTTACATTTTAAACTGATATGTATTAATTAAAATGTTTTGATTGGTTCGGTGTTAAAATTGTAAGAAAATTTTAAATAAATATCATTGTTCCATCTAAAACATGAGTGTCTTACGAAAATTACAAAAATTAATGTTATTGATTGATCTGTATAATAACTCCATTTTAGGTCCAAAAGCCAATGACACTTTATCATATGGTTTCAATGATATTGTGGAGCCTTTATCCTGCTAAAAGCCACAAAAAGTGAAATGTTTTATTATAGATAACTAAATAAAAATATACATATGTAGACATAACTTTATATAGAAAAAAGTATTAATAAAAATATTTATTTGAGATAATGAGTATTGGTAGGACGGGGAGGAGGGCCACAATTAAAAAAAATGCAGTGTGGGACACAATTTTTATCCCCCGGACTGTCTGAACACAAGTAATGACATTGTTTCACACACATCGCACGTGACTCAGGCGGAGACTTGACTTCTCCTCTTATGGTTCCAACCAACAACATCATCATCATTACTACAATCATTATCATCTTCATCATTCCCATCTATTTTTCTTTTTAACGTTTTTTTAAGTTGTAATGAACTTATTATAAAATACAATGAACATATCATTATTTATAGTCATAACACATACGTAACAATATTTGTAGCTGAGTCACAGTCATAGGAATAGTTTATAGTAAGTTGACCAAATTTATTTTAGGGTAATACCAAATATACTATGTTAATCAAACCCTTATTTTATAGCAATAACCTATTTAGAAAGTTGATCGACATAATAAAGAAAAAAATCCGTATACAATATATAGTAAAAAATATATATACTTATTCAAATTCTGTCGATTTCTTAGTATATATAAATATATTTTTAACAATTCTTAAAATATTTTCCTTTTAAAAGTTTTCACTATTTATAATTAACTTTTTGCTGTTTTATTTCCTAGTTTTCTCTGGCCTCTCTCTGTACTGGTTATAGGGATGTCAATCAGGCTGGCCCGGCCCGGCCCGGCCCGAAAAAAAATCGGGCCTATATTCTAAAGCCCGGCCCGGCCCGGACAGGGCTTTAGGGCTTTTCGGGCTTTTTCGGGCTTTTTTTTACAAACACAAAAAAATCACAATTCTCAATTGAAAAATAATTAAAACAAAATATTTATCAAAATAAATCTAAATTTAAATGTATTATATCAAATCCAATTAAATTTAAAAGCAAAAGTTTGACTAAAAAACAAATAAAATTCAAATAAATTGTATTACTAAATAAAACATAAAATAAAAACACTTCAAATCTATGTAGTAAAGTTCAGATTAGAATCTCTTTCATCGTCTTCTAAATCTTCATCACCATCAAGAGTTAGAGATAAAAAAAAAGAGTAAAATAATATTAAGTTTTTAGAGGTATAAATCATATAGAAATGTCATTGAAAGTCTATAGATAAAGATTTTAAAAATATGAAGTAAATATAGATGGATGATAATGGTACATGAATCATGAAATGTAAACTCATCCAACCAAGTGCATGTACAAATCAGTGATTCAACGTTTCTTGGTAAAAGACGATTTCTATATTTATCCAAGACATGCGCACCAACATCAGTGATGCCACTATAGTTATCGGAATGCTTAGAACATCACATGCAATACGAGCTAACTCACCATAATGTTGTGACTGACACTTCTACCATTATAAAACATTCATGTCTTCATAAAAAGTCAGTTCCAACATATCGTCTTCTAAGTATAGAGTCAATTTAGACTTTCCTTCTTCTGGTACGTTTTTCATACGTTTTGAAATCATATGATAAGCGAACCCAAATTTAATAAGACATACGTAATCAAATAGGTTCGGGCTTTTTGGGCTAGCCCGAGCCCGATCGGGCTAAGCCCGAAAAACACACTAGCCCGTTCGGGCTTAGCCCGAAAGGCCCGATTTTTTTCGGGCTTTTATTTCTAGGCCCGAGCCCGCTGCTTTTCAGGGCCCGGCCCGGCCGGCCCTCGGGCTTTGGCCCTAATTGACACCCCTAACTGGTTACAAATAACAATCATCAGATCACCGTTCTTTTTTTAGTCCGGTTTCCGAAATATTTATCTTAACGAAATTATGCTTAATATATATATTTTTGGTTATAGTTTTAATCTTGGTCTATTTGCAAAAATACCCTACAATTTGAAGTCAAAGCTAAAAATGCCCTATTCCTCTCCTCTTTTTCAAAAATCCCACGAATTACCCTTTAAGAATCTGGGTATTCACGGAAATGCCATTCCTCAGACTACTGTTAGAGTCTAACATTTTTTTCAAAAGACCAAAAAAATTTCAGATCTAACTTAATTACGGAAATGCCATTGCCATCAATACTCAACCTCCACGACAACCACCATCGTCGACGAGTTAATGCAGTAACTAACCCATTTTCGCCATTAAAGCCCAAGAATAGAGCTCGGACTTCCTTTTCGCGAGGTGACCTCTCCGATTTCTCCCATTTCCACTTGATTTTCTGATTCAAATTTACCGAAATCATTTTTTTATTGCATAGAAACGGCAAAACACGGCTGGACTTGCGGGATTTCGGTGATATTAGACGTTCTGGGCGCTCGACGAGGTTGAAAAAAACTCTAAACGGATATAGGTACGAATTTTTGCATATTGTCGATTTTCAGATCTGAGTTGTATTGTCAGACCTTTTTAGAAGTCTGATGAAACCCACATGGTCAACGAGAGGGTAATTTTGCAATTGACTTTTAAATACTCAGATTAAAATTGAAATCTGGTAATTTCCTTTGAAAACAAAAAAATCAAGAAAAATCCTCTAATCGAGGCATATGGTAGTTTTGCAATTGACCGAAAACTTGACTTTTTAATCAGACTTCATATCCAGTATGAAGGAAAAATGAGCGACATTGACCGGAAGTTGACTGTTTTTTCAGACGGAATCAGAAGTCTGAAACAAAAACAAGGTACTGGTAGTAATTGACCGAAATTTTTCAAAAGTTGACCAAAATGAGAGAAAACGTATCAGACTTCTTTGGCAGTCTGAATAGGAGGTAAAAAATTTCAGACTTCTAGGGCAGTCTGAAAATGATGAAATCCTTCAGACTGCTAAAAAGTCTGATATCGAAGATTTTGGTCAACGCAAAAAATACACCAATTTCTGTCAGACTTCTATCGCAGTCTGAAGGATTTCTTCATACTGCCTTGGAAGTCTGGGAAGGAAAGTCAAACTTCGGTCAATTGCAAAACTACCCAATAATTTTTTCAGACTTCTCTGTGAAGTCTGACAAAAAAAGTTAAATTTTTGGTCAATTGCAGAAATACCTTTTTCTTTTTCTCAGAAATACCTTTTTTCAATTTTAATCTGACTTTTAAATACTCAAATTAAAATTGAAGTCTCATACAAAAAAGTCAAAGTTTAGGTCAATTGCAAAAATGCCTTTTTTGTCAGACTGCGATAGAAGTCTGCTTTGATAACTTTTCGTCAGACGGCATTCGCAGTCTGCTTTGTAACATTCTAATTGCAAAAATACCCTATTTTTCATACTGCAATAAAGGTCTGACGTACTGTTTTTAGACTTCTGTGGCAGTATGGATTGATAAATTTTTTTAAACCGTTTTGTTTTGTATATTTGTGATGAATGTCGTTGATTTTAAATTTCTTATATGTGTGTTAGTTGTATATGTTCCTCCTGTGTTAGTTTTACATGCTTATGTTCGGTAATTATTTTTAAATAATTTTTTTAATAATTCTGGCAATGTAGCTAATAGAATCAGACTTCGCGAAGAAGTCTGATATTTCCATTAAGATCGCTAATGTGGTTTTTCCATGATCGTTTTTACAGATAATGGTGCATCTACCTGTTAATTTTGGTGAATGGGTTGTGAGAGACAAGATCGCTAAGGAGGGCGGTTTATCACTTTGGGCGATTGTTCTACATATTGTGAACTTGTTGAGATGGTACAAGATGATTATATGCTGGACAAGAAAACCGAGTGATATGCTCAAATTAATACCCTAAACAGTACTAAAGCAGTAGTTGTAGTAAGTGTAGGGGTCGAACACAATGACTCACAGAAATCACACAATAGATTGTATAGTGTCAAATCAAGCTAAGCAAATAAGATGAAACAAAAGACAATAAGCAGTAAACGAGTTGTAATTCAATGGAAGAAATATAGGCCCAAGGTATTTCTCAGAAAATCAATGAATGCAGATAAACTGACTAACAGAATTCAGATTATGCACTGTTCTTGAACTCAAATCACTAAAGTATAATTAACCAAATGTCGTTGCGAGAATTATCTAAATCTAAATCTTAGGAATTCCAAATCTCTTTGCGAATCCTAAAGTCTAAATCAGCTTTAATATCAGGTTTGATATGTTCACAAATCAATTAAACCAAATCTCTTTGCGAATAATCAATTTGCTCACCTAGGTTCTATCAGGTAATTAATCGCACTCTCGTGCCTAATCAATTATCCTAAGATCTAAGTTCAAGATTCGTCAACCTAGAATTAGCTTTGAACACAACCTAGGCGAAGAACTAATTCAGATGGTGAATCCTATAAACTAATCAACCTAGCATCCAGAGAAAACCCTTATGAGAACCCTGAACCTAGAGTGGATCTACTCAGACATGGAGATTGAAAGCAACATGATTGAATAAATCATCAAATAAAACAGAAAGAGTAACATGAGGGTTCCAAATCCTCTCTCGGACGAAGGGAGTTTCAGATTGTGCTTCCTCACAAAACCAAAGTAAAATAAAGCATAGCCTACAAAGTGGCTATAAAATCCATATAAATAACCTAAATCACGTTTTGGGGTTACTTGTAAATATTAAAGTCTTCTTGACCAAGTTGCAATTCTTCAACTCATCATTAAAGTCGCGGGTCGTGTCTGCCTCGATGAGTGTCGATCGATACCAGGGGGTATCGATCGATGCTTGACGTGAAATTGGGTACTCAGCAACACGAACTTCAGCTGTGCTCCAAAATGCTCCAGAAAACTCCAATATCTTCAATTGTAAAAGACTCTAAAACACTACAAAATAGCATAAAGACTCTATAAAACGGACTTATATCATGGCCTAAAAAGGGTAAAAACCATGATATATCAACTCCCCCAGACTTAGCCTTTGCTTGCCCTCAAGCAAATAGAAGACTAAACCAGAGAAAGAGGTTTGAAAACACGGAGACTCAACTGTTCATGAACCATCACATAGATCCTTTTCCCAAGCACCCAAATGTCACCTAACCAGCTTTTGATCTAACCACCATGTACTTCTCCGTAGACATTCGCAGCTTTTCCAGACTCCACAGAAAATCCCACAGCATTGTTCAAATAAAACCCTCATCGCCAGTTTCATCGATGCAGCTTGTGTTCAAGAACCTTCTAGATTCTTTACCATACAATATCATGACAAGAAACCACCCTTTTCACACTTTTTGGTTTTATTTCTCTCCCCCAGACATATTTCTTATTGTGTTCTCTCTTTTCTTTTAGATCTTGCATATACACATCAAGGTCCGAGACGCGAGTATTGATGGTGTTTGCCACCGAATCTCCGGTTCTTCCCTCTAAAATAATCCTAACCTCGCTTTCAATCTTTGTGTGATCATTCCCTCTTAAGTAGAATAATGGGATCGCTGGAAATTTTTCTAGCCCTCTACTTAGAAGAAAATCATTTCATATTTTATGCTCTTATTTATCAACTTATAACAGGGGAGAGAGATACCATAACTCTAAACACATTGGTTCCTTTATCAGAAATGAATGATGAATCAAGCTCTAAAAACACTAACCACATTGATGAAGTGCATAAATTTGGCTCAGGCTTAAGAAGAACTCTGCTGGAGACATGGATGATTTCTAGTCAACTGGTCAGTCCTTGGATTTTCCATTAGTCGATCTAGAACTGATCCTGCAACACTGGTCACTCAAAAACAAAATCAAATCAATAGGTTCCAGCACAAGATCATCATCTCCAACAAGTTTTGACTCAATAAAACGTTTTTGACTCCATAAAACAACTGACTCTAAGAAAAACAAACACAATGTTAGCAGACACCTCCCCCAGACTTGAACAACACTGTCCCCAGTGTTATCTAGCCTAGAGTCAGTGAAAGAAAACAAAAGAACATAATAAAATTGGGAAAAACAAGAAGTTAACTTGCTGGAACATCGAGTATCGATCGACACACAGCCTGGTATCGATCGATACCAGGCTTAAATCGACTTGATGAACTTTTTCATTCGCGTAGGGTATCGACCGATACCAACAGGGTATCGATCGACACTGAGGCGATTTCGAGTTTGCTCCTTGTTTATCCTGACACAAAACGTAAAATAAAAGAAAGATGCTTATATATATAGACTCATCAGTGGGTTGTCTCCCACCAAGCGCCCGTTTAACGTCAGTAGCTTGACTATACTGCCGTTCAGGCAGGATAAGAATGAGAGCTTGCACAAAAACAGGCTCCACAACTTAACATTGCTAGCTTCAGAGTTCTGCTATGCATACTTACCACAAACTCGTGCCCATTTTCCTTCAGATCCGAAGTGAGAAGGACCCTAGCCTTAGAGAATGGTTTCGAAGCTCCTTTGCACTTCACCGTGTACTCAATCGAATCTCCATCACATTTCTGAGGGATTTTCGACTCTTTTTCTCTTCACCTTCTTCTTTGTTGCCTTAGCCTTCTTGACAACTTCCTTGGGGATGCTGGGCGGTTCAACCGAAACGTCTATGACAGTTGGCTCGTCAGGAGGCTCTTCCAAAAGATCAATTGCTAATGTCTCTCCTATGACATCTTCAATGCAAGAGACACGTCCGAGAGTTCCTCCAGGAGGAATGGCTTCGTAGAACACCTCCTTGTCAATGTATGAGAACGAAATTCTCTTGCCTGGCTTGTCCATAATCGCACGAAATGCCTAGTGATCTAGATCCACTCTTTCAAGCTAGATCTAGCATTGGGGACTCTAGACAAGAAGGAATATAAGATTATCTAACCCTAAACACCACTAATCAAACCCTAGATCACCCTAATCTACCACATCTCAAGGTCCTAAAGGACTACTCAAGATCCATCAAGAACACCGTAGAATCGATTATGATAGAAGATGATTCCATGGATAGATGTTTGATTAATCAAGATAGAAAGAAGATAGATGGAAAAGTTTGATGGAAATAAATACTAAATTGCATAAATCAAAAGATCCTTCTTACAAATCTCAAACTCTCTCGAAGGTAAGAGTTTTGAGCATAAGAAAAAGCATACATTGAAAATTAGGTTTAGATGGGTATTTATAAGAAAAGTGGGCTACATGATTGACATCAATGTCACAAATTGATGCACATGGTCGATGCTAAGGCCCCTGATGTTACCTCCATTTGTTGCATCGATGTGAATTCCCCTGAAGCTGAGCATCGATTCGTTGCATCGATGTGAATTGGTTCTGGATCGATGCTAAGGCCCCTGAAGTTGCATCCGTTTGTTGCATCCATTTGTTGCATCGATACGAATGCTGAAAAACTCCCAAAACGTCTTTAACCGCTTCTCTTGCTTCCGAACCGATTGCTCTTAAGCCAACTCCATCAAATGCCTCCAAAGTACCTAAAAAGGACTCCAAAACATGCAAGACACTCTAGGACCTATTATGAGAACCCTAAAACTCTAAATGAGACAAAACAAGTATGATATGCCATGAAGATTCAAGTAAATGATCTTAAATCTATATGAAATGCGTGCTAAATACATGTAGAATATGCACATATCAATTCCCCCATACTTAAACTTTTGCTTGTCCTCAAGCAAACAAGATCAAGAATGAGAGATGCAATGTAATGCAAGTGGAGCTCGAACCTATAAGAAGCACAAGCAACAATCGCACTCGACGTCCAAGTTACTAGTTCTAGGATGCACCAAAGTTGTCTACTCAAAAGGAGATAGCCATTTCCTTCACAACATGCAACAAGACAAACTTCAACTTAGGCAAACCATTCTATTCTCTAGCCTCTTAACATTGATTAATGGTTTTATCCGTGAATGGTGCTTATGCAAAATCAAATGAAACCGCTTGGCTAAAGGACCGGTTATGAGATGAAAGTGATCTCATTAATACGTAAGGGCAATCAAATACTAGGATCTCTCAATGAACGAGCAAACTTTGACAAAATGCTAAAGGTAAAAGGCAACCTATGCATACAAGGAAAAACTCTCGTCTACCCGAATGCCTAGAGTGTTTCTAACCTAAAGCCTCTAACCCGTTGTGCCCATAACTTAAGCTACCCTTTTATCATGAGGCATTTTGCCTTTTTGAACCCGCACATTCTTCTTGTCTCTTCACTTCACTTTCTTCTCAATTGGGGATCACTTCTTCTTCCTCGTTCTTCATGGTTTGGTGCTTCTTTGTTGTTATATAGCTCTTCTTTCTTCTTTTTGGTTCCCGCCTCTTCTCATTCTTTTGATGCTTTGGCCATTTTGGCCTTCTTCTTTTTCTTTGTATCTTTTGAGGCCATCTTAATCTTAGAGCTAGACATATGATCTTTGCACAAACCATTCAACATATTTGATCCCCTTTTCCATACTCCTTGTCATTCTTTCCATTCCACAATCCATTCCAATCATGCCATTTACTAAGTCTAAACCTGTTTCCCCCAAACTTGAATCAAGAACCGCAATCCTAACTAACCTATTCCTTGATTAGCCCCTTGATGATGGAGCTAAGTCTACACAAGAGTTCTTCCTTGTCGCCCTAAACCAAACACTTTTTTGTCAAGTTCATTCCAAATAAGGCCTCACAAGACACACACGAAGGACTATGGGCTAGAAAGGAGGTAATTGTCATGGTAGGGAAACCAATCCAAAGATGGGATTTGGCTATTTGGACAAGCAAGTGTGGTAAAAGGAATAAGGATGTCCACATATGTATATGTGATCTACGAGTTCATTTAAGTTTGCATAAGCACAATAATTACATGTCAAATTATGGTTATCACTTAGATGAGGCTAGATTCAATTCAAGCTTGCTTCAATCAAAGAAAGGCAATGATGCGTGCGCTCTAACAAATGGTTCGTCCTTGATTTCGGATTCAACTTCAATGCATCAAACAACTAATAACTTCGGCGTTGAATCAATTGCTAATTAAGCTACTTTCAAGGTTGTCATTACTCCATGCTTAAGCAAATGCAAGCTAAAATGTAAACTAGACACCACTTACAAGTGAATATGCAATCCTAAATGTTCTAAAATTTTCAAATTTATTGAAAATGCATGATATGCATGAGACTCAAGATGCAAAAAGACAAAATAAGAACATCAAAAACGATGTTAGATAACACACAAACCCTCGCCCAAACTTAAATTACACAGTCCCTTGTGTAATAGAAGCTTAAGAGAGAGCAAAACAATGCATGAAAGAAGGAAAAAGATATGATTCTAGATGCTATGTATAAAGTTTGGAGTGTTACCTTGGAAAAGGATGGAGGGGACTAGAGGGATCAAGGGACGCCATATTCCATCACTTCATCCTAAGCACTTTAGTCTATAATTCCATGCTCATATGGCCATCGAAAACCTATTCGCACTAAGAAAACCCATCAAAAGGAACTAACAATGAAAGAAAAGCATAAAAGGAAATATGTACAAGGATAAGCTTGGGGGTATCTCCCAAGAGCACTTTGTTTAACGTCACTAAGTTTGACGTTTGGTACCCTTTTAGGCGGGTAGTGGAGGAGTGCAAGCACTCCTTGGCGGTTCGGTAAGCTCGAGTTTGAGAACTTTACCCATTATGCTTTGAAGACCGGTTTGATTTGGCTCCCTAACCTCCGGTGTGAGGGTTGCTATGGCCTTAGCAAAAGGCTAGGGGCCCCCTCTACATTTGACCTTGTACTCAATCATCCCTTCTTCATGTTTCCATGGGATGAGAGTCACGATCGAAGGTTGGTCTAGCAAGGGTCCAATCCCCTTGAGTATTCTTTGTTTCCTCTTCTCGGACCTAGGCTTTGTCCTCTTCTCATCAACCTTAACACTTTCACCCTCACTCTCCATTGTGGTGTGAAAGAGGGAATACAAGCAACTTCCATCTAGAGCTAGGGCTTCTTCAACCCTTTCAATACTCACCGTCTCACATACGCCCACATACTCAATCTTTCGGGCTTTGGCTTCATTCCCCCACAAATAGCGGTGGAAGAAGGTATCATTGTGTAGAACTTCTTGTCATCCAAGTTCGCAAGAACAACCCTCTTGTTTATTAAGTCCAAGCTTGAACCGGTTGTGTTGACGAATGGAGTCCCGAGGAGTAGAGGGAGTTTTATGTTTGGTGCTATCTCCATCACAACGAAGTATGTTGGTACAAGACACTTTCCAATCTTAAGGGCAAAGTCTTCATTCATGCCAAGAGGTTTCTTCGTGGAAGAGTCTCCAAATGTGATGGTGGAGGGGTAATCGTTCAACTTATCTATCCCAAGACTTTTGGCCATCTCCAAAGTCATGACATTAACGGTTGAGCCCGAGTCACACAAAGCATCATCAATTTCCAAGAGTCCAAGTGTGCAAGATATTGAGAATTTCCCGGGGTTTCCAAGCTTTGGAAGAGTTTTAGGCTCGAACCTTGTTGTGCTTGGAGGCACTTTCTCTTGTGCCTAGTTGAGGAAACGACCAGAAAATGGAAGTGGAGGCTCATATGGAGGTGGAGGCTCTCTCTTTGACTCAACTTGTGTCTCCACGTTTTTCACTTTAACCAAGTCCTTGATGGACTCCTCAACCTTGTTACTCTTTTCTACAACCAACATCATATCATTCTCACTCCCAAGGGTCACCTCCCCATCTTGTTGCTCAATGTCCTCATTGAGGCTACAGACTAACCTGAGGAACTCCTCAATAATGTGATCTTTCTCTTTAAGAGTGGAAAAGGTGTTGCAAGACTCTTTAGAGGTTAGTATGACTTTCCCATTTGAAGAGACTTGAGTATGTTTCACCTTTGAGCTCAAAGCCTCAAACTTGCTATTAAGGTCATTGTAAGAGGAAATGACCTTGTTAGTCGTTTCCTCTTGGCCTTTGATGAGTTGTTGGAACATGAAGGCTAAGTCAAGCTCTTGCGGTTTAGACGTAGGTGCTTGACCTTGAGGCACAAACCCTTGTTGTTGCCCTTGAAAACCGGGTGGAGCTTTGGGTTGAAAGCCACCTTGGTGATATATCATGGTTTTTACCCTGTTTAAGCCATGATATAAGTCCTTTTATAGAGTCTTTTCTAGTGTTTTGGAGTCTTTTAGAGTCTTTCACAGGTTATAGCACGTTTGGAGCTTAATTGGAAGTATTGGAGCTTTCTGGAGCATTTGGAGCAGAAGCAGAAGATCGTGTCGCTGAGTACCTGTTTTTACGTCTAGCATCGATCGATACCCCCATGGTATCGATCGATACCCAGCACAGCAGACACGACATCGCGACTTAATGAAGAGTTGAAGAATTGCAACTTGGTCCAGAAGTCTCTGATAATTACAAGAAGGCCCCAAATCGTGATTTAGGTTATAAATAGGATTTTACAGCCATTGTTTAGGCTATGCTTTATTTT
>PKML01000490.1:402678-447028 GCA_002933935.1 Eutrema yunnanense
TTAAAGCTGATTTAGAATTTAGGATTCGCAAAGAGATTTGGAATTCCTAGGATCTAGATTTAGATAGTTTTCGCAACGAGAGTTGGTTTATTATATCTTAGTGATTTGAGTTCTAGAACGGTGCTTAATCCGAATCCTGTTAGTTAATTTAGCTGCATTCATTGATCTCCTGAGAAATACCCTAAGCCTACGTCTCCCCAATTGAATTTACAAACGTTTTACTTGCAATCATGTTTTTCAATTACATCATCTGGTTTAGCTTGTTTCTGATCTATAGAATTTATTGTGTGATTCTTGAGTTCTTGTGTTCGACCCCTTGATTTACTGCAGCAACTGCTTTAGTACTTTTTAGGGTATTAAATTGAGCATATCACTTGGTTCCCTTGGAATTGGTTCCTTGGGACAAAGGCTTGTTGGTTGGTATTAGGAGCTTGACCTTGATATTGGAATTGTTGTTGTGGTACTCCTTGAGCTTGAGTAGATTGTTGAGGGTAGAGTTGGTCTTGTGGATTCCAATAGTTTTGGTTGAACCCTTGTCTTTGGAAGTTACATTGGTTCCCTACGTAGTTCACTTCCTCTTGGGTGATCGCGGCTTCCTCTTGATAAGAAGCTTGATTGTCCTCGTAGTCACCAATGAAATGAACTGCCTTTTGAGACTCTTTTTGAGAGGCAAGAAGCTTGTCTATCATAGAGGCTTGCTTATCCAACTTCTCATTCAAGGCTTCCATGTCCTTGGCTCTCTTGTTCTCATCAAAGTCACTCGTGGTCCTTGTGGCACGGTCATAATCGTCGCCATAGTTGCCATCACTTTGAGACAAGTTCTCTACCAACTCAATTGCATCCTCCACGTCCTTAGCTAGAAAATTATTATTCGATGCCATATCGAGTAGCATTCGAATCTTAGGTAAAACGCCTCGGTAGAGAGTACTAAGAAGTGAGGCGTCGGAGAAGCCATGATGTGGACATTGAGAAGTGTAGCCTCTAAATCTCTCCCAAGCCTCGTTGAAAGACTCAATAGACCGTTGTGTGAAGCTTGAAATCTCATTGCGAAGTTTGGCGGTTCTAGCCGGTGAGAAGAATTTGGCTAGAAAGGCCCTTTTGCAATCATCCCAAGAAGTAATAGAACCTTGAGGCAAGCTTTTCTCTCATTGGTGAGCCTTGTCACCCAAAGAGAACGGTAAGAGACAAAGCTTGAAACCATCTTCGGATACTCCGTTAATCTTGGTGAGACCACATATCCGGTCAAATTGGTCAATGTGATCTAGAGGATCCTCCATTGACAACCCATGAAACTTGTTAGCTTGAACCATGTTGATTAGCCCGGGTTTGACCTCAAAGTTGTTGTTTTCAACCGGAGGTGGTTGAATCCCTTGACGGTTTTGGTGTGCATTTGCCGCATCACCTTCTCCTACGACATGCCTAGCTCTAGGCGGATGAATAGGATGGTTTGGAGCGTGATGGTTTCCATTGCCACCACCTCCTTGATTGTTGCCTTGTCCGTCCCCATTCCCACCGTTCCATTGGTGTGGAATGGGTTCATTGATGTTCCCAAGTGGAACATTCTCAAAGTGCTCCATGTCGTTACCAACCTCTTCTTGAACTCTCAGACGGTTCCTTATTGCTCTTGAACCCCTCTCAAGTTGATCAATATCGTCCCTTGGTTGTATGAGATTGGTATTGCCACGGGAACGGGTATGCATACACCTAGAGAGAGCAAAATCAATGGAAAGTGAAGAAGATTAGTAACTTAGTAGAAAATAAAACTTAAGCTCACTAAGAACCCAAATCTCAATGTTAAAACAAATCCCAATATGGCAACGGCGCCAAATTGATACAAGAATTTTTAGTGTCTAGGAGGTATCAATTACTCCAATACGTGTAGTATAAAGGTTATCAATCCATAAAGGGATTTATCCTAATCACTAAGAATGCAAGGTTCATAAGTAATTTAAGCTAAACAAGGTAGTTGGTGATTAAGTATTCAAGTTAGAACAAACAAAAGCAATGCTAAACGAGTTGTAATTCAAATAACAAAGGCGGAACTAGAGATGAGGTTAATGATATAAGGTGATCCAAGTCCAATTAGTGGTGTTCATTTACTCAAGAAGCTAATTCCTAGGCAATAGACCTCTAATCTTGATTAGTTCTCTTTCAAGCAACTAATCACTACGTTAATTATCAAATCCATTAGCAAATCATCATTTGTGGATTAACAAATAGCAAGCATTAAGAATCATAACAAGATCAACCAAAGATATGCCCTAAACAACTAATGTCTTAGGTTAGGAACATAAATCTCTTGTCTAGTTGGTCTTGGCATTTCATCAAACACTTGGTGTTCATGAAATGCCTAGTGATCTAGATCCACTCTTTCAAGCTAGATCTAGCATTGGGGACTCTAGACAAGAAGGAATATAAGATTATCTAACCCTAAACACCACTAATCAAACCCTAGATCACCCTAATCTACCACATCTCAAGATCCTAAAGGACTACTCAAGATCCATCAAGAACACCTTAAAATTGATTATGATATAAGATGATTCCATAGATAGATTTTTGATTAATCAAGATAGAAAGAAGATAGATGGAAGAGATTGATGAAAATAAATACTAAATTGCATAAATCAAAAGATCCTTCTTACAAATCTCAAACTCTCTCAAAGTTAAGGGTTTTGAGCATAAGAAAAAGCATACATTGAAAATTAGGTTTAGATGGGTATTTATAAGAAAAGTGGGCTACAGGATTGACATCAATGTCACAAATCGATGCACATGGTCGATGCTAAGGCCCCTGATGTTGCATCCATTTGTTGCATCGATGTGAATTCCCCTGAAACTGAGCATCGATCCGTTGCATCGATATGAATTCCATCTGGATCGATGCTAAGGCCCCTGAAGTTGCATCCATTTATTGCATCGATGCGAATGCTGAAAAACTCCCAAAGCGTCTTTAACCGCTTCTCTTGCTTCCGAACCGAATGCTCTTAAGCCAACTCCATCAAATGCCTCCAAAGTACTTAAAAAGGACTCCAAAACATGCAAGACACTCTAGGACCTAGTATGAGAAACCTAAAACTCTAAATGAGACAAAACAAGTATGATATGCCATGAAGATCCAAGTAAATGATCTTAAATCTATATGAAATGCGTGCTAAATACATGTAGAATATGCACATATCACTCTGCCATAAATGAATGCATGATATGCATGAAACTCAAGATGCAAAATCAAATACATGGTTAGATACTGGTCCCTCCCCCAAACTTAAATCACACCGTTCCGTTGTGAAATTAATTTAAGGAAGAGACCAAAAACAAAAGATAAAACGCTAGACTGATATGCTCAATTTAATACCCTAAAGTACTAAAGCAGTTGTAATAGTATAGCTAGGGGTCGAACCACAGAAGACTCACAGAGATCACACAATAGATTATATAGTATCGAATTACGCTAAGCCAAACAGATGTAATTTAAAGCAATGCAGAAATTAAAAGAGTTGTAAATCAATCAGGGAAATATAGGCTCAGGGTTTTTCTCAGGAAATCAATGAATGCAGATAAACTAACTAACAGGATTCAGATTTAGCGCAGTTCTTGAACTCAAATCACTAAAATATAGCTAACCAACTCTCGTTGCGAAAACTATCTAAATCTAAATCCTAGGAATTCCAAATCTCTTTGCGAATCCTAAATTCTAAATCAGCTTTAATATCAGGTTTGATATGTTCACAAATCAATTAAACCAAATCTCTTTGCGAATAATCAATTTGCTCACCTAGGTTCTATCAGGTAATTAATTGCACTCTCGTGCCTAATCAATTATCCTAAGATCTAAGTTCTAGATCGTCAATCTAGAATTAGCTATGAACACAACCTAAGGTGAAGAACTATAATTCAGATGGTGAATCCTAAACAGATAATTAACCTAGCATTCAAAGAAATCCTTTATGAGAAAACCCCAAACCTAAGGTGGATCTACTCAGACATGGCAATTGAATCAAAAGACATGTTTGAATAAATCATCAATAGAATAATAACAAAGGTTCTTGAGATCTGATCTCGGACGAAGGGAAATCAGACTTGTCTCAAAACCAGAGAAAATAAAGCATAAAAAGGCATAGCCTAAACAGATGGCTTAAAACTCCTATTTATAACCTAAAACACGACTTGGGGTCTTCTTGTAATTATCAGAGACTTCTGGGCACTTTTTGCAATTCTTCAAACTTCATTAAGTCGTGATGTCGTGTCTGCTGTGCTGGGTATCGATCGATACCATGGGGGTATCGATCGATGCTAGACGTGAAAACAGGTACTCAGCGACACGATCTTCTGCTTCTGCTCCAAATGCTCCAGAAAGCTCCAATACTTCCAATAAAGCTCCAAACGTGCTATAACCTGTAAAAGACTCTAAAAGACTCCAAAATACTATAAAAGACTCTATAAAAGGACTTATATCATGGCTCAAACAGGGTAAAAACCATGATATATCATAGACTAAAAAGAAAAGAAAATTATTTACAAGTTTGTAGTGTTACCTTAGAAACTTTCGGATGGGGATTGTGACCCCATTGAGTATGATGGATTTCTTGAGCATGGAGATGAAGAGCATAAAAGATGAAATGATTTTCTTCTGAGTAGAGGGCTAGGAAAATTTCCAGCGATCCCATTATTCTACTTAAGAGGGAATTATCACACAAAGGTTGAAAGCGAGGTTAGGAAAATTTCCCGTGATACCACTATTCGCCTAAACCTTTGATACATAAAGAGGAAAGAACCGGGGATTCGGTGGCAAACACCATCAATACTCGCGTTTCGGACCTTGATGTGTATATGCAGATCTATAAAAAAAAAGAACATAATAAGAAATAAGTCTGGGAGAGAGAAAGTGATACAAAAAGTGTAAAATTTGATGGTTCCTTGTCATAATATTGTATGGTAAAGAATCTAGAAGATTCTTGAACATTGGCTGCAGCGATGAAACTGGTGATGAGGGCTTTATTTGAACAATGCTGCGAGATAATGTGTGGAGTCTGGAAAAACTACAAATGTCTACGGAGAAGTACATGGTGGTTAGATCAAAAGCTGGTTAGGTGACATTTGGGTGCTTGAGAAAAAGATCTTTGTGATGGTTCCTGAATAGGTGAGTCTCCGTGTTTTCAAACTTCTTTCTCTGGTTTAGTCTTTTATTTGCTTGAGGGCAAGCAAATTCTAAGTCTGGGGGAGTTGATATATCATGGTTTTTACCCCTTTTAGGCCATGATATAAGTTCGTTTTATCGAGTCTTTATTCTATTATAGAGGCTTTTAGAGTCTTTTACAGGTTTTAGCATGTTTGAAGCATAATTGGAGATATTGGAGCTTTTAGGAGCATTGTGGAGCGAAATGGAATTGAAGCAACTAAGTGCCCGATTTGAAGTCAAGAGCCTCGATCGTTACCACCTGCTATCGATCGACACCCATCGAAGCAGATTACAAGTGACCTTGTGTTGGAGTTCTGAGAGACCAAGGGAACACCCAAGAGGAGGTGAATTACGTGGGGAACCAAGGGAACTACCAAAGACAAGGGTTCAACCAAAACTATAGGAACCACCCCAACTTCTCTTACCGGAACACAAATGTTAAGAATCCACAAGACCAAGTCTACCCTCCACAATCTAATCAAGCTCAAGGAGTTCCACAAGAGCAATTCCAATCTCAAGGCCAAGCTTCTAACACCAACCAACAAGGTTATGTCCCAAGGAACCAATTCCAAGGGAACCAAAGTGGATTCCAACCCAAAGCTCCACCCGGTTTTCCAGGGCAACAACAAGGGTTTGTGCCTCAAGGTCAAGCAACTACGTCTAAACCGCAAGAGCTTGACTTGAACTCCATGTTCCAACAATTGCTAAAGGGACAAGCGGAAATCAATACACGGGTAGATTGCTCTTACACCGACATCAACAACAAGATTGAGGCTTTAATCTCCAAGGTCAAACACATGGAGACCAAGGACGCCTCATCTTCTTCACGAGCTCAAGGCACTTTGCCCGGTAAACCCGTACCAAACCCAAAGGAATATGTGAACGCTATCACCCTAAGGAGTGGCACGGTCTTACCCACAAGAGAAGTCTCTTCTACTCTCAACGTGGACGTTGTGAACCAAAGTGTGGGGGGGGGGAGGGTGGAACTTCAAGAAGATAAAAACTTGGTTGAGGACGTGGTAGTGAGAGGTCAAGATGAGGGAAAACGGGTTGAAGAGGTGAAGACCAAGGTCGTGGTTCAAGAAGCGCCTAAGAAGAAAAATAGTGTATTTGTGCCAAAACCTTATGTGCCTAAGTTACCTTTCCCGGGATGTTTCAAGAAACAACTCATGGACAAGTACACGGCTGTTTTCGACAAGCAAATGGAGAAGGTCGAACTTACAATGCCATTGGTTGATGCCTTTCTACTTGTACCCCAATATACAAAATTCCTCAAGGATGTCGTGAAGGAAAGAGCCAAGGAAATGGAATCCAAGGTAATCTTGACCGAAGAGTGTAGTGCGGTCATCCAAAAGAAGGATGTACCAACAAAACTTGGAGATCCCGGTTCATTCACCCTTCTGTGTGCCCTTGGACCCTTGGCCTTCGAAAATTGTCTTTGTGACCTTGGAGCAAGCGTTAGCCTTATGCCGTTCTCGGTTGCAAAGCGGTTGGGTTTCACGAGGTACAAAGCTTGCAACATCTCGTTGATATTAGCGGATAGAAGTGTGAGGGTACCCATTGGTTTGCTTGAAGATCTCTTGATAATGGTTTGAGACTTCATCGTCCCCACGGACTTTGTTGTTCTCGAAATGGATGAGGAGCCAAAGGATCCAATTATCTTTGGAAGAACATTTTTGGCGACCGCGAGAGCCATTATTGACGTGAGAAAGGGCAAGATTTACTTGCAGTTGGGAAAAAGTGAAATCATCGAGTTCAACATCAACAACGTGATGAAGAAACCCACCATAAATGGGCAATGTTTCTACATAGAGATAATGGATGAACTCGCGGATGAGTTGCTTGAGGAGTTGAGTATTGAAGACGGTTTGCAAGTGGTC
Source organism: Eutrema yunnanense (assembly GCA_002933935.1). NCBI lineage: Eukaryota > Viridiplantae > Streptophyta > Magnoliopsida > Brassicales > Brassicaceae > Eutrema > Eutrema yunnanense. The sequence continues at coordinate 409,741 of PKML01000490.1, forward strand.
TTGACACAAGAGCACTGTGTGCATGGATTCTTGGATGAAGAAAGCCAAGGATATGAGCTACTCATGGACTTGCACAAGCCGGTTGAAAGAGAGACGCCATTTGTAGAATTGGGTAACCGAGTGACAAGTTTTGAAGTTGGGTCAAGCATGGGTACGGTTCAAGAGAGCTTTGCGTTGGTCGTGGAAGAAACTAGCAAGGGTAAGTCTAGTTTTGAGGATGACGATTAGAGCGAGTTCAAAGCCCCTAAGGTTGACCTAAAGCAACTTCCCGTTGGCCTAAGGTATGCGTTCTTAGGTCCCAACGAGTCTTACCCGGTTATTGTAAATGAAAGTTTGAACTAGAATGAACTATCTTCCCTCTTAGTTGAACTTAGGAAGTATAGGAAAGATAGTTCTTTAACTTGCAATTGCTCGTTTGCAGTATATGTCTGGCGTTTGAGACCTTGAGACAGGTTTGTCTTTTGTTTTGTTTTTTCTGTTTAAACTTGTGTAGACGACTCATACTACACCATCTCCGCCTACATCTCCTCAGCCTTCTCCGGCCTATGAATCCTCGTCCTCCACTGCTAAGGTAATCCATCTGTCTTCGTGCGGTCAAACAACTGATTTTGTCTTATTTTTTTTTATGTTTCATCGAGAACTCTAAAATTGTGATATGGTGAAATGTAACGGGAGAGAACTTGGAGAAGGAGCCACAGATAATGGAGCTCAGAAACCAAGTGAGTATCAAGAACAGGCGAGATGAAGCAACCACATCCAATGAACACTGAGACAAACCGATAAGGGATTCCTCGCCATTGGTTTAGCTCACTTGTTTCTCTCTTCTTATGATCCATCATCTCCACTGGTTTAGCTCACTTGTTTCTCACTTGATGTTATGTTTTGTAAATTGGAACAACTCCTTATTAGTTGGAGCTGCCTTTCCATTTTGATTTAGAACTTGAAACTTATGTTACTTTTGTTTAACTGTAATTTTGGTTTTTTGGTGTATGGATTTGTGTTCTTCATTTGTTTTACTTTACTTTTGTAAACTTGAATGTTTTATATGTAATTAGTCTACATTTATATTAATAAATAGATTTTTTTTCAATTTAAACAATATATCAGTCGCTAATCATTAGCTATATTTTGCTACTGAATACCTAAAATCAGTCGTAAAAAATCACAAACCATTAGCAAATTAGTCGTTAAAAAAAATCACAAACCAGTAGCAAATCAGTAGCTAAAGTAGTAGGTAATCAGTCGTTTGCAGTATCTGTCTGGCGTTTGAGACCTTGAGACAGGTTTGTCTTTTGTTTTTTTTCTGTCTAAACTTGTGTAGACGAGTCATACTACACCATCTCCGCCTACATCTCCTCAGCCTTCTCCGGCCTATGAATCCTCGTCCTCCACTGCTAAGGTAATCCATTTGTCTTCGTGCGGTCAAACAACCGATTTCTTCTGATTTTTTTTTTCTGTTTCATCGAGAACTCTAAAATTGTGATATGGTGAAATGTAACGGGAGAGAACTTGGAGAAGGAGCCACAGATAATGGAGCTCATAAACCAAGTGAGTATCAACAATAGGCGAGATGAAGCAACCACATCCAATGAACACTGAGACAAACCGATAAGGGATTCCTCACCACTGGTTTAGCTCACTTGTTTCTCTCTTTTTATGATCCATCCTCTCCACTGGTTTAGCTCACTTCTTTCTCACTTGATGTTATGTTTTGTAAATTGGAACAACTCCTTATTAGTTGGAGTTGCCTTTCCATTTTGATTTAGAACTTGAAACTTATGTTACTTTTGTTTAACTGTAATTTTGGTTTTTCGGTGTATGGATTTGTGTTCTTCATTTGTTTTACTTTACTTTTGTAAACTTGAATGTTTTATATGTAATTAGTCTACATTTATATTAATAAATTGATTTTTTTTTAATTTAAACAATATTGATATATCATAGTTTTTACCCTGTTTAGACCATGATATAAGTCCTTTTTATAGAGTCTTTCTAGTGTCTTGTAATCTTTTAGAGTCTTTTACAGGTCATAGCACGTTTGGAGCATTATTGGAGATATTGAAGATTATTGGAGCACTTTAGAGCAGAAGTTGAAGTCGTGTTGCTGAGAACGTGAATTCACGTCGAGTATCGATCGATACCCCCTTGGTATCGATCGACACCCATCGCAGCAAGGCACGACCCGCAAGTTTTCCAAGACTTGAAAAATTGCAAAAGTGCCCAGAAGTCTTTAATAATTACAAGAAGACCCCAGAACGTGTTTTAGGTTATAAATAGGATTTTTACAGCCACTTTTAGGCTAAGCTTTTATTTTTCTATACTCTGGTTTGAGAAAAGTCTGAATCTCCCTTCGTCCGAGATCAGATCTCTAAACCTTCTTTGATTATTTATTGATGATTTATTCAAACATATTGATTGTTTCATTCTCTATGTCTGAGTAGATCCACCTTAGGTTTAGGGTTTTCTCATAAAGGATTTCTTTGAATGCTAGGTTAATTATCTATTTAGGATTCACCATCTGAATTAGTTCTTCGCTTAGGTTGTGTTCAAAGCTAATTCTAGGTTGACGAATCTGGAACTTAGATCTTAGGATAATTGATTAGGCACGACAGTGCAATTAATTACCTGATAGAACTTAAGTGAGCAAATTGGTTATTCGCAAAGAAATTTGGTTTAATTGATTTGTGAACACATCAAACATGTTATTAAAGCTGATTTAGACTTTAAGATTCGCAAAGAGATTTGGAATTCCTAAGATTTAGATTTAGATAATTCTCGCAACGACAGTTGGTTAATTATACTTTAGTGATTTGAGTTCAAGAACAGCGCTAAATCTGAATCCTGTTAGTTAGTTTACCCTGCATTCATTGATTTCCTGAGAAAAACTCTGGGCCTATATTTTCCTGATTGAATACAACTCTTTTATTTTCTGCACTGCTTTTAATTACATCTGCTTGGCTTAGCTTAATTCTCAACTATACAATCTATTGTGCGTTTCTGTGAGTCTTCTGTGGTTCGACACCTAGCTAAACTACAACAACTGCTTTAGTACTGTTAGGGTATTAAATTGAGCATATCAAATATATCAGTCGCTAATCAGTAGCTATATTTTGCTACTGAATAACTAAAATCAGTCGTAAAAAAATCACAAACCAGTAGCAAATTAGTTATGGATCATGAGTTAAGAAATTAACTAGGGTGGTCGAAATTTCCCCTGTCTTGCGTACTTCTCCATTTCGACCAGGGCTTGGTCGAAATGCCCTGGTCGAAATTCTCCCTGTTTGCTCGTCTGTGCGCCAGTCGGACATGTGTTCAGTCAAATGATGATAACGGTTGCATTTCAGCTTCGAATAATCTTAAACCAACACCATTATGAATCTAACTCAATTCCCGATGACTTTTATCCAGGGGTTAAGAGCTAAATCACAAGGGAAGGCCTACGTCTGAGTCGATCTTTCTGGTTCTTTGGACTGGCTCTGTTTTGGCGTTTCACTTGTTTTGCACTCAAAAGTGTATCTTTCAATTTCTTCAAGTCTCATGCACTCCCAGTCGTTCCAAATAACTTTTAGACACCTTTATTAACACAAAAGACCAAAAAGAAGACAAAGACACTCTAGGACTTCCTAAAATGCATATGAATGATTATGAGACACAAATTACATTAAAACACTAGGAATTACTCAATGAATAAATGAAAACTAATCAAAATATACATCCTAAAACATGCAAAATATGGTGTTACCAACTCCCCCGGACTTGCCTTTTACTTGTCCGCAAGCAAACAAGAAATGACAAATCCGAAGAGAGGTTTGAAAATGAGAATTCAAAACTAAAAGACATGTCAAAGCAATCAAAATTAAAGCCCAAGATAATACCAAGACATTGCAGAAACGTCTATCAAATTGACTCTAACTTCTATAAACTTATCGCAACTCCTAATATTTTCTTTAGACACATAGTCAAGTATACCGTTAGCTATCTTATCCACCAACTCCTCACGTTCATTTAACGTTTTAGGTGCAATCTCAAAAATGGGCAAATGATATAATCCATTTTGTTTAAGAAGAGAAAAGTTTTGGAATGCAAACAAATGATCTTTCTTTGGTGGTTTACTCTCAAATGAAAAGGATCGCTAACATATCGCAAAAGCAAGGAAGATGTGAACAATTTATGCATACACAGTTTCACTTCCATTGTTCTACCCACATCCTATTGCTTAAGTCCTAGAATATTTTCTTTTCTACCCAAGTGTTTTAGTCCCTTTTGTTTCCTTTCATTCCCAAATAGAACCTCAAGCTCTTTTGTAGCTAGATAACCCTTTGTAATCATTCTTTTCTTCCAAAACCAATCCTTAGAGAACTTTTCTTTCTTTTTCTTTCTTTTTAGCCCTTTTAACTCTTACTCTTTTTCTACACTACTCCCCTTTTCTTTCTTTTCATTTTGATCTTTTCTTTTCTTTATCAACTTGGAGAGTGTTTCCTTTCTAGAGTCATATCTCTTATTCAAACTTCTATTTTCTAGTATTCCTTCTTTTCAAACAATGATCTTTTCTTTTCTTTTTCGCATTTCACTTCTTTTTGTTTTCCTATTATTCCCAATACCAAAACCCTTAGTATCAATCTCAAATTCCCCCTCCTAATGCTAGCCTTTCAATGATGAACAACCTAGACTAGCTAATGGAAGCTATCTTTGTCGTTCCCGATACTTATGAGATTTTACATGTGTTAGCACCATCAAGAAAATGCCTCACTCACGATAACTTCAAAGGGTGGAAAGAAAAGGTTTGGGTTTAAAGGTAGGGAAACCGTTTTAAATGTGATAATGGCCACCAGGGTTAACAAGAGTGGTAAAAACAATTTTGTTGAAAGATTACCCGGGTGTTTATGAAATACCATGGTTAAGAATCAAAAGCCCATAAGTGATATAATTAATCATTCAATTTAGTTCAATATGCTCGGGAGATGGTTTCAAATCAAGCTATCTTGAACAAGACTATGCGTTTCAAGTGGAGAGATCAAAGCACAAAGTCTACAAGTCTTTTAAAATCGTTTAAGCAATATAAAAGTGTTATCGAGGGCAACACAATGAAAGCTAAGTATATATATTTTTTATGTAATCCCATGCACATGAATGATAATTATATGATCTAGACTCAATCCTACAATGAAGACGAGACTATGCAAACTACATGTTATTTTTGGATTTTTAAAAGTTTTTCGATTTTTTTATGTTTTTATATGCAATAAATATGGACAATGCAATGACTCAAAGAAAGCAAAACAAAACAACTAAACAACAATTAGTAACGGTTCCCTCCCCCGGACTTACTTCTCACCGTCCCGGTGAGAAAGTAAAAACGAGAAAGAAAACAAAATACAAGAAGCAAAATAAAAACGAAAACGGTATATACAATAAGAATGTTAGAGGTACATTGGAGTGGAGTGGATTCACGAGGAGAAGGCATTGTGCGTTGCAGCTCACATACTTGGACCACTCCATCCGTCCCATATATTCACCCTTATTGCTCCAACAAAGACATGAAAATAAAATTTATCGAACAATAAAAAGCATAAAAACAAGAAGTAAGAGATATGATTGCTTGTTTTATGTCTCTAGCATTAACGAGGGATATGATTGGGGGAGTCCCCAATGGCTCGTTTAACATCTCTAGCTTGACGATTGTGTCCTCTTACTCCTTCTCTCCTTGCATGTCTCCTTTACTCCCAGTTACCTAAGAGATCAAGATCACAAGAAAAAAGAAAAAAATATTAACAATAAAAGAAAATTAAAAGGCTCTAGTTTCAAAAAGAATCCAAATCTTAATGATCAATGCTAAACCCCAATGGCAATGGCTCTAAATTGATGTAGGATAATTGTGTGTATACAAATCAACTACCCAAACACTCCATCATTGTAGTATTTGAGGATCAATCCATATGGGGTTAAGATTGAAGCACTAGGAATGCAAGAAGCTTCCTAATCTAGAGCAAATCGTTTATATGTTTTTAATACAAAAGGGAAAACAAAATCTAGAAACCGAAAATGCAAGAAAGGACCAAAAGATAAAGATGTTGGATTATGAGCTAAATTATCAAGGAAATGATTAACAATAAAAAAATGAATCATTAGAAAACATTAATAACTATCACATAATGGAATACCGTTGTCAACCTGATATCTCGAGCTTAGCCGAATCGTTTGAAGGGCTTCATCATACGATATGTGTTTCAGATGACAATACACACGCTGTGGAGGGAACGCAATGCGCGAAGACATGGAAATAAACCAACATCGGTGACGAGTCTGATAAAGCTCCTCGATAAAGGAGTTCAGAATTGATTCAGCTCTATTCGAATGCTGGAAGATACTCGCTTCGAAGACGGTATGCAAACCTGGTTTGCATCCCGACCTGTTACTTGAATTGGAGGAGAATATCTTTTTGAACTTACTTTTTAATCTCTTATTGCTAGAGTAGTGTTCTTCAACTTACAAGCTCGCATCAAAGATGTGGAAACGTTATTTTTTTGGGTTTGAATATAATTTAAAATTCATCCAAAAAAAAAATAATAACTATCACAGAAAATGGAACACTAGTAGTTGACTAATCCACTTCCGTGGTATCAATCCCTACATCGAATCATCAACCGTCATAAACATCTGTTCGCGATCCCATGATCAAAGAGCATTAAATCACAATTCCAATTGTTCACTAATCACCCTAGACATCAACTCCCGTTGGCTAAGATATGAGAAGCTCACAAAAGATTTCGTTCAAGCAAATTCATTTAAACTCCTTTCGAGAGTGAAAAGACTAAGATCAAGAAATGGATGAACAAGCCTAATCTATCACTAACACCATTTACTCAAATCTATCCCTAAATGCATGGGATACGACCAAAAATCTAACTAATCTAAGGTGTAGTACTAGGTTTTGGTTTATCATAAAAAATCTAGCATAGAGCACAAACCTAAGTGAAAGATTATTCAAGATCATTCTTAATCACTGATATATCATGGTTTTTACCCTGTTTAGACCATGATATAAGTCCTTTTTATAGAGTCTTTACAGTATTTTAGAGTCTTTTAGAGTCTTTTACAGGTCATAGCACATTTAAAGTTTTTTTGGAGATATTGAAGTTCTATGGAGCATTCTGGAGCGAAAGTAAAGTCTGATGACTAAGTGCCCGATCTGAGCGACAAGCATCGATCGATACCCCCTGGTATCGATCAACACCCGTCGAGAAATCATGGGCCGCGACTTTTTATGAAGTTTTGAAGAATTGCAAAAGTGTCCAGAAGATTTTGATATTTACAAGAAGACCCCAACTCGTGATTTAGGTTATAAATAGGATTTTACAGCCATTGTTTAGGCTATGCCTCTCTAAGCTTTATTTTCTATACTTTGGTTTGAGACAAGTCTGAATCTCCCTTCGTCCGAGATCAGATCTCAAGAACCTCTTCTTATTCTAATTCTATTGATGATTTATTCAAGCATATTGATTGTTTCATTCTCTATGTCTGAGTAGATCCACTTTAGGTTTAGGGTTTTCTCATAAGGGTTTTCTTTGAATGCTAGGTTAGTTATCTGTTTAGGATTCACCATCTGAATTAGTTCTTCGCTTAGGTTGTGTTCAAAGCTAATTCTAGGTTGACGAATCTGGAACTTAGATCTTAGGATAATTGATTAGGCACGACAGTGCAATTAATTACCTGATAGAACCTAAGTGAGCAAATTGGTTATTCGCAAAGAAATTTGGTTTAATTGATTTGTGAACATATTAAACCTATTATTAAAGCTGATTTAGACTTTAGGATTCGCAAAGAGATTTGGAATTCCTAGGATTTAGATTTAGATAATTCTCGCAACGACAGTTGGTTAATTATACTTTAGTGATTTGAGTTCAAGAACTGCGCTAAATCTGAATCCTGTTAGTTAGTTTATCTGCATTCATTGATTTTCTGAGAAAAACCCTAGGCCTATATTTTCCCAATCGAATACAACTCTTTTATTTTCTGCACTGCTTTTAATTACATCTGCTTGGCTTAGCTTAATTCTTATCTATATAATCTATTGCGCGTTTCTCTGAGTCTTCTGTGGTTCGACCCCTAGCTAAACTACAACAACTGCTTTAGTACTGTTAGGGTATTAAATTGAGCATATCAATTTTGGCGCCGTTGCCGGGGACTCAATTCCCCATTAGATTTTAGTTTAGAATTTCGACTAAGTTCGTCAGTATCGAATGATACTCTGTAGTATCGGTCGATACTCGTCGTCTTCTTTTGTTGGTATCGATCGACACCACTTGGTATCGATCGATACTCAACGTATTTTTCTGGTTACTTACGTGCTTTGCCTAGTGTTTTGTTTGCAGGTGTATGCATGTTCGTGAAACCAGGAGCAACAAGAGCACTCAGCTAGTTGAACTGTCACTGGAACAGCTAGCGCTTGTGGAACGCACAAACAGAAAGACCAAGCAAACGTCAGGGATGAACAACCCAATGGTTTTAAGAGCTGATGAGGCTGGAATTCTGAGAGACCAAGAGGGTCATGTGTGTAATGAGAGAGGGCAGCGACTTGATGAAGCTGGAAACGTCGTTGTCCCTGCTGCTGTATTTGAGATTGTCGCGCCAGCTGGGCGCTCCAACGTTGGGTATGCTGCAGGTGATCGAGGTAGAATACTTGCTGAGCACAACAGACCTGATTAGTTCTATGCCAATCGATCTGCGATTCGCATACCGACTTTTCAGAGGAATGACTTCGAGCTGAAGCCTGCGTACTACGCTCTCGTAAGTCATAGCCCATTCCATGGCCTACCTCATGAGCATCCCATGGATCATATCGAGAGGTTCGAGGACTTGGTCACTGGGATGAAGTACAATGGAGTACCCAATGAGTTCCTATTCTGCAAACTCTTCCCATACTCTCTTGGTGGAGACGCTGCTTATTGGCCGAAGCAGTTAGCTCCTGACTCTCTAACTACATGGGATGAGACGAAGAGAGCATTCCTGTGCAACTTCTACGATGATGCGAGATCTGAAGAGCTCAGGAACAAGATTTCCCAGTTTTATCAAGGCTGCTTGGATTCGCTTCAAGTCTTATCAGAGGGATTGTCCACATCATGGGTTCACTCAGGTTCAGCTGCTGGGCACATTTTACAGAGAAATCGACTGGAGGTACCAAATGGCTCTGGATACTGCGAGTAATGGAAATTTTAACACCAGATATCCAGATGATGCAGTTGTGCTAATTGAGAACTTGGCGTCTAGCAATAGCACCAAGAATACTGACTTCGAGAGGAAGAAGCAAGCTGGAGGAATTAATGCATCACAGATTGCTGAAGTTCAAGCCAAGCTGGATTTCCTAATCGGAAAGAATCAGAAAGCCGTCCACTTTGCTGCTGAGAATGAAGTGGAGGATTGTAACTACGTTGGTGGTTCTGGATTTCAGGGTCAACAATTTGGGTACAACAACAACAGGAACTTCAGCAACAACACTCGCAATTACGGGAACTCTTCGTACCAGCCCGTTCCTCCCAAGTGCGCAGACAACGAGATGAAATCCATGATGGAACAGGTTCTTCAGGGACAACAGAAGTTGCAGGTGGATTTCAATGGGAACCTTGACCATCTGTACTCTGATCTGAATGGAAAAATCGAGGCTCTCAATACCAGTCACAGGATGCTGGCAACGCAAGTAGCTAAGTCTGCTGCAAACGCCAAGGGAAAGACAGTTCATCCACACGACGCACACGTCAATGCCAGCACCTCAACTGCAGGAAATTTCGATGAGGAGCATGAAATCGCCAGATCATCGATCGATACCATCAAGTGTCGATCGATGCCGGTTACAATTCTGAAACGGGATACTTCAAAAACCCGTGTATCGATCGATACCCCATTGGTATCGGTCGATACTGAGGCGATTTCTGAGGAGACTACTGAGACTTCGACTGTGGCGCCTAAGGTATTTGCAGAACGAGTGTATATACCCAGGATGCCTTATCCTATAGTTCCTAAGCTGACAAGGGAGGAATGGGAGATTGCTAGATTAAGGTATTTGCTGGATAACCCGAACGTGAAGCTTCTTTCTGATGAAGATGTATCTGCCAGGAACGACTCAAAAGCGGTAGTATCGATCGATACCCTGCCTGGTATCGATCGATACCCCTCGCAGATCGAGCCAGAAACTGTGAAAACACATGAGATTTCGACTGAGAAGCCTCAAGTAGTAGCAGCAAGATTCAATATCGCCCAATTTTAGGAAGACTATGAAACGAAGTGTCAGGCAGCGAGAGCTAAGGAACGAGCTGAGAAAGGAGCTTGCAAACCCAAGAAAGTGAATCATGTTCCTAAACATCTCAGAGATCCTATCACTCCAAAGCAGCTGCGTGGCTTTGAGAAAAGGGTACGAAGGATACCTCATTCGTTCACTTTTGAAGAAGCTCTAGAGGGCTGGCCTCTGCTGAGTCATTTCAAAGACTGCAGAGAAACTGAGGTAGAAATCAAGGCACTCTTTCTCGAGGCAAGACGCAAGTCACTACAGCCGCGGCAATTGAAACAGAGGGAAGACCCAGAGAAATTCGCGGTGCCATGCTCTATCTCTGGAATCGAGTTCAAAGAGTCTCTCGTTGACTCAGGGTCTAGCGCCAATGTGATGTCAAAGGAAATTGCTGAACGATTGAAAGCTGATATAAGACCCCCTACTTTGCTTCTCACGTTCGCAAACTCTTCCACCTCACCTCCATACGGTACTATCCATGCTTTGCCTGTAAAAGTAGGAAATTGTCTGGTGCCCACTGACTTTCAGGTTGTGGAGATAAGCAAAGGATCTGAGGTTTCTCTACTCCTGGGATGACCGTTCATGGCTACTACTGGCGCGATCATAGACACACCTAATAAGAGGCTCTCCTTCTCTTACATTGACGGTGATGTCTACTATGATGCCATTCCCCATAGAGTTGCTCCCACACATGTCTGTTGCATCGAGGCTGTCACAGGAGAGTCGCTAGCAATTGACATCTTGGAAGAACCTCCTGATGAGCCTACTATCGCAGACGTCTCAGCTGAAACACACAGCATCCCCAAGGAAGTTGTCAAAAAGACTAAGGCAACAAAGAAGAAGGCCAAGAGCAAGAAGGTCGAGAATCCCCATGTCACTTTGATACCTCAGAAGTGCGATGGAGATTCGATTGAATACAAGGTGAAGTGAAAAGGAGCTTCAAAGCCATTCTCTAAGGCCAGGATTCTTCTTACTTCTGAGCTGAAAGAGAAAGGACAGGAGTTTGTGGACAGCATGATGAGCAGAATTCTGAAGATAGCGATGGCAAGTTGTGGAGCCTGTTTTGGAGCAAGCTCTCACTCTTATCCAGCCTGATGGGCGTTACAGTCAAGCTATTGACGTTAAACGAGCGCTTGGTGGGAGTCAACCCACTGGTGAGTCTGTCTTTGAGTCATTTTTGGTTTTTATTTTCGTTTGTTTTGAGTTTGTGTCAGGATAAACAAGGAGCAAAATCCGAAATCGCCTTAGCATCGATCGATACCCCATTGGTATCGATCGACACCGATCGCAAAAATACGGTTCATCAAGTCAATTTAAGCCTGGTATCGATCGATACCAGGCTGTGTGTCGATCGATAATCGATGTTCCAGCAAGGTAACTTCTTGTTTCTCTTCGTTTATCCTTTTCTTTTGTTTTATTTCACTGACTCTAGGCTAGATAACACTGGGGACAGTGTTGTTCAAGTCTGGGGGAGGTGTCTGCTGACATTGTGTTTGTTTTTCTTAGAGTCAGTTGTTTTATTGAGTCAAAATTTGTTGGAGATTATGATCCTGTGTTTGAACCTATTGATTTGATTTTGGTTTTGAGTGCACAGTGTTACAGGATCAGTTCTAGATCGACTAATGAAAAATCCAAAGACTGACCAGTTGACTAGAAAACATCCATGTCTCCAGCAGAGTTCTTCTGAAGCCTGAGCCAAATTTTTGCACTTCATCAATGTGGTTAGTGTTTTTAGAGCTTGATTCATCATTCATATCTGATAAAGGAACCCATGTGTTTAGAGTTATGGTATCTCTCTCCCCTGTTATAAGTTGATAAATAAGAGCATAAAAGATTGAAATGATTTTCTTCTGAGTAGAGGGTTAGGAAAATTTCCAGCGATCCCATTATTCTACTTAAGAGGGAATGATCACACAAAGGTTTGGAAGCGAGGCTAGGATTTTCCTATGATGCCATTATTCGCCTACATCCTTTGATACATAGAGAGGGAAGAACCGGGGATTTGGTGGCAAACACCATCAATACTCGCGTCTCATACCTTGATGTGTATATGCTAAGCTGAAAATAAAAAAAAATAGAACATAAAAAGAAATAAGTCTGGGGGAGAGAAAGTGATACAAAAAGTGTGAAAAAGGGTGGTTCCTTGTCATGATATTGTATGGTAAAGAATCTAGAAGGTTCTTGAACATTGGCTGCAGCGATGAAACTGGCGATGAGGGCTTTATTTGAACAATGCTGTGGGATAATGTATGGAGTCTGGAAAAGCTGCGAATGTCTACGGAGAAGTACATGGTGGTTAGATCAAAAGCTGATTTGGTGACATTTGGGTGCTTGGAAAAATGGTCATTTCGATGGTTCATGAACAGGTGAGTCTCCGCGTTTTCAAACCTCTTTCTCTGTGTAGTCTTCTATTTGCTTGAGGGCAAGCAAATGCTAAGTCTGGGGGAGTTGATATATCATGATTTTTACCCTGTTTAAACCATGATATAAGTCCTTTTTATAGAGTCTTTACAGTATTTTGGAGTCTTTTACAGGTCATAGCACATTTGGAGTTTTATTGGAGATATTGAAGTTCTATGGAGCATTCTGGAGCGAAAGTAAAGTCTGATGACTAAGTGCCCGATCTGAGCGACAAGCATCGATCGATACCCCCTGGTATCGATCGACACCCGTCGAGAAATCATGGGCCGCGACTTTTTATGAAGTTTTGAAGAATTGCAAAAGTGTCCAGAAGACTTTGATATTTACAAGAAGACCCCAACTTGTGATTTAGGTTATAAATAGGATTTTACAGCCATTGTTTAGGCTATGCCTTTCTAAGCTTTATTTTCTATACTTTGGTTTGAGACAAGTCTGAATCTCCCTTCGTCCGAGATCAGATCTCAAGAACCTCTTCTTATTCTAATTCTATTGATGATTTATCCAAGCATATTGATTGTTTCATTCTCTATGTCTGAGTAGATCCACTTTAGGTTTAGGGTTTTCTCATAAGGGTTTTCTTTGAATGCTAGGTTAATTATCTGTTTAGGATTCACCATCTGAATTAGTTCTTCGCTTAGGTTGTGTTCAAAGCTAATTCTAGGTTGACGAATCTGGAACTTAGATTTTGGATAATTGATTAGGCACGACAGTGCAATTAATTACCTGATAGAACCTAAGTGAGCAAATTGGTTATTCGCAAAGAAATTTGGTTTAATAGATTTGTGAACATATCAAACCTGTTATTAAAGCTGATTTAGACTTTAGGACTCGCAAAGAGATTTGGAATTCCTAGGATTTAGATTTAGATAATTCTCGCAACGACAGTTGGTTAATTATACTTTAGTGATTTGAGTTCAAGAACTGCGCTAAATCTGAATCATGTTAGTTAGTTTATCTGCATTCATTGATTTCCTGAGAAAAAACCTGGGCCTATATTTTCCCAATCGAATACAACTCTTTTATTTTCTGCACTGCTTTTAATTACATCTGCTTGGCCTAGCTTAATTCTTATCTATATAAACTATTGCGCGTTTTTCTGAGTCTTCTGTGGTTCGCCCCCTAACTAAACTACAACAACTGCTTTAGTACTGTTAGGGTATTAAATTGAGCATATCAATCACCAATATCTAACCATCAAGATAATTGACTAATGATGCATAAACATTCAATACACATTCATTCTTATGACATGAATCACACAAGTACATTAGTTCACTCCCATGACACTAATCCATTTACAAATCATCTAGTTATCAACAACTCCCATTCGCAACTATATGATTCGTAATCATTAAGCATTAGTTAACACAAGTAAACAATTCACCTTAATCATCAATTTTTATTGGCTAAAAATTTAATTGCATGATTGGAAGTCTTCTAGACAATTCATCGAACACCTTCCGGGCGATAATGTCATATGTTCTAGAATTGAGAGATCAAGTTATTCCTAGCATTAAGATCCTTCCTAACATGAGAACAAATGATTATCTAGTCCTAAACATCACCAATCAACCATCAAACCATTCTAATCAAGCCTAAACATGATCCAACAAAAAGTTATTTACAAGAACACCAAGACCATAGAAATAAATAAATAGAATCAACAAGACATAATATATAAGAAAGGATGAAGAATTCTTCTCTTATGGCATGAGCATCAAGATCCATCAAGAACACCAAGTAATGTTCTTGAGCTTTCCAAGAAGAAAATCCTAGAAAATCAAAGAAGAAGAAACAAAACAAGATATATATATATATATATATATATCTGAAAAATCCTTTAATGGTGTGGATAAAACATGTATAAATATTCAAGAATACCCAAAGGGATTGTCTTGAGCTCCCACACACTCTCAAGAAGAAGGGAAAAATGAAACTTAGGGTTTATTACACTTAAGAGGCCATATATACTAAAGGGTTCAGAATTGGTTTTTAACTTATCTGGAGTTTGCATTTCGACCACCCCTGTTCGAAATGGGTGGTCGAAATGTCCCCTGTCTTGCGCACTTCTCCATTTCGACCAGGGCTTGGTCAAAATGCCCTGGTCGAAATTCTCCCTGTTTGCTCGTCTGTGCGTCAGTCAGACATGTGTTTAGTCAAATGATGATATGCTTTCTTCCTCGCGGCAGATTGACATGTATCTAGTAAACTAGTGACAACTCTTGTAATAATACTCCGAATGACTTGAAATAACTTGATTTGGAAAGGTAACTCAATTTCCTATAACTCCAATGAAGAGCTCCGAAGCTAAATATTAAGTGAAAGCTTTCATCCGAGTCACTCTTCCAGACACATCTAACTTCCTCTTGCTTGGCTCATTTGCTCTTCTTTCATGTCCATGCCAAGTCTCCCCTATCTCCTTCATCTCCAAGAACACCTGAAAATGACTCAAAAGACTAGAAAACTTCAATATGAACATTCTAGGACTCTAATATGCACGCCTAAAGCTAAATGAGACACTTGTGCATGAATGAACTACAAATTGATGTAAATATGAATGGAACAAAGTAAAAACAAGAGTTAAAACCATGCAAAGTATACGAATATCATGTTTATTGGTTGATTTGAATGTTAATCTTAATGCTTGTTAGTCTTTTAATCACAAACTAGGGTTTAACCCGCGATATAATTAGCGCGGAGTATTTTTTTTTAAAAGAAATTGTTTTGAAATTTAAGAAAAATTATTTTATTTGAATTTTATAATATGCATAACTTATGATTATATATAGAATTGTCAAACGCAATAATTTATCTATTTAACCGGTTTTGCAGTGGACTAAAATATTATTCGGGCTAACCCGTAAAATATATAATCTTAAAAACATAACTCTATTAATTATTATGCACCGTTTAATAACTCTAATTTTGTGGTTAGTTCATGAATACTTAAAACAAATAATTTTCTTGTGTCTAACTTTTTATAAAATTAGTAAAATATTTTACAAATTTTATTTTGATATAAATTCAAATAAAATATAATAAAACTATAATGAAAATTATATCAAGATTTTGAATAAATTTTGTTTCTTTGAATATATATGAATTGATTATTATTTAAAAATATATAGTAGATTACATCTTTAATGCAAAATAAATACTTTACATATTCTTATCACTAATTGTAAAAGACAATTATACCCTTTCCTATTTCAATTATTCTTTGTTAGTTGTAATGGTATTTCATGTAATAACTTACAAAACAAAGTTCATTTTCAAAAATGTCATCTTAAATAATATTATAGAGATGAGAGTTTGTTATTGATTGATTGATTAGCAAAGTGATTAATGCCTTGAGAGAGTATTAGTCATAGTTATAAATCATAACCTAGGGATTAGCATTGTTATGCGCATATGAACATTATGAATTAGCTATAAGGTTATCCTAATTCCTTAACCTCATCTTTGGATTCGTCTTTGTTATTGAATTAATCTCGTTTAGTATTGCTAGTTCTTGTGTTTGCTTTTAATTTGGATTAGTCTATTAGATTATCCTTGAAAACAACTTGTTAGCTTAAATTAAGAAGTTCTATGCATTTCTAGTTCCTTGAGACTTAACCCATTTGGATTGATATCTCTTATGCTACAAAGCATCTAGAGCAATGGATTCTAGAACAAGACCGAAAAATCTAGTTATCAATTTGGCGCCGTTGCCAATTGGGTTTAGCTTTCAACATTAGAATTTTGATCTTTTTGAGATTAAGCTTTATTTTTCTTTTGGTTACTAATCTCTTTCGCTTCTTATTGATATCTCTCTTTTAGGTGCATGCATACTTGTTCTAGGGGAAACGACAACTTAGTTGAACCAAGGGACGACATTCACCTTTTGGACCAAGGGATTCGAGCAAGAAGATCAAGGGAACAAGCACAAAACGTTGAGAATTTGGGTATGGAGAACGTTGACGAACCTCCGGTTGGTCACAAAAATGAGCACGTTGCTAATGCTCAACAACAAGGAAACAATGGTAATGGAAACCACAGAAGAAACGGTGGTAATGGGTACCCACAAGCTCAAGCTCAAGGTGCGAACATGCACCAACACCCACCACCACCCGCCGTCATGTTAGAGCACCAAACAACCCTCCACAGGCTCAAAACATTGTTGGAGCCGGTGATGCCGCCAATGCACACCAAAACCGCCAAGGCATTCAAGCACAGCCGGTCGAGAATAACAATTTTGAGGTTAATGCCGCCTTGATCAACATGGTCCAAAACAACAAGTTCCATGGCATGGCGGTAGAAGACCCTTTGGATCACATCGATCAATTTGATATAATTTGTGGTCTTACCAAGATGAATGGAGTATCCGAATATAGCTTGAAACTCCTTCTATTCCCATTCTCACTAGGCGACAAAACTCACCAATGGGAAAATAATCTTCCCTAAGGATCTAATACTTCATGGGAAGAATGCAAGAGAGATTTCCTTGCAAAATTCTTCTCACCTTCTAGAACAGCCAAGTTGAGTAATGAGATTTCAAGCTTCACACAACGCGGGAATGAGTCTTTCAATGAGGCATGGGAACAGTTTCAAAGCTACACAACTCAATGCCCCTATCATGGCTTCACCAATGCCTCTCTCTTGAGCACTCTCTATCGAGGAGCACTTCCTAAAATCCGCATGCTCTTAGATACGGCTTCCAATGGCAAATCTTGGCCAATGATGTGAATGAAGCTATGAACCTAGTGGAAAACCTAGCTCAAAGTGATGGCACATATAGTGAAGACTATGATAGAGCTACAAAGACCACTAGTGACTTTGAAGAGCAAAATAGACATAAGGAAATGAAGATTCTCAATGATAAGATGGACAAGCAAGCATCTATGATTGACAAGCTTCTTAATGCTTCTCAAAAGCCGGTTCACTTCGTTGGAGATTTTGAAGAAAACCAAGGGTACCAAGAGGAAGACATGGTCATGAGAACACAAGAGGAAATCAACTATGTGGGTAACCAAGGTGGCTATCAAAGGGGTGGTTACAACACCAACTACCGAAACAACCAGAACTTCTCTTACTGGAATCCAAATGTGGAGAACCCACACGATCAAGTCTACCCACAACAATACCAAGGGAACCACGTAGTTCAACAAAAGAACTTCACTTCTCAAAAATAAGGTCAAGCCTCCAACAACCAACAACATGGTTTTGTCCCCAAAGGTCAATTCCAAGGGAACCTAGCGGGTTACCAAACTAAAGCTCCTTTCAAGCCTCTACCCGTTTTTAAACAAGGCTTGGCTCAAGCTACTTCATCTCAACCTCAAGATCTTGATTTGAATAGCATGTTCCAACAAATTCTAAAGGGCCAACCGGAGATCAATACAAGGGTGGATTGTTCCTACAATGATCTCCACAACAAAATTGAGGAATTGAACTCCAAGGTGCAATAAATAGAGACCAAGGGAGCCGCTTTTACATCACGAGCCCAAGGTACTTTGCCCGGAAAACCAGATTGTAACCCAAAGGAGAATGTTAATGCCATCTTACTTTGAAGTGGCAAGCAACTACCAACTAGAAAAGCCCCTAAGTTGATCGATGAGGACATCGAAGTCCAAGGTTAGGGTGAGACACTTGAATTTGAAGATGATGTGGTTAAAGATGGTATTGAAGGTAATAAAAATTCACCTCATTTCTTCTCTTCATCCGATCTCAAAAACAAAAACAAAAAAATCAGTTTTTATTAGTTAAATAATGTCGAAAAATTACAATTATAGTAATTTTCGGGAGTGGATGTATAAGAGGTTCGATGAGGCGACGGGAAATTTCTCGGCAGAGTTCACAACGGGGGTGGAGCAATTCATGACATTTGCAAATAGCCAGCCTCTAACACAAAGTAATGGCGGTAAGTTTTTCTGCCCTTGTAGTGTTTGCAAGAACGATAAATTTATCCTGGGAACAAGAATTTGGAATCATCTTTATAGCAGAGGATTTATGCCAGATTATTATGTTTGGTATAAGCATGGGGAAGAAATCAATATGGATTTAGGATCGAGTAGTTATGTTGATACGACGTATGTAAGTGGGAGTGAAGAAGTGGGTAATGTAGTAGAAGATAGATATGTGGATATGGTGAATGATGCATTTCGTGATAACATGAGTTTTGATAACTATCATCAGGATGGTAGTTATCAGAATGTAGAAGAACCGGTACGTAACCATTCAAAGAAATTCTACGACTTATTAGAAGGTGCAAATAATCCATTATATGATGGTTGTCGTGAAGGTCACTCGCAATTATCCTTAGCTGCTCGAGTCAGGCAAAATAAGGCAGAATATAATATGAGTGAAAAGTTAGTGGATTCGGTTTACAGAATCTTGATAGACTATTTACCAGAAGGAAACAAGTCAACCGGTTCACATTACGAGACAGAAAAATTGATGCGCAATTTAGGTCTCCCATATCATACAATTGATGTTTGTATTAACAATTGTATGATCTTCTGGAAAGAGGACGAGAAGGAGGATAAATGTAGGTTTTGTGGTGCACAAAGATGGAAGCCTAAGAACGACCGGCGTAGAACCAAAGTACCGTACAGTCGTATGTGGTATCTACCTATTGCTGACTGATTAAAGAGAATGTATCATAGCGAGAAGACTGCAGTGGCAATGAGATGGCATGCCGAGCACCAAGCAAAGGAGGGAGAAATGGGTCATCCGTCTGATGCGGCGGAGTGGAGATATTTTCAAGATCAACATCCCCAGTTTGCTGAAGAACCCCGTAACATTTATCTCGGATTATGTACAGATGGGTTCAATCCATTTGGCATGTCTCGTAATCATTCGTTGTGGCCTGTGATCTTGACGCCATATAATTTACCCCCGAGGATGTGCATGAATACAGAGTATTTATTTCTTACAATTCTGAATTCTGGGCCAAATCATCCGCGAGCTAGTCTATATATCTTCCTCCGACCTCTTATTGAGGAGTTAAAAGAGTTATGGTCTAATGGCGTCGGTGCATACGATGTGTCTTTGAATCAAAATTTTAATCTAAAAGCAGTGCTGATATGGACGATAAGCGACTTTCCAGCGTATAGCATGTTATCTAGATGGACAACCCATGGTAAATTGTCTTGTCCAGTTTGGATGGAAGATACTAAGTCATTTTATCTACCTAATGAAAGGAAGACGTGTTGGTTTGATTGTCACCGAAGATTTCTTCCTCATGGTCATCCATTGAGGACGAATAAAAAGGACTTCCTAGAGGGAAAAGACGCTTCGAGAGAGTATCCACCTCCGTCTTTGACGGATGAGCAAGTTTATTTCGAGCGGTTGGTTGGTATAAAACCATCAAAAACAAGGGATGTTGGTGGAAACGGTCACGAAAAGAAGAAGTCGGGCTATGGGAAGCAACATAACTGGCACAAGGAAAGCATATTCTGGGAGCTGCCGTACTGGAGGGACCTTAATCTCCGTCATTGTCTTGATGTGATGCATATAGAGAAGAATTTTTTTGACAACATCAAGAATACTCTTATGAGTGTGAAGGGTAAATCGAAAGACAACATCATGTCAAGATTGGATATAGAACGATTTTGTTCTCGACCAAACTTACATATTGATAGTGCGGGTAAAGCCCCTTTCCCATCCTTCACATTGACAAAAGAAGCCAGAAAAAGTTTATTAGAATGTGTGAAGAATGCGGTTAAGTTCCTATATGGTTATTCGTCAGACTTAGCTACTTGTGCTGATATGGACAACCAAAATTTTTCAGGCATGAAGAGTCATGACTGCCATGTTTTTATGGAGCGGTTACTTCCATTTATCTTTGCAGAACTCCTAGATCGGAATGTCCACCTTGCGTTACCAGGTACTAATTACGACAATTTATTTAAATAAAATTATAGTAACTTATCTAGTAATCTAATGCAATTTTTGCGTATATTGTAGGGGTTGGAGCATTTTTCCGGGACTTATGTTCGAAAACTTTGCATACAAGTCGCATTCAAATTCTAAAACTGAACATAGTTTTAATACTATGAAATTTAGAAAAGATCTTTCCACCTTCATTTTTCGATGTGATGGAGCACCTGCCTATACATCTCCCCTATGAAGTTGAATTAGGAGGCACTGTCCAGTATAGGTGGATGTATCCTTGTGAAAGGTTTTTCAAAAAGTTGAAAGGGAAAGCAAAGAACAAAATATATGCGGCATGATCGATTGTTGCATCATATATCAATGACGAGATTGCTTATTTCTGAGAGCAATACTTTGCCGTGAATATACAAACGAAATCAAGGTAAATGCTAAAATCAATCACATCATGTCCACTTTGCCATTTAATTTGTATACACATGCTACTCATTCGTCAGGTTAACAAGATTCGATGAAGGTGAAGTCCCCGTATATCATGTCCCTGGAGTACCTTCTATATTTACTCACGTAGGCCGTCCAAGTGGAGAAATGCATGAAATATGGCTCTCAGAGAGAGACTATCAATGTACACATGCATATATTTTACGAAATTGTGACTATTTGAAACCAATTGAGAGGTATATAAGTTGGCATCGCTCTCAGATTGCGTTATAATATATTTAACATTTGTTTAATTTCTGATATTTGTGTTGGTCTTGTGTAGTATGTTCGACAAATTTATTTTTGCAAAATATCCAGGACTTTCCGAAAAAGAACTTTCCGAAAAAGAACTCGCCGCAAAAAGAGCTGACGGATATCATTTATGGGTGAAATAATATGTATGTTTCAAAAATTTCATAACTATTCATATCTGTATACTTATATATATTTACGCAATTTTTTATATATATGCAGGTTTCTTACTGGAACGCCATGAATCCATTTCCTACTTGGGTTCAAGAGATAGTGCATGGATCTTTGAATAAGGCCAAAACCTGGCCAATGTATTTTACAAGAGGCTATTTGTTTCATACGCAGAATCACGGCACTGGACGAAAGACATGTAACTATGATGTCAGTGTTAAAGGGGAAAATTACACTGATGCATCCGATGCAGCTGATTTCTACGGGACCTTAACTAATATCATAGAACTCGAGTACGAGGGGATGGTCAATTTGAGAATCACACTTTTTAAGTGTAATTGGTATGACCCTGTTATCGGTAGAGGCACTCGGAGGAGCAATGGTGGCGTTGTAGATGTTCTTTCATCGAGAAAATATAATAAATATGAACCATTTATTCTAGGTACGTACTTATGATAATATTTATATATAGCATTTTATTAATGTCGATATACACATGTATAACTTATATATACATTTATATTACAACAGCCTCTCAAGCGGATCAAGTTTGTTATATTTCGTACCCATATACAAAGAAACCGAAGCCTTTGTGGTTCAATGTTCTAAAAGTGAATCCGAGGGGAAATATTTTAGGAGACTATGAAAAGAAAGAACCGACTCTTTTGCAAACAGAAAATGATGATGCTGTATTGATAACAACAATTGAAGATCTCGTATTCGACAATTTCGTACAAGGAGACCCAGTAAACCTCGATTACGATGTCAGAGATGCAACCCCAGAAGACGAATTTCTATGTAATTTGTCGACTTCTGATGAAGAATCAGATGATGAAGAACCCTACTAATTAACTATGTTACTTATGTCAGATTTCCGGTGTAATTTATCGTTTACATTATTTGTCGTTATGAGTAAAAAAAAAAATACATCTCCGTATATTAATAAGTAAGTAGAAAAGATTAAAAAAAAAAATATTTTCGTACTCACTAGGATTCGAACCGTGGGTGGATCATAGTTAAATATTAATAAGTAGAAAAGATTTAAAAAAAAAAATTTCCGTCTTCACGAAGGCTCGAACCGTGGGTTGAAGGATCAAGAGAGGAATAATTACCAATATGTTAAATTCATTAATTGGTATTATTCACACATAAATATTAATAACTAAAGGCTCGAACCGTGGGTTGAACCGAGGGTTGAAGAATTACCAATATGGTAAAGTCATTAATTGGTATTATTCACACATAAATATTAATAGGTAGAAAAGATTAAAAAAAAAAAAACATCACCGTATTCACGGAGAATCGAAACCGGGGCTGATGGATTTGGGAGTTGGTGAATTACCAATATGCTAGAGTCATTTCAATTGTTATGAACACACAAAACGTTTAATAAGTATTCTTTGTATTCGATTAAAAAAAAATACTTTACCATTTCTGAGTCGCGAAAACCCCAAGTCCTTTTGCTATCACCCCTTTGCGACTCTCATCGCCTCCGATCTTCTTCTTCTTCTTCTTCGATCTTCGCCTTCGAATCCCCAGAACGATGCCGGGAGATAAGAGCAAACGAGCAGGGAAGAAAAGATTCACTCCCAATGTTTCTCAGAGAGTCGGAGTGTCGCCTTCTTCGTCGCGAACCCCAACCTCTCTACCGCTGCAGTACAACTTTACGCCGCCGCTCCAACTTCCGAATCAGTCGACAACACTTCACGTCCCCATGAACGCTCAACCGGCATCGTCAGCACCAGGTTTCCAGAGCTTTCCACCGCCACAAGAACTATTCCCGGACACGATGCCTCAAGACCGTGAAGAAGAATTACCTGCGGCGGCTTCGGCTCCACTGGAGAACACTCCGGCGTCTGGAGAACACAGCCATCCATCTTCTGGAGGGCACAACTTCCATGACAAATCTGCACCAGGTTTGCCGGATCTGCAAGAGGACACACTAAGGGCGCTGAATGCCTTGCTTATGGTGCCAGACCGGGACAGATTCACCACCGTCCTCTCTCCCACACCGATGCCGAACTCAACCTGGTAAGTGTATCGCATCTTATTTCGGATTTCTTAATGTTTTCTAGCTGTCTTTTGAAGTTGTTAGATACTCAATGTTGGATTTCTTAATGTCTTATTTCTTAGGATTCTCAATGTCTGATTTCTTAGTGAGTGATTTCTTAATGTCTGATTCTCAATGTATGAATATAGCATTTAATTTGTATAGAAGAGATTAAAGACTAGAATTGAAATGTAGAATCAGTTTCAATTGGCATCAAAACCTATCTTTCATAAACAAGAAAACCAATTTCAGACAGCTTAGTATTCGGAAATTCACAGCACAAAGGTTAGAAACTTATTCGTGTTTGTTCTTTTTCTGAAAACATAGATTATTTACTTGAAACTGATCTTGTCTTGTCTTTCTGAAAACATAGATTATTTACTTGAAACATAGATTATTTACTTGAAACATAGATTATTTACTTGAAACTTATTCGTGTTTGTTTTCTTTCGTGTTTGTTTTCTTCCTGGTATGTTTTCTTTCTTTACTTGTCTTGTCTTTCTTTCTTTGCTTTGTATTGTCTTAAACTTGGTCATTGTGTGTTATGTTTTATGGAAATGCATTGTGCTGTGTCTTAATTCGGATCTCAGATTTTTGTCAATGTGTGTTCTGTTTTGTGTTTGTGTCTATGTGTCATCCAATATAGATAGTTGTGTGTGTGTGTGTCAATGTGTGTTCTGTTTCTAGGATTGCAACGTTGATTGTCTAGGATTGTTGTGTACTTGTTTTATTTTATGATTGTCTAGGATTGTTGTCGTCTAGGATTGTTGTCTACTTGTTTTATTTTCTGTTTCTTGTCTGATTGTCTAGGATTGTTGTCTACTGGTTTGTTTTCGTTTAAGTAGTACATTACAGTATTTGATTAAACTGTAATGTACTACTAAACCGTAACTGTTTTTGGGTTATGGTCATCTAGATTCTGACATTCTGATTTCAATACAATATTTTATTAACTGTACCTGGACAGTTGTGCCTCGGGAGAGACAAGAAAGATAATTTCTCGAGTTCGCGGGAAGTTATCTGTTCTTTCGCATTCACATATAGCTTTGCTTGTCTTCATCGTTTCATATTTCATCGTTTGTCTTCATCGTTTCATATTTCATATACTTTATACGTCATATTTCATATACTTCATACTTCATATTTCATATACTTCATCTTTCTTTCATATTTCATATACTTTATCGTTTGTCATACACCAGATGGTTTTTTCTGTTCCTTTTCACAAGCAACTGAGAAGGATTCAAGAGGAAATCTGTATGGGCTTGGAAGCCTGAAGAAGAGTCTTATCAATGGCAAACACAAGCAACCATGAGACTCTTCATCGTTTGTCGCACTGCAAGAGCAACTGAAGCAAGCTCAGAAGAAAATAGAAGAGAAGGCTGCTTACAATGCACATCGTAATGCTGAGGTTGCTGCCCGTGAAGCAGAGCACAAAAGAGATGTGGCTGAGCAAAAGGACAATCTCGAGCGGAAAAGTACCTGAGACAAACTGATCCGCGGTTTCTAGACTTCGTGGCATCACATTCAACACCAGCAACAACCGCAATGCTTCCATTAGCCTCTCTACCAGATCCAAGGAACAGACCTTAGGGCACTAATCTCTTTTTTTGTGAACTTTAACTTGTTTTATTTATGTTTTGGCTTTTGTAAACTCATGTTTGAAACAATAATATTGGTAATGAAATGGTCTTTTCTGTATAATGTCTTTATTTTACTTTGTATCGTTTTATTTGTAACAAAGGTTTCAAAGAATTTGAAAAACAAAACAAACGTGATTCAATTGTACCATATTCTTGTTTTGTTAACAAATATAGTCACTAAACAGTCGCCTATTAGTCGCCAAATAATCGCATAAGAGTAGCTGAGTAGTCGCAACATATTTAAATCTGCAAAGTCTGATGACCCTAATAGTCGGCAAATAGTCGTTTAATAGACATAGAATAGTCGCTGATTAGTCACAACAATTACGACTAATTAACGACTACGTTACGTCTACAATGTCCAGTCGTAAAGTAGTCGTCAATTGGCGACTACATGTACGACTACTTACTTTACAAAAGTTGTAACTACTTTACGACTACGTAACGTCTACACTATCCAGTCGTTACGTAGTCGCCATTTGGCGACTATATTTAGGACTACTTAATTTAGCGACTAAAGATTAACGACTACAGGTTTTAGTCGCTATGTAGTCGTATTACAACTTTTAGCGATTACTATGCGACTCCTTCTGCAGTCGCCAAATCGATGTATTCTTGTAGTGACCTTACGAGCCAAAGTTACAATTTCCAGGCCGCTTCAAGAAACAACTTTTGGAGAAGTATATAGCGGTTTTGGATAAGCAAATGGAGAAGGTAGAGCTCTCTATGCCTTTGGTGGATGCCTTTCTTCTTGTGCCTCAATATGCTAAGTTTCTCAAGGATGCCATGAAAGATAAGACCAATGAGATGGAGAGCCTGGTTGAACTCACTCATGAGTGTAGTGAAATTATTCAAAAGAAAGTGGTTCCAAAGAGGTTTGGTGATCCGGGAAGCTTCACTTTTCCTTGCACATTAGGAACATTGTCGTTCAAGAATTGCTTATGTGATCTTGGAGCTAGCGTAAGCCTTATGCCATTTTCCATCGCCAAGAGGTTGGGTTTCACCAAGTACTCAAACTAAGATGAATTTGTGGTCTAACCAAGATGCTCCAAAGTCGGGTGAATGTCCAACTCTGTTTTTATCGATCGATACTATCTAGTATCGGTCGATACTCGCCGTCCTCTTTTCGTTGATATCGATCGACACCACTTGGTATCGGTCGATACTCATCACGTTTTTTTGTTACTTACGTTCTTGACTCTTGTTTTTAGGTGTATGCCTAATCGTGAAACCAGAGGGAACAAGAGCATTCCGCTAGTTAATCTATCGTTAGAGAAGCTAGCACGTTTAGAACGCACAAACAGAAAGGCAAAGCAAACATCAGGGATGAACAACACAATGATATTAAGACCTGATGAAGCTGGAGTTCTGAGAGACCAAGTGGGTTAAGTGTGCAATGAGAGAGGGGAGCGACTTGATGAAGCTGGAAACGTCATTGCCCCTCCTGCTGTTGTTAGTGATATTGTCGCGCCAGCTGCGCGCGCCAACATTGGGGATGCCGCAGCTGATCGTGGTAGAACAATTGGAGAGTACAAAATGCCTGATCAGTTCTATGCTAATCGATCAGTGATTCGCCCTCCACCATATCAGAGAAATAATTTTGAGCGGAAACCTGCATAGTACACTCTTGTGGGTCAGCACCCTTTTCATGGTCTTTCTCATGAACATCCCATGGATCATTTTGAGAAGTTCAAGGACTTGGTCACTAGCATCAAGTATGTCCTACAGATATATCATGGTTTTTACCCCTTTTAGGCCTAGATATAATCCGTTTTATCGAGTCTTTATTCTATTATAGAGTCTTTTAGAGTATTTTACAGGTTTTTGCATGTTTGGAGCATAATTGGAGATATTTGAGCTTTTAGGAGCATTCTGGAGCGAAATGGAATTGAAGAGACTAAGTGCCCGATTTGAAGTCAAGAGCATCGATCGATACCCCCTAGTATCGATCGACACCCATCGAAGCAGATTACAAGTCGCGTCTTTTAATGAAGTTTGAAGAATTGCAGAATTGCCCCAGAAGACTTTAATATTTACAAAAGACCCCAATTCGTGTTTAGACTATATAATTAGGTTTTCAGCCACCTGTTTCGGCTTAAGCTTTCATTACTTTGATTCTACTTTGGTTTTTGGAGAGACAACTCTGAACTCCTGTTTTTATTGATTTCTTTGATGATCTATTCAATCATGTTGTTTCCAATCTCCATGTCTGAGTATATCAACTTTAGGTTCAGGGTTCTCATAAGGGTTTTCTCTTAATGCTAGGTTGATTAGTTATTTAGGATTCACCATATGAATTGGTTCTTCGCTTTAGGTTGTGTTCAAAGCTTGTTCTTGATTAGCTACCTAGAATATAGATCTTAGGATAATTGATTAGGCACGACAGTGCGATTAATTACCTGATAGAACCTAAGGTGAGCAAATTGATAATTCGCAAAGAGATTTGGTTTCATTGATTTGTAAACATATCAAACCTGAAATTAAAGCTGATTTATTCTTAGGAATTTGCAAAGAGATTTGGGATTATGAAGTTTAATTTTAGATAATTCTCGCAACGACATTTGGTTAATTATACTTTAGTGATTTAAGTTCAAGAACCGCGCGAAATCTGAATCATGTTATTTAGTTTACCTGCATTCATTGATTTCCTGAGAAATACCCTGAATCTATATTTCTTCCATTGAATTTACAATTCGTTTACTGCTTATTGTTTTTGTTTCATCTTATTTGCTTAGTTTGATTCGATGCTATACAATCTATTGTGCGATTTCTCTGAGTTCTTGTGTTCGACCCCTGATATACTGCAGCAACTGCTTTAGTACTTTTTAGGTTATTAATTTGAGCATATCAAATTTGGCGCCGTTGCCGGGGACTCAATTTCGCCATTAGATTTTAGCTGTCGAGTTTCAAATAAGTTCGTCGGTATCGATCGATACTATCTAGTATCGGTCGATACTCGTCGTTTTCCTTTTGTTGATATCGATCGACACCACTTGGTATCGATCGATACTCATCACGTTTTTGTTACTAACGTTCTTGACTTTTGTGTTTCAGGTGCATGCCTAATCGTGAAACCAGAGGGAACAAGAACACTCTGCTAATTAATCTATAGTTAGAGAACCTAGCACGTTTGGAACGCACAAACAGAAATACAAAGCAAACATCAGGGATGAACAACCCAGTTGTATTAAGAGCTGATGATGCCAAGAGGGTCAAGTGTGCAATGAGAGAGGGCAACGACTTGATGAAGCTTGAAACGTCATTGTCCCTCCTGCTGTTGTTGGTCAGATCGTCGCACCAGCTGCGCAAGCCAACGTTGGGAATGCTGGGGTTGATCGAGGTAGAACACTTGCTGAGCACAACAGACCCGATCAGTTCTATGCCAATCGATATGCGATTCGTAACCCAACTTTTCAGAGGAATGATTTTGAGCTAAAACCTGCGTACTACGCTCTTGTGAGTCAGAATCCTTTCCATGGCCTATCTCATGAACACCCCATGGATCATATCGAGAGGTTCGAAGATTTGGTCACTGGTATGAAGTACAATGGAGTGCCCAATGAGTTTTTCTTCTGCAAACTTTTTCCATACTCCCTTAGTGGGGATGCTGCTTATTGGCTGAAGCAGTTGGCTCCTAGTTCGCTAACTACATGGGATGAGACGAAGAACGCATTCCTGAACAATTTCTATGATGATACGAGACCCGAGGAGGCACTCAAAGCTGCTTGGACACGTTTCAAGTCATATCAGAGAGATTGTCCGCCCGATGTGTTCACTCAGGTTCAGCTGCTGTGTACTTTCTACAGAGGAATCGATTGGAGGTACCAAATGGCTTTGGAGACCGCGAGTAATGGGAACTTCAACACCAGGTATCCAAATGATGCGATCGTGCTGATTGAGAACTTGGCGTCTAGCAATAGCACCAAGAATGCTAACTTCGAGCGAAAGAAGCAGGCTGGAGGAATTGATGGTTCGCAGATTGCTGAGGTTCAGGCCAAGCTGGATTTTCTGATCAGGAAGTCTAAGAAGACTGTACACTTTGCTGATGGAGCCGATAGTATCGGTGGAGATGAAGTGGAGGATGTTAACTACGTTGGTGGTTCTGGTTTTCAGGGTCAGCAATTTGGGTACAACAACACCTGAAACTTCAACAACAACAATCAGCAAGGTGGGTACAAGTTTGAGGGAAACCAATCTGGCTTTGGAGCAAATCAAATCACTTAGAAACCACTTCAGAGCAGCGATTCACAACTACGGGAACTCTTCGTACCAGCTCATCTCACCAAAGTCCACAGAGAATATGATGGAATCCATACTTGAACAACTTCTTCAGGGACAACAGAAGTTGCAAGTGGATTTCAATGGGAAGTTTGACTCTCTGTACATTGATCTGAATGGGAAAATTGAAGCTATCAATCTATCTCAGAGGAAGCTGGAAACTCAGGTCGCTCAGACTGCAGCAGCTGTGAAAAGGTATGAAGGTTTTCTTCCGGGGAAAACTGAGAATCCAAGAGCACACGTCAATGCAATCACCATAGGAAGTGCTAAAGAAGCCACTGCAGTGGTAGAAAAGGGTTTTGATGCAAGAATTTTCGACGATGCTGTTGAAGATGACGACGACTGGGACTCTGAAAATCCCCTGGTATCGATCGATACTAGCCTGTATCGATTGATACCGGTCCAAACACCTGCACGAGTGGATCAAACATCCCGTGTGTCGATCGATACCCTCCCTGTATCGATCGATGCTGAGATGCAGGTCGAGAAGAGGCCCGAGATTGTCAATGAGAGGGTATATATACCCAAGATACCTTATCCTATGCCTCCTAAGATGACAAAGAAGGAATGCAAAGACCCCATATGCAAATCTATGCTGGATAAGTTGGTTGTGGAGCTTCCTTTTGTTGATGATATATGTGAGGATGAGAATTTTGACACCACCTCGGTGTCGACCGATGCCCTCTTGTATCGATCGATACCCTCTTGTATCGACCGATACCCGTCCACGAATATGTTAAGGACGTCTCGAAGAAGCAAGCATCGATCGATACCCTAGCTGTATCGATCGACACCCACCCAGATACTGCAAAGGAGCCGCGTATGAGTGTTGCCAGACCTTACAAGCCCAAGAAGCTGAATCATATTCCTCAACACCTCCGAGCCCCCATCACTCCAAAGCAGCTGCGTGGCTTTGAGAAGACTGGCCTCTGCTAAGTCACTTCAAAGATTGCAGAGAAACTCTGGAAGAAATTAAGGCACTCTTCATCAAGGCAATAAGCAAGTCACTACCGTTGAGGCAGTTGACCCAAAAGGAAGACCCAAGGAAATTTGCAGTTCCATGCTCCGTCTCTGGAGTTGAATTCGATTAGTCTCTCGTTGACTCAGGGTCTAGCGTCAATGTAATATCAAGGGAAATTGCTGAACGATTGAGGGCTGATAAAAGACCCCCGACGATGCTTCTCACGTTTGCGAACTCCTCCACCTCACCTCCATACGGTACTATCCATGCTTTGCCTGTTAAAGTAGGAGATCGTCTAGTACCCACTAATTTTCAGGTTATGGAGATGAGCGAAGGATCTGAGGTTTCTTTGCTCCTGGGACGACCGTTTATGGCTACTGCTGGCGCGATCATAGACACACCTAATAAGAGACTCTCTTTCTCTTACATTGATGGAGAGGTCTACTATGATGTCATTCCCTCTATAGGTGCTCCCACATATGTCTCGTGCTTCACTGTTGTCACAAGAGAGACATTGGTAGTTGATTTTTTGGAAGAGCCTCCTGATGACCCAACTGTCATAGACGTTTTGGTTGAACCGCCCATCACCCCCAAGAAAGTTGTCTGGAAGGCTAAGGCAACAAAGAAGAAGGCGAAGAGTACATGAATAAAAGGTGCTCCCTCTATGACCTTAATCCCTCAGAAGTGTGATGGGGATTCAATTGAGTACAAGGTAAAGTGCAAAGGAACTTTGAAGCCATTCTCTAAAGCCCGAGTTCTTCTTAATTCAGAGCTGAAAGAGAAAGGAAAGGAATTTATGGAGAGCATGTTGAGCAGAACTCTTGCATCACCATTGTTACAGGAGAGACGTTGGTAGTTGATTTTTTGGAAGAGCCTCCTGATGAGCCAACTGTCATAGACCTTCTAGATAGTTTTTCTGTCATCACCAAGAAAGACGTCAAAACAGCTAAGGCAAAGAAGAAGGTGAAGAGCACATGAGTAAAAGGTGATCCCTCTATGACCTTAATCCCTCAGAAGTGTGATGGGGATTCGATTGAGTACAAGGTGAAGTGTAAAGGAACTTCGAAACCATTCTCTAAGGCTCGAGCTCTTCTTACTTCGGAGCTGAAAGAGAAAGGAAAGGAGTATATGGAGAGCATGTTGAGCAGAACTTTGAGTCTGCAAGTATCTAGCTGTGGAACTTGCATGGGAGTAAGCTCTCAATCTTCTCCTGACTGATCACCTGAGCCAAAGTCAAGCTACTGACTTTAAACGAGCGCTTGGTGGGAGGCAGCCCACTGGTGAGTCTGCTTTTGAGTCTTTTTCTTTTTCATTTTTCGTTTTGTGTTTCTGTCAAGATTAACAAGGAGCAAAACTCGAAATCGCCTGAGTATCGATCGATACCACATTGGTATAATTCAACACCAATCGTGAATGTACGGTTCATCATGTCGATTTAAGCCTGGTATCGATCGATACCAGGCCGTGTGTCGATCGATACCAGATATTCCAGCACGATAACTTCTTGTTTTTCTTAATTCTATTATGTTCTTTTGTTTTCTTTTACCTACTCTAGGCTAGATAACACTGGGGACAGTGTTGTTCAAGTCTGGGGGAGGTGTCTGCTGACATTGTGTTTGTTTTTCTTAGAGTCAGTTGTTTTATCAAGTCGAAAACGTTTAATTGAGTCAAAAACTTGTTGGAGATGATGATCATGTGCTTGAATTGTTGTTTAGATTTTGTTTTTAAGTGACCATTGTTGCAGGATCAGCTCTAGATCAACTAATGAAAAATCCAAGGACTGACCAGTTGACTAGAAAACATCCATGTCTCCAGCAGAGTTCTTCTGAAGCCTGAGCTAAATTTTTGAACTTCATCAATGTGGTTAGTGTTTACAAAGCTTGATTCATCATTCATATCTGACAAATGAACCCATATGTTTAAAGTAATGGTATCTCTCTCCCCTGTTATAAGTTGATAAGTAAGAGCATAAAAGATGAAATGATTTTCTTCTGAGTAGAGGGCTAGTATAATTTCCAGCGATTTCATTATTCTACTTAAGAGGGAATGATCACACAAAGGTTGAAAGCGAGGTTAGGAAAATTTCTCGTGATACCACTATTCGCCTAAACCTTTGATACATAAAGAGGGAAGAACCGGGGATTCGGTGGCAAATACCATCAATACTCGCGTTTCGGACCTTGATGTGTATATGCAGATCTATAAAAAAAAAAAGAGAACATAATAAGAAATAAGTCTGGGGAGAGAAAGTGATACAAAAATGTGTAATTTGATGGTTTCTTGTCATGATATTGTATGGTAAAGAATCTAGAAGGTTCTTGAACATTGGCTGCAGCGATGAAACTGGTGATGAGGGCTTTATTTGAACAATGCTGCGAGATCATGTGTGGAGTCTGGAAAAGCTACGAATGTCTACGGAGAAGTACATGGTGGTTAGATCAAAAGCTGGTTAGGTGACATTTGGGTGCTTGGGAAAAGGATCTTTGCGATGGTTCCCGAATAGGTGAGTCTCTATGTTTTCAAACTTCTTTCTCTGGTTTAGTCTTCTATTTGCTTGAGGGCAAGCAAAGGCTAAGTCTGGGGGAGTTGATATATCATGGTTTTTATCCCTTTTAGGCCATGATATAAGTCCGTTTTATCGAGTCTTTATTCTATTATAGAGTCTTTTACAGGTTTTAGCATGTGTGGAGCATAATTGGAGATATTGGAGCTTTTAGGAGCATTCTGGAGCGAAATGGAATTGAAGCGACTAAATGCCCGATTTGAAGTCAAGAGCAGAGTTCTCTAAAGCCTGAGCCAAATTTTTGCACTTCATTGATGTGATTAGTATCCATAGGGCTTGATTCATCATTCGTATCTGACAAAGGAACCCATGTGTTTGAAAGAATGGTATTTCTCTCCCTGTTACAAGTTAATTAATAAGATACATTAAAAGATGAGATGATTTTCTTCTGAGTAGAGGGTTAGAGAAATTTTCAGCGATCCCATTATTCTACTTCAGAGGAAATGATCACACAAAAGATTGGAAGTGAGGCTAGGATTTTCCTATAATGCCATTATTCGCCTACGCCTTTGATAACACCATCAATACTCGCGTCTCATACCTTGATGTGTATATGCAAAGCTAAAAAAAAGAAGAGGACATAATAAAAAATAAGTATGGGGGAGAGAAATAATACCGATGAAACAATAAGTGTGAAAAAGTGTGGTTCCTTGTCATGATATTGTATGGGAAAGAATCTAAAAGGTTCTTGGTATTAATCACAGCGATGAAACTAGCGAGGATGGCTTGATTGAATGATGCTGTGAAATAATGTGTGTAGTCTGGAAAGCTGTGAATGTCTACGGAGAAGTACATGGTGGTTAGATCAAAAACTGGTTAGGTGACATTTGGGTGCTTGGGAAAAGGGTCATTGCAACGTTTCAAGAACAGGTGAGTCTTTATGTTTTCAAACCTCTTTCACTGGTTTAGTCTTCTATTTGCTTGAGGGCAAGCAAAGGCTAAGTCTGGGGGAGTTGANTTACAATTCGTTTACTGCTTATTGTTTTTGTTTCATGTTATTTGCTTAGCTTGATTCGATACAATACAATCTATTGTGTGATTTCTATGAATTCTTGTGTTCGATATACTGCAGCAACTGCTTTAGTTCTTTTTAGGGTATTAATTTGAGCATATCACCAACGATTACCTCATCTGCAAGCTTTTCCCCTACTCTCTAGGTGGAGATGCGACTTACTGGCTGAAGCAGTTGCCTCATGGATCACTGACTTCCTGGGAGGAGACTAAGACTGCTTTCCTGAATAATTTCTATAATGATGCACGATCTGAGGATCTGAGGAACAAGATCTCTGAGTTTTCTCAAGTCCCAACTGAAGCGTTCAAAGCTACTTGGACGAGATTTAGATCTTATCAGAGAGATTGTTCACATCACGGGTACTCTAATGTTCAGATGCTGGGTATTTTCTTCAGAGGGATTGATTGGAGGTATCAGATGGCTTTGGATGCTTCGAGCAATGGGAATTTCAATACCAGTTATCCTGATGATGTTTATGTGCTTATTGAAAATTTCGCGTCCAGCAATAGCACCAAAAATGCAGACCATGAGCGAAAGAGACATAATGGGAACATGGATGGATCGCAGATTGCTGAAGTTCAGGACAAGCTGGATTTTCTGATCGGGAAGTCGAAGAAGACTGTACACTTTGCTGATGGAGTCGATAATATCTGTGGAGATGAAGTGGAGGATGTTAACTACGTTGGTGGTTCTGGATTTCAGGGTCAGCAATTTGGGTACAACAACAACACTCAGCAAGGTGGGTACATGTTTGAAGGAAACCAATCTGGTTTTGGAGAGAAACAATTTGTCCAGAAACCACTCCAGAGTAGCGATTTCACTCGCAATTACGGGAACTCTTCGTACCAGTCCATCT
Source organism: Eutrema yunnanense (assembly GCA_002933935.1). Lineage (NCBI taxonomy): Eukaryota > Viridiplantae > Streptophyta > Magnoliopsida > Brassicales > Brassicaceae > Eutrema > Eutrema yunnanense. The sequence goes on from PKML01000490.1 coordinate 444,576, forward strand.
CTCAAAAGTCCACAGAGAGTAAGATGAAATCCATGTTTGAACAGATTCTTCAGGGACAACAAAAGCTGCAAGTGGATTTCAATGGGAAGATTGACCATTTGTACGCTAATGTGAATGGGAAAATTGAAGCTATCAATGTTTTTCAGAGGAAGCTGGAAACTCAGGTTGCTCAGACTGCATCAGCTGTGAAAAGGCAGGAAAGTTTTCTTCCAGGGAAAACTGAGAATCCAAGAGCACACGTCAATGCAATCATCTTAGGAATTGGTAAAGAAGCCACTGCAGTGGTAGAAATGGGTTTGGATGCAGGAATTTTCGACGATGCTGAAGATGACGACTGGGATTCTGAAAATCACCGTGTATCGATCGATACTCCTTTCTTGTCCATCGATGCTGAGACGCGGGTCGAGAAGAGGCTCGAGATTGTCAAGGAGAGGGTGTATATACCCAAGATACCTTATCATATGCCTCCTAAGATGACAAAGAAGGAATGGGAGGATGCCAGATTCAAATCTATGCTAGATAAGTTGGTTGTGGAGCTTTCTTTTGTTGAAGATATATATGAGGATGAGATCTCGAACACCACCCCTGTGTTGACCGATACTCTCTTGTATCGATCGACACCCGTCCAAGAATCTGTCAAGAACGTCTCGAAGGAGCAAGCATCGATCGATACCCTCCATACATCGATCGACACCCTCCCAGATACTGCAAAGGAGCCGCATATGAATGTTGACAGACTTCACAAGCCCAAGAAGCTGAATCCTATTCCTCAACACCTCCGAGCCCCCATCACTCCAAAGCAGCTGCGTGGCTTTGAGAAGATGGTACGAAGGATACCCCACTCGTTCACTTTTGAAGACGCTCTAAAGGGCTGGCCTCTGCTAAGTCACTTCAAAGATTACAGAGAAACTATGGAAGAAATTAAAGCATTCTTCTTCAAGGCAATAAGCAAGTCACTACCGCTTAGGCGGTGGACCAAGAGGGAAGACCCATAAATATTCTCCGTTCCATGCTCCATCTCTGGAGTTGAATTCAAAAAGTCTCTCGTTGACTCAGGGGCTAGCGTCAATGTCATGTCAAGGGCAATTACAGAGAGATTGGGAGCTGATAATCGACCTCCCAAGTCAACCATCACACTCGCGAACAGTTCCACCTCGCTTCCATATGGTACAATCCCTTATTTGACGGTTAAAGTAGGAGATTGTTTGGTTCCTACCGATTTTGAAGTTATGGAGATGCATGCAAGATCTAGTACTCAGTTGATTCTTGGAAGACCGTTCATGACTACGGCTGGTGCAATTATGGATACACCCAGTAAGAAAATCTTATTCTCGTACATTGACAAGGAGGTATACTACAAAGCCATTCCTACTATAGGAACTTCCACACATACCTCTTGCATCACCATTGTTACATGAGAGACGTTGGTAGTTGATTTTTTGGAAGAGCCTCCTGACGAGCCAACTGTCATAGACCTTCTAGATAGTTTTTCTGTCATCACCAAGAAAGACGTCAAAACAGCTAAGGCAAAGAAGAAGGTGAAGAGCACATGAGTAAAAGGTGATCCCTCTATGACCTTAATCCCTCAGAAGTGTGATGGGGATTCGATTGAGTACAAGGTGAGTGTAAAGGAACTTCGAAACCATTCTCTAAGGCTCGAGCTCTTCTTACTTCGGAGCTGAAAGAGAAAGGAAAGGAGTATATGGAGAGCATGTTGAGCAGAACTTTGAGTCTGCAAGTATCTAGCTGTGGAACTTGCATGGGAGTAAGCTCTCAATCTTCTCCTGACTGATCACCTGAGCTAAAGTCAAACTACTGACTTTAAACGAGCGCTTGGTGGGAGGCAACCTACTGGTGAGTCTGTACATACGTTTTTATTTTCGTTTTGTGTTTTGTGTCAGGATAAACAAGGAGCAAACACGAAATCGCCTGAGTGTCGATCGATACCCTGTTGGTATCGGTCGACACCCTACGCGAGTGCACAGTTCATCATATCGAGTTAAGCCTGGTATTGCTCGATACCAGGCCGTGTGTCTGTCGATACTCGATGTTCTAGCACGGTAACTTCCTGATTTTTCATAATCCATTTGGTTATTTTGTTTTCTTTCACCAACTCTAGGCTAGATAACACTAGGGACAGTGTTGTTCAAGTATGGGGGAGGTAGTCGCTGACTTTATTTTTGTTTTTTTAGAGTCAGTCGTTTTCGAGTCATTCTTTGTTTTATTGAGTCAAAATTTTGTTGGAGACTGTGATCTTTTTCTTGAATCTATTGATTTGACCTTGCTTTTAAGTGACCATTGTTACAGAATCAGTTCTAGATCGACTAATGAAAAATCCAAAGGCAGAAGACACTCATGTTTCCAGCAGAGTTCTCTAAAGCCTGAGCCAAATTTTTACACTTCATTGATGTGATTAGTATCCATAGGGCTTGATTCATCATTCGTATCTGACA
>PKML01000815.1:0-108998 GCA_002933935.1 Eutrema yunnanense
CTTTCGGTGAGACCCAGCGATGATGGTCTTTGAATTATTCTGTGAAATAATGTGGTGAATTTGGGAAAGCTGCAAAGCCTGCGGAGAAGTACATGGTGGTTTGATTTGAAGTTGGTTAAGCAATATGTGGATCGCTAAGATGATGGTCATTGCAGAGTTCTAAAGAAAATGTGAGTCTCCGTGTTTTCAAACCTCTTCCTTGTTCTTGGTTTTCTGTTTGCTTGAGGGCAAGCAAAAGATTAAGTCTGGGGGAGTTGATAAACTGTGTTTTTACCGATTTCTAACATTTGTTTTTGTGTCTTTTGTTGAGTCAAAATATCTTTTTAGAGTCTTTTAGTCCTTTATCGAGTCTTTTCAGGTTTTAGGTGACTTTGTGAGAAAAAGAGCCGTTTTGGATGAAAATGAGCATATGAAGATGCAGGATCATGTAGAGACGTTAGAAGTTTGGCATTCGTTGAAGGACTTACCACCGATGGATCGAGCTCAAAATTTGATACAAGATAGAGCAATGGATCAGCTTTCATTTGGAAGTGGTTTGAGGTCATTCCAACGGTGCGATCAAACGTTACGCCAGTTTTCGTGAAGACGGTCCAACATAAACCGACCGGTTTAGTGATGCGAAAAATAAAAAGAAATTTCGGTTTTCACTTATTCTGAACCGGTTTCGCCCAGGACTTAGGAAAAAACGTTTTTAGGGTTATTTATTCTATTTTTCAGCCATTGTTGAGGCTAAGCTTTATTTTATTCATCAGAGAACTTCTGGGTTTGTTCTTGGGAGATTTGAGGGAAACGAATCTCAACTTCATACCGGAGAAGATTTCTGAACCCTTTTGGATTTTATTTCTATTTGATTATGAATTCCTTTTCATCTCTCTGTGTTTTCTTTGTTTCCATGTCTGAGTAATCACCTTGTTAGGTTTTTAGGGTTTCAAGGGATTCTCCATGAATCACTGAAACGGATCTGTTAGATTAGGGAATTACATAGAGTTCTTCATCTATTGTTGAGTTTAAGGCTTGGACTAGATTGATCACCTAGTTTATGATCTTAGGATTAATCTATTCATCAAAAGTGTTTTAGATTTCTTGATAGAACATAGATGAGCAAATCGTCCTTAGCCAACGAAAGGTGATGCTAAGGCGGTTTGTGAACTAATCAAACCTGAACTTTAATGCTTGCCTAGAATTTTAAGGTCAAACGACAGTTTAGATTCTTAGGTTGATAGGCATAGTAGTTAGTACCACGACAGTGGGCTAGCTAGACATTCATATTTGAGTTCGAGAACAGTTCTTAATTCATTCCCTAATTGATAATCTGTTTAGTGAATCTGGATTTCATGCGAATTACCTGAGGACCTAGCGTTTTCTCTCATTGAACTTACATCGTTTTATTTGCACTCTTAGTTTTAGTTTTAGATGACTCATAAAACCACAAACAACCATCGTTCGTCTTAGCTTTACTTTCCTTCTGCATTCTCGTAGCGTTACACTTGGTCTCTGTGGATTCGATCCTTAAGTACTACATTGATATACCGTTAGATTGCGGTAGTGTACACTTAGGTTTTTAATTGACTTAGTGAAACCACTTAAATCAGCAGTCATAACATGCAGACTTGTTGTCACTAAAAAGTTTTTGCTTGATCTGAAACACATCATTTGAGATCGAACTGCTGAGAACAAAGTAATTCACATGTAGCATTAGCCATATGAAGTAAAGGAGAATAATAAGAACCAATATGATATTGGCTACATTTTTATACTAAAGGTTAACAAAAGAAAAAAAGAAAAAAAAAAGGAAAAATACAAAAACGTAAAAACAAGTAACAAGTCAAACTATGTTTTTGATTCTTCAACATTGCTAATACAACAGCTCCAATGAACAAACAGAGCCTTGCGTGTATATAGTTCCTGTCCTGACATAATAATCCAGAAATCTTGTGGATATAGAGAGTTGGGTTTTCTACACTGAGTCAAATACCGTTACATGGATATATATATAAAGCGCTTACTCTTTTGTCTCTTGCAGCAACAGTGAATGATACATTAATCAGTTCCTGCCCCAGTGTGAAGCAACTCCTCAGGTATAGCAGCTGGGTCCAAGTCCCAACAGTTTCCGGGCACACCGCTAGTTTCTTCTTTAAGAAACCAAGATGGCACTTGATGCGAAAACCGCAGCATCTCTCTCCGCGGTATCCATTTTGTACTCTCTTCCTCCTTCTCTCTCCTGCAATACACGGTTTTGTAACCCTCTACTTTCACAAGCGAGGCGATGCAAACCCCAAACTGTTCAGAATATTCATCAAGGATCTCAACCATTTCGTACTGGTGCCTCACTTCATCTGGGGTTGAGTTGTTCCAGTTTGGTGACCAGTTCTTGTACACGGCCCAAATCTCTCCGGTTTTGGGGAATATCCTAACACAACCACCTCTTCCCGTCTTCTTGTCTTTCAGTAGATGGGAAAATATGTTAACGTGGTCAACTATGTCAGTGTTCCGAATCCTGAAATGTCCGCAAGACTTTGTAAACCCGTACTGCACCCATTTCATTGTACCAAACTCGATGTCAGTTTTGGAGCTCAAGTAGGCTATGTCAATCTTAAAAGGTTGAACCGAGAGTACTTCCCGGACCACGCAATATAACCGTGGCATACCATCATCTTCATCATAAATTGCCCATATTTGTCTAGCCTCGAAGCACTCTTCCGATCTGTTTTTATCAAAGTCATGGAAGTCGGAGTCTGGAACGGTTATTGGTCCGTTTATTTTCCGAACAGATTGATGACCAGAGGAAACATAACTTCCTATTCTGGATACTTCATCTCCTACCTTGGAGGAGGCATTTATTTCATCAATGGGAGTCAAGTCCTCTGTAACCACCGCTGCCGCTGCCACTGAAGCCAATCTCATCATCTCTAGTCTTTGCTGGATATGTGTTTTAGCTTTGTTAATCAATAGCTTCCGCGTATCCAATCCTGTTGCAGTAGACCACCGTCTAGTTGAACCATAACTTTGGCCAGGATGCTTGAACTCATGTTCCATGTTTCCATCCAAATTTGTTGCTTTCGATTCTGGATTAGATTTTGTAGTGTTCTCAACAAATCCATTACCAGATGACCCCAAACCAACATTCCTCTTCTTTTCAGGTCTGCTGGCCTTAATCACCGAAGGATCGGCAGACCAATTGGGCGGGCTCGGATATATCAGATCAGAGGCTGTGCTTTTCATCGAGCTTGTCCTGTTAGAACCTTCCTTAACTTTCTTTCTTCCCCTACAGACGACTCCATTGGTGAGCTTATAAGGATATCCATTGGATACTGAAGACATTCGATTTGACTCCAGACTCCCAGGAGATGTTCCCACGTATGAGTTCCAGTCATATGACTCATTCGTAACATATTCATATCCATGTGCAGGATACTGACCTAAGAAATAAGTGGAATTGGTAGGCATTCGTGAGACGGCATCATAGCCGTGAGCTCCATAGCCATTACTTGTTGTATGAGGTGGAGGCGCATATTGAATTGATGCACTAACAGGAGCCGGCCCAGTCTCCACAGCGATAAATGCTCCACGGCAGTTCTTACACGAAAGACGCTTATTCACATACTTCCGCAGATACTCGTACTGAACTTTGCAAGAGGTGCATACAGTCCAGAAAGTATCAAGTCTTTCTGAAGCTGGTGGACAACAATCGAATCCTGCGGTCCCGGGGGCGTACTCTGTGCTGGTCTTCTGAACCACCATGGAGTCGATAAGTTTCTTTCTTTTGTAATAAAAAGTGCTTTTCTTAAACTCGTTCGACAGGAAAGTCCACGCTTCGGATATGATCTGGAATGCCCCGTTAGCTCCAAGGCATTTGTTCTTGTCGGGATGGAGCAATACAGCCATCTTCTTAAACTGTTTCTTCACTTCTCTTTTCCCAGCAGATGGTTTTAGTCCAAGAACTGCGTAGTAATCAATTTCCCCGCTGCGTCTACCCTGAGAAGCTATATAAACTTCGTACGTCGTGACCATCTGAGACAAACCCTCCAAGTCTGGAAACAGTGACCTCGCCCTCAACGCATAACTCCTTGCGCCGGTAAAATCTTTTTCCGCAAATCTTCTCTCAGCGATCTGCTTCGCTTTGAGAGCCTCTTCTCTGTATGCTTCCATGTAGAATCAGGTCGATTTTTTCACCAACAGTTCTGCAAAAGGAAACTAATACTGTTCTGGGAAAGCTAAATCGCACAAAGTTGTCCATTTACAAGCACCATAAACATCATTATCTGCAACAATTCACCAGAGTAGAATCATTATCTTCAGTCACTACAACATAACCCAATACTCAACCAAAGAGGTCAAAAGCCAACATTTTGACACCAAACGCAAAACATAAAGAACAATGCTTTGCTCAAGTTGAACTAGAATCAACTCAAGATCAATCTCGAGCCTTAAAATAGAAAGAAAAACTGTCAGAATTTATCAAAAACCGTCGAGTAGATTTGAGTATTTACGCATCTTGAAGTAAAAAAAGAGCTTAAATTTCTCTCCGTTTTCGGACAAAACTCTCTGTTGAAATGTAAGGTAATAACTTTCGACAAACAAAACCAGATACATTAAAAGCTACTTTGAGTTCGCTAATTTCTAAAACCTAATAATCCACAATCAAAAACAGTTGTGTGGAAAACAAAAAATGTCGATTTCATCAAGAAAAAATGAAATTAAGCTAGAGATCTTACTGGGATTTTGTGCAGAAAATGGAAACAATGCTGCAAATCTATCACTTGAGATTCTTCCTCCAGAGCTAGAGCAGATCAAGCCCAAATCCCAAAGAGATTGTAGATCCACTACACTGAAATTAGGGTTTCCGATTAAGTGAGAGTTGTTCAACACTCTTGGATTCACACATCGCGAATGAATTGCCGGCGGAAAAAAAAAAAAAAAAAAGCTCGAGATTTGCCGTCGATCGGAAATCGAAAATCGAAAATTTAGGGGAATTAACGATAAATAAAAATAGGATTTTTGTTTTTTTTTGGATTGGTTAAGTAATTTTTTTTTCTCCTAGTGAAAGTAAACGATGCTAATTTGTTAATAGTGCTTGATGCTATCGTGCACTGTAATGAGCAGTGCGCATTTATGTATTTAAGAAAAAAAAATTAAATCATATATCTAAACATTTATTATTTTTTTATAAAATAATGGTATAATAATACATAAAATCCTCATGAAAATAATTAGATGAGCCAGATAGGAGGTAAAACTTCAAACATGAAAATTAGTCTCCCGCCAGTGCGCACATAGAACATCGGTTTTGGTTAGTTATGGACATTATGGTTCAGTTATCGACATGATACTTAGCCAATGCTTGTAAAGTTTCTTTCTTTTTTATGTTTGTAAAGTTATTATGAAAAACACTGGTAAAACTGTACATACAAAATAAAATTTCTCTAAGCGAGTTCGTCCTAGTCGTCGAAAAACTTTTTTCCTCCTTGTCTCTCTAGTGCCTCTCGGCGTCGCGAGAAGGCTTTTTTCTACCGCTTTCGAGTATATGTGCTTCACTGAAGGTTGAGGGATGCGACGCGGGAAGGAGGATTGATTGCTCTCTTCTCCGATGGTGTTGAGGTGTAGAAGTAACCGTGGTGTCGAGGCGGATTTGTGATGGCGCTTCAACGGAAATATCTCGGATCGATTCATTTCCTCAAATTCAGATAGCTCGAGGACGGCGATAGGATCTGGGAGAGGAGCATTTGACGGTCTGAAGGTGCAGTTCCCTAGGTGATGTCACAATCTTCATTTATTTCTCATCTTATACTAATATTTAACTTGATAAAAAAGGTCAAATATTAGAATATTTTAAGAGAAATACCTTAAAATAGCACACAAATTTTTTTTTTTGGTTCTAAATCTCATTTCATTAAACCGGTTAAACCAAACAGTTCTCCTCCTGTACCAAAGAGAAGGCACGAAGGGAGAGTTTTGCTAAGGAGTCAGCTAACATATTAGCTTCCCTTGAGATGAATATGAAAGATACATCGATGAAACAAGATAAAATTTGGGAGATGTCTTGAAGAATCCCGTAAACTTCTGATATTGGTGGACCCGTCGTGATTGCTCGGATCAACTGGTTAGAATTTGAAGCGATGCATAGTTTTGTGAAGCCCAGATCTATCGCCCTCAATAGCGTCATTCGGATGGCTAGAGCCTCCGCTGCCAACGGTGAGTTCACAAAATTCATTGCTTTCGATTCTTGTAGGAGGATTTCTTTTTGATTTAATTCAAATACCCATCCCAACCCTGATGCAGTTATGTCTTCTCTCCAAGCACCATCCGAATAGCATCGGATCGCATCAGCAGTGAATTTTGGTCTCCAATTGTTTCGCTGCAAAGGTGAGATCGATTGGATCGCCGGTTGAGCCCATTGCCATTCTCTTGCTCCTTTGATTGAGTTTATGATTGTTTCTTCTGCAGTGAAATTCCTTCCGTTGAAGATGAGGTTATTCCGAGCGGTCCATAGATTCCAGAAAATCCATGGGAAAAGAGGACCATTTCCGATGCCTGATGGTGGAAGGCATACCGCCGATTTGAGTGCTCTGATTCCCAAATTGATGTCTGGGAAGCTGGTTGGATCGATTGTATCCCTGAAAGGTGATAAATTCCAGACTTGTTGAGCAAAACTGCATTGGAACAGTAGGTGTATTCTCGATTCATGTTCTCCGCATCTGGTACAACTCGAATGCGGGATTATTCTCCGATTAACCAGGTTCTCTCCCACAGGTAACGCTCCCTGCGTTATCTTCCAAAGTAATCGTTTTAATTTTTGCGAGACTTTACCGTCCCATATCTCGCCTTGCCAGTTAAAATCTCGCATCATTCCTGCAGGATGCGGCTCGTTGTGGCCAGCAGAGCGTGCCGTGTGGTATCCAGATTTTGTTGAGTACTCGCCTGTTGATGAAGGGAGCCATATGTGTTTGTCTACAGCATCACATACACTAAGCTTTATGCATACGATATCTTTCTCAAATGCTGGTAGGAGTTCTCTAATCCGATCCACATTCCAATCCTTTGAATTCGGTAAGAACAGGTCAGCCACTTTCATGTCATATACTTCTTTTTGTGCTGGTCTTATGGGTCGAGTATGCTTTGCTGTCGATATCCATGTGTCTTCCCATATACTCGTAGTAAGACCGTTTCCAATGGCTTTACCCTAGGTTTTTTTGAGTAATTCTCTGCCGATCAATATTCCTTTTCATCCATGAGAGGCTGCTTCTGAGCTTGTGCAGTCAAGGAAGTTTGTTGAGTGGTAGTATTTTCCTTTTAAGACCCGACTTAGTAGACACTCTGGTTTTGTAAGAAGGCGCCAGCTTTGTTTTGCTAATAGAGCATCGTTGAAGAATTGAATATCTCTAAAGCCTAAGCCCCTTTCTTTTTTCCCTCTTATGAGTTTTTGTCATGCCTCCCAGCACATCTTCCTCTCTTCAGGATTTGCGTCCCACCAGAAGCGTGTAAGTACTGATTTGATTCTTTTACATAGGCTTACTGGTAGTTTGAAACATGACATTGTGTATGTAGGCATAGACGAGAGAACTGACTTGAGTATAACCATTTTTCCAGCGTTTGACAGGAGCTTTGAGGACCAAGAGATAGATCTCTGTCGGATTTGGTCTACCATGGAGCTAAAGAGTTCTGATTTCTTCCTGCCAAAATGCTCAAGAAGTCACATGTATTTTCCCACTCCTCCTTCTGTTTCTATTCCAAAATCTCGTTTTACTCTATCACGAGTACTCTGCGGAGTCCTCTTGGAGAAGGTAATTGCATATTTCTGACAGTTTATTCTCTGTCTTGATGTTGTTTCATAACTGTGTAGGATATTCAAGAGAGCTTTGCAGTTTTTTGTATTGGATTTACAAAAAAACATGGTATCATCAGCGAAAAGCAGGTGGTTTATCTTCGGGCTGCCTCTAGCAACCTTGATTCCAGCAAGTTTACCAATTTCTTGTGCTTTATTGCAAAGGCCCGAGAGTACTTCACTGCATAATATGAACAAATATGGTGAGAGTGGATCCCCTTGGCGTATTCCCCGATGAGGTATGATTGCTCCTTTTGCTGCTCCGTTTATTAGAATCGAGAAATTCACTGTGGTAACACACTGCATGATCCAATTGATCAAGATTGGGTGGAATCCCATATTCTCGAGAACTAGCCTGATGAACTCCCATTCAATTCTGTCATATGCTTTGCTCATGTCTGTTTTCACAGCCATTGATATCCCTTTTTTCTGCTTCTGATGTTTTCAGAAAATGAAGCATCTCATGAGTTATCAAGACATTATATGATATTGCTATCCCCGGTACAAATGCAGATTGGTTCTCTAGAATCGGATGGAGCCTTGAGGTTAGCACCTTTGATATTATCTTGTAATAGATATTACATAATGTTATTGGCCTATAGTCTGCCACTGTTTTTGGATCTTTGATCTTTGGGATGAGACATATATGAGTAGCATTTATAGATCTCGGTAAAACACCTGATGAGAAGAAGTGTTGGACCTCTTTAATGATGTCTGGTCCTATTGCTTCCCAATTTGTATGAAAAAAACTAGCTGAAAAACCTTCTGGCCTTGGTGCTTTGTCTGGATGAATAGAGAAGATTGCTGTTTTTATTTCTTCAGCAGAGGGAGATCTGATCAGGTTTTTGTTTGTCTCTGAGGTGATACGTGGTTGGATAGCTTTGGAGACGGTTCCTGCTCTATCCCCTTCCAGAGAGGTGAATAACTTTTGAAAATAATATATGATAGCTTCTGTTATTTGTTCCTCGTCATAGACTGTTTTCCTTTCACTACAAGAAAACTGTCCATTTCCAACGAAAATTTAAGACCGTTTTAAATCGATGTATCTTTACATCGACATTACGACGAAATATGTCTTCGATTTAAAATCGTCGTAAATATTTGTCGTCGTAAAATCGTCGTAACATTACGACGATTTTACGACGACTATACGACGAAAACATAAATCGTCGTAATATCGATGTAACTTTACATCGATATTACGACGAATATGGCTTTTGCATATTACGTTGATATTACGACGATTTCACGTCGCATGTTCCCAGTTAGGTAGGCCACGTTTTTTAATAGGTCCACCTACTAAATTTACATCGTAAAATTCGTTGTAAATCCGTTGGAAAATCGTTGGTAATTCTGAAAAAAAATTCTATAAATACAGCCTCACTTCAAACGAAATATTCAAACAAACAAAAAAAAACAAACACAACAAAAAACACTATAATTTTTTTATAATAAAATGTCTATATACGAACTACGAAAATGGATGTACACGCAAAAGGATTCGGAGGGAGATTTGACGGAAGAATTCAAATAGGGGCTTGAAATATTCATGTATCAGGCCGGAAATATGCAAACAACCCTGAAAAGTGGTAAGATGTTCTGTCCTTGTCGTAAATGCAAGAATACGAGATATATGTTTATTGAGACGGTGTGGAAGCATTTACTAAATAGAGGGTTTATGCCGCAATATTATGTTTGGTATCAACATGGAGAGGGTTTTGAAAGAACTCAAGCAACGGATAGTAGTAGTAATTATCAAGGTCAAGTAGAATCAAATTATCAGGGTAGTTATCATCATTGTCAATATCAATTTGATCAGGGTGCAGATCATGATAGGATGCATGCCATGGTTAATGATGCATTTCATGAAACAAATGCTGGTAATAGTACTGTTGAGGAACCCAACATAGATGCGAAGCGATTTTATGATATGCTATACACTGCAAATCAGCCACTCTACGATGGATGTAGAGAATGCCAGTCTAAATTGTATTTAGCTGCTAGGATGATGACAATTAAAACTGATCATAACTTAGTTGAGGTTTGCATGGATGATTGTGTTAATCTTATTAAAGTGTATTTGCCAGAGGATAATTTGGCTGCCGAACCATACTATGAGATACCGAAGTTGGTGTTTAGTCATGGGTTGCCTTCTGAGAAGATAGATGTATGTGTTGACAATTGTATGCTTTTTTGAAAGATGATGATAAGCTGCAGGAATGTCGATTTTGCCAAAAACCGAGATTTAGGCCGCAAACAACTGGGCGTACTAAGATACCGTACCAACAGATATGGTATCTTCCTATAACTGATAGGTTGAAACGATTGTATCAATCTGAAAGGACAGCTGCATCGATGAGGTGCCATGCATAACATTCACAGAGAGAATGAGAAGTGACTCACCCGTCAGATGCAAAAGCTTGGAAACACTTTAACACGGCACACCCCGACTTTGCTAACTCTAAGCGAAATGTGTATCTTGGTCTTTGCACTGATGGATTTAGTCCATTCGGTATGTTTGGTAGGCAATATTCTTTGTGGCCAGTTATCGTAACTCCTTATAACCTTCCCCCAGATATGTGCATGCAAAGGGAATTTCTTTTCCTGAATATTTTAGCTAGTCCATGGTCTCAATCATCTGAAGCGGTCCCTTGATGTGTTTTTGCAGCCTCTCATACATGAGTTGAAACAGTTGTGGTATACATGAGTTCGGACATATGACTGTTCGAGGAAAAAAAACTTTACGATGCGTGCGGTGCTTATGTGGACAATAAGCGACTTCCCTGCATACGGAATGCTATCAGGTTGGACGACGCATGGGAGGTTATCTTGTCCTTATTGCCTCGATCGGAAAGATGCGTTTCAACCGAAACATGGTCGAAAAACATGCTGCTTTGATTGTCACCGCCAGTTTCTACCAATCAACCATCCATATAAGAGAAACAGGCGGTTGTTTAGGAAGAACAAAATCGTGCATGTCCCCCCACTAGTGTATCTATATGGGGAAGATCTAGAAGCGCAAATAGATCATTTTGGGGGACTAGAAACTGTGAATCGTGGGGGAAATTGGCACACTCCAGCTAATATGTCTGATGGATACGGGCTGAATCACAATTGGCACAAGAAAATTATTTTTTGGGATCTTCCGTACTGGAAAAATCATCTGCTGAGACACAATCTTGATGTCATGCATATTGAGAAAAAAAATTTTGATAACATCATGCATACAGTGTTAAACGTGAAAGGAAGAACCAAAGACAGCGGAAAGTCAAGGTTGGACTTGCCAGATATTTGCAACAGAAATGAGTTGCATATATTGAGCAATGGAAAATCACCAGTTCCTATATTTCGGTTGGGTGCAGAAGAAAATGCATCGTTGTTCAATTGGGTTTCATCTGACGTGAAGTTTCTTGATGGGTATGTATCCAATCTTGCTAAATCTGTTGAGAAAGGACAAAAAATTTTAGGGATGAAGAGTCATGATTGCCACGTGTTTATGCAACGTTTACTTCCTTTCGCATTTGTCGAACTCCTTCCAGGAAATGTTCATGAAACAATTGGAGGTAAGATACTTCATCACATATAAAATTGTTGAGATTAATTATATATATATATATATATATATATATGTTACAATATATATAATTTTGTCTTCGCAGGCATCAGAGCGTTTTTCCGGGATCTTAGTACACGGACGTTGTCAGAAGATGTAATTGCACAGCTGGCTGCTAATATTCTAATCTTGTTGTGCAATTTGGAGAAGATATTCCCCCCTGCGTTTTTTGATGTTATGGAACATCTTCCCATTCATCTCCCTCACGAAGCAGAACTAGGAGGCCCTGTTCAGTTTAGGTGGATGTACCCATTCGAGCGATTCATGAAACATTTAAAGGGAAAGGCCAAAAATCTAGCAAGGGTTGAAGGATCAATTGTTGCGGGAAGTTTGACAGAAAAAACTTCACACTTCACTTCATATTATTTTGCTACAAAAGTCTGCACACGCAAACGAGATCCCCGACGATACGATGATGGCGGTGTGGGATGAATTTATGCAGTAGAGGGTGTCCCAGACATCTTTTCACCAATCGGTCGTCTTAGTGAAAAATTGAAGGAAGTTTGGTGGGATAATGAGCATGACAGACGCAGCGCACAAACGTACATCCTCCTAAACTGCGATGAAGTGAGTCCTTACGAAAGGTAACAAACTATTTAATTAATCAAAAATTAATAATTAATATAATTATAATTAAATGTGTTAATTTTTATGTCTATATATGTATTTTGCAGCTTATTTGTTACCCATGTACGAGAATGCATTGAAGGGGTTTCTGATGATGAAATAAACGACTGTAAAGATCGTCACTTTGTTGAGTGGTTGAAGACGCAAGTAAGTTAATATAGTTATAAATATTTCATTTAATTAGATCGGTTTTCAATCTAACATGCACACTTATCATAGGTTCATCATGGCGATCCCACATATCTATTTTGGTTTCATGAGTTACTCCTAGGCCCCATCGGGAAGATAACGACATCACCCATGTATTTTACCCGTGGTTACGTGTTTCATACATACAAGTACGGCGTTCGCCGGGCAACTACCAACTACGGAGTATGTGTTAGGGGTGAAATAGATTTTTATGGGGTTTTGCAGGAAATAATTGAAGTGGAGTACCCCGGACTGGTTAGGTTGAAATGCGTTCTCTTCAAATGTGATTGGTTCGATCCAACAGTCGGTCGAGGGGTGCGAATTAACAAATTTGGTGTGGTTGACGTCAACAAATCACGACGTTACAACAAGTTTGAGCCATTCATCCTAGCATCACAAGCAGAACAAGTAACGTTTGTTCCATATCCGCGAGTTTGAACCACTAGGATCTCATGGTTATCGGTTATTAAAATAGCCCCAAGGGGTAAAATTGTTGGTGTTGATGATCTTCCAATGCAAGAAGATTCTTGCCTTGACATTACAAAACCAAAGATTACGGAGAACGTTCTTTTAATTGATCCACGAAACAGGCAACTTGAATATCTACCTGACGACACAGAAGAAGAAGGCGATTCCGACGTGTTTGAAGAAAGTGACGATAATGATGAACCTGAAGATGATGATTCTGATTGAAAGCTTATATATATGTAATTTATTAATTTGTATAATAAACATAATTTTCGGTTTGTGTAATGAGCGGAGGTAATCGAAGATGGGATCGTAAGGATTACCTTATACTAGATGTTATGTGAAATATTTTAGTTTTTGTTGTAAAATTATTAAACTAATAAAAAACCGACTTTACAACATTGATGAATTAACAGTTTTTGTGAATGAAACTTGTATATTAGGGTTAGTTAAAATTTATTACATAACCCTAAACCTTAAACCCCAAATATACAGTTAACCATCGTAAATCCGATTGTACATTACGACGACTAGGGCCACAGTCGTCGTAATCCCTAAATTGGGTTTTGGCGCAGCCCACTGTCTTCCCACTTCTGATGATCTGGCCAACAAAGAACTTTGGGGTCTAGTTTTCTTGATTCATAAAGACCAACCACCATAAGTGAAAGATACATAGAATTGGACATCCTTATATTACGACGGATTTACATCGATGTCCAATTCTATGAATCATTCACCTATGGTAGTTATGAAGACTGTCTTTACGTGAAAACAAGATCCCCCAGAATTCTTTGTTGGCAAGATCATCAAGAAGTGAGAACACAATGATCAACGTCCAAACCCAAGGAAACGTGGGTATGTATATATTTAATGTTTTTGTTTTTGTTTTTTTGAGTTACGATTGAAGGTGGAATGTATTTATAGAAATTTTTTAGAAATTACCTACGGATTTACAACGAAAATTTACAACGGTTTACCATCGAATGACATTACAACGATTTTACAACGAATATACGACGGATTTACGTCGACAATATTCGATGTAAATAATTAGGTGAACTATAAGAAAACGTGTTCTACCAAACTCTCATAATCGACGTGAAATCGTCGTGATACAAATGTAAGTATTTATCGTCGTTAATCCGATGTAACTTTACATCGCCTTTACAACGAATGCTATACATTATTATGTAAAATAAGGTAATTTATGACGATATAGATTCAATCGTCGTTATTGAATCTGTTGTTATCTATGAGAAGTATTAGATGCACAAATGTACTTCGTTCTTACTTCCAGGATATGTGTATTGTAATTTAGGGTATAGATTTAATTCATTACAACGATTTTACGACGGATTCGTCGTAATTTTACTACGACTTTACGACGAATTAAGCAAAATCGTCGTAATGTCATCGTAATCCCTAAAATTTATTTTTAGTTCTCTACAAAACAGGTTAAATAGACAAATTATTCCAAATTGACAGTTTTTTTTTGCATATTACAAATTAACAGGTTTATCTATAATCATTAGTTAATTATATTGTAAAATTCAAATAAAATCAATTTTTTAAAATTTTAAAATAATTTATTTAAAAAAAATTACTCTACGCTGTAATTAACGCGGATTAAATCATAGTAATTTATTAAAAAGAAAGGTCAAATGTCTTTTTACCATTAATGTGTGTCATTCTAGTAAAGCTCTCATGGGAATGTGATACAGTAGTAATACGTAAAATTAGTGGAGAGCTTCCATCCGATTTTTTTAGCCGTGAATCATTAAACTCAGAGACGAGGTTGCGCAGAAGACCCAATACATTTTAAAGGAGAAACAGAAGATTCTGGAGTCTTTGATGTCGCAGTTTCCCGGCGAATCTTGGAGATATTTGCTGATAAGATCCGATCCCCAAACGCGAAATCGGTGCTCTTCCTCCAGGCACTGTCTCAGAGGCTCGTTGTTTCGAAGTTAAAATCCGAGGCTAGATTGTTCTCCGGCGGTCAATGTCTCTGAGGAGATTGCTGAAGCTTGTTCGAGACTCTTCGATGGATCCCCTGAGAAGCAGCCACGTTTCCCAAGCGTCCTCCACACGCTGAAGATCAAGTGCTGCCGTTTTTGCTCCTTTGGGCCTTGCACTCTTATGGCCCATCTCTAGCCCAGCTTCGTTGTCCATGTTTTAATTAGTTTCTTGTTAGGCTTTCTGCATTTATTTGTATTATATGAGTGCATCTTACTAGGGTTTCAACTAGGCATGGCCATAAAAACCGGAACCAAAATATCGGAATCGACCCAAAATTATCGGTTTGGTTCGGTTTTGGTTATGGCCAAAATATCCATTGGATTCTACTCATTGATATATGTGAGTATCAGATAATACCCAGAACCGAACCCGAATTATAATTATATACCCAAAAATATTAAATATATATCAGGTTTTTGGGTATATTTTCGGTATTATGGGTATTTGTTTTTTTAGTTTTTTATGGGGTTTTGGATTTTCGGCTATAATTTCATGTTTACGGGTATATTTTTGGTATTTCGGGTATATTTTCCTTTGTTTTTTTCGGGTTTTCGGGTATATTTTTTTATTTTTGGGTATATTTTTGGATATTCGGGTAATAAATATCCGAAACCGATTTAGATACGAAAAAGTTCAGGTATTTTTCTTAAATCTTGGAACCGAACCGATCCGGAACCGAACCAAAAATATTTAGGTACATATATGGATCCTAAACCTCCCTACTCGAAATACTCGGAACCGAACCGAATAACCAAATGCCCAGAGTTAGTTACCATATGGCTGGCTTGTACCAGTTAGAACGGTTGATTGGATTAGTCGAATAACTGTTCTCGCGGGGGGAAGTCCTACAGTGTCTGTTTGACGCTAGTAGGTGTGATATAAGCTCTAGTGTTGGAGCTCTTTCTTATGACCTGCCCTTTTTGGGGTATCCTCTCTTCTTTTGAGAGTTTAGTTCACTCTCTTTGAGAGTTTAGTTCTACCCAATTCAGGGTACAATAGGATTGATGGCACCCCATGTTGTACTTCTCTGTATGATTCCTTCTAATTATGAATAAAAAGCAGTTGCCGACAAAAAAAAACACGTAAAATTAGTATTATTATTTTTTTCGAAACTTCCAAATTCCTTCCCAAATTCTTATCACATCCTCAGTTGTTACTCGAAAATCCAGTAGAAATAGGATGTGAAAATGCCGCCGGTCAAGGATGAGTATGCCTTAATATATCATGCTCGTCCATTGTTTTATAATTTTTTCTCTGGAAATTTTGGACGGGTACTGATATGCTCAATTTAATACCCTAATAGTACTAAAGCAGTAGTTGTAGTCTAGTTAGGGGTCGAACACAAGGATCCACAGAAATCACTCAATAAATTATTAGAATCAAGCTAAGCTAAGCAATTCAGGTTAAACAGAAAACGATTTGTATTCAATGGGAAAAAGATAGGTTCAGGGATATTTCTCAGGAAATCAATGAATGCAAATAAACTAACTAATCAGGGTTCAGGTTAAGCACGGTTCTAGAACTCAAATCACTAATGCATAGTTAACCAACTGTCGTTGCGAAAACTATCTAAATCTAAACTTAAGAATCCCAAATTTCTTTGCAAATCCCTAAGAATAAATCAGCCTTAATTTCAAGTTTGATATGTTCACAAATCAATTAAACCAAATTTCTTTGCGAATAATCAATTTGCTCACCCTAGTTCTATCAGGTAATTAATTGCACTGTCGTGCCTAATCAATTATCCTAAGATCTAAGTTCTAGGTGATCAATCTAGAATTAGCTTTGAGAACAACCTAAGGTGAAGAGCTAATTCAGATTATGAACCCTAAATAACTAATCAACCTAGCATTCAAAGAAAACCCTAATGAGAATCCCTAAACCTAACAAGAGATATACTCAGACATGGAGATTAAATTAATAAACATGTTTGAATAAATACTCTATATAAAATCAGAAAGATTAACAAGGTTTGAGATCTGATCTCGGACGAAGGGAAATCAGACTTGTATCTCTCACCAAAATCTCTCTTAAACTCTGGTAAAATAAAGCATAGCCTAAACAGATGGCTGAAAACTCCTATTTATAACCTAAAACACGACTTGGGGTCTTCTTGTAATTATTAAAGACTTCTGGGCACTTTTGCAATTCTTCAAGTCTTGGAAAACTCGCGGGTCTGTCTTGCTGCTATGGGTATCGATCGACACCAGGGGGTATCGATCGATACTGGCCGTGAAAACCGGTATTCAGAAACACGATCTTTAGCTCTGCTCCAAACTGCTCCAGAAAGCTCCAATACTTCCAATAATCCTCCAAACGTGCTATGACCTGTAAAAGACTCTAAAACTCTACAAAACACTAGAAAAGACTCTATAAAAGGACTTATATCATGGTCTAAACAGGGTAAAAACCATGATATATCAGGTACCGATCAGGACGATAAATAGTTTGATTTAGACAAATAAAATCCTATAAATTTATATGATATTTTTAGTAAGTATTTTAGTAAGGATTGAGAGCGGTGGGATTTCCCTTTCTCTATCCGTCCTCGAGACAAATTTATAGTTTATTCTTATGAGTTTTTTTTTTTTTGAATTAAATATAAAATTTATTCAAAACTAAAAAAATGTTTCTTACAACAAGTGTATCTTTTAGTTGAAATTTAGAAAGCATATTTTGAAAGACGAATTAGATGAATAGGCTGAAAGAGTTAAGTTCTTGTAGCAAACCGATGTTGCATCCCTTCCTCGTATTTGTTATCTCCCAAAGCTCGTGTGGAAGTAAGTCGATTTCGAACTTGCTTGTCGATGAATTGAGTAAGACGGCTCGATGGGATGGGAGTGTCTTCATGTTTTCGAGTATTCCTCTTGATATGCTCAAATTAATACCCTAAAAGTACTAAGCAGTAGTTGCAGTAAAGTAAGGGTCGAACACAAGGACTCACAGAAACACACAATAGATTATATAGGTGAGAATTAAGCTAAGTGATCAATGATATTGAAAACAGAACGTAAATTAAAACGGTTGTAAATTCGATTGGAGAAAGATAGGTTCAGGGTATTTCTCAGAAAATCAATGAATGCAGATAAACTAACTAGTCAGGATTCAGATTTAGCGCGGTTCTTGAACTCAAATCACTAAAATATAGTTAACCAACTCTCGTTGCGAAAACTATCTAAATCTAAATCCTAAGAATTCAAAATCTCTTTGCGAATCCTAAAGTCTATATCAGCTTTTAGATCATGTTTGATTTGTTCACAAAACAACTAAACCAAATCTCTTTGCGAATAGTTATTTTTCTCACCCTAGGTTCTATCAGGTAATTAATCGCACTCTCGTGCCAAATCAATTATCCTAAGATCTAAGTTCTAGGTGATCAATCTAGAATTAGCTTTGCAAACAACCTATGGTGAAGAACTAATTCAGATAGTGAATCCTAATAACTAATCAACCTAGCATTCAGAGATAACCCTTATGAGAACCCTAAACCTAACAAGAGATCTACTCAGACATGGAAATTGAAGCAATAAACATGTTTGAATAAATCATCAAATAAAATAGAAAGAGTAACAAGAGGGTTCGAAATCTTCTCTCGGACGAACAGAGTTTCAGACTTGTCTCCCTTCAAAAGCGCTCTCACAAAACCAAAGTAAAATAAAGCTTAGCCATGAAAGTGGCTGTAAAATCCTATTAAATAACCTAAATCACGTTTTGGGGCTTCTTGTAAATAATAAATTCTTCTGGGCCATTTTGCAATTCTTCAACTCTTCATTAAAGTCTTGGGTCGTGTCTGCTGCAGTGAGTATCGACCGATACTAGTCAGTATCGATCGACACTGAGACTTCAAATCGGGTACTCAGCTACACGAACGTTGCTTTGCTCCAAAATGCTCCAGAAAGCTCCAATATCTCTAATTATGCTCCAAACGTGCTAAAACCTGTAAAAAACTCTAAACCACTACAAAATAGTAGAAAGATTCTATAAAACGGACTTATATCATGGCTTAAACGGGGTAAAAACCATGATATATCACCTCTCCCTCCATAGGCTATGAACAGTAGCTTGGAATGTATAGCGTAGAAGAAAGAGTGATATTCGAGGCAGACCTGTGTCCGAAATTATGGAAATGAGACTTTGCGAGTCTCCCAAATATCTTGTCGTGAGGAGTCCTTTCGCTAATCCTTTCCATACTTCCATCGAATATGGGCATGAGAAGAATAAGTGATCTCTAGTTTCGAGTGGGTCATTGCAGAAAGCACACATCGTGCTCGCACCCGTGCTCCAAGATTGCATTCGATCTCCTGTGGATAAGCGATTGTGAATCGCTAGCCATGTGATGAAAGCATACTTAGGAGTAGAATGGGTAAACCATAATCCCATATGCCAATTAATCTCTGGTGAAGCCTCTCGAATGAGCAACCATGTATTATTTTCTTTGAAAATTGGCTTAAAACAGTCTCATGCTCTTTTTCAAAGGTTAATGTCTGCTTCATCTGTTCGGAGCTGCGTATGTTGTGCTTCCACGACATCTTCAATTTCATTTAAACACTCTAGCCTATGCCTTCTCCTCCATCTATTACCCAATACTGATGCCACCGAGGCATGACTGGGTATTCCGAAATCGATAAAACCTCTTTGTCATGTGATGTCCAAGAGACGACCCAACCGAGACCATACATCGAACCAGAACGATGTCTCTTTCCCATTTCTAACATCCTTTATATGAAAATCTTTTGCTGTTTCTCGAAATTTTAATAGCTTTCTCCACATCCACGAGCCTGCACTTGTATTTTCTTTCACCTACAAAAATTATCCTTCTTAATCAGATAAGCATGAATCCAATTTACCCACATTGATGGTTGAGAGGAGATGATCATCCAAATCAGCTTAAGACAACATACTTCATTTACTTCCTTCAAAGGTTTAAAGACGCCGAGATATCAAACAGAATTGGTTTGGGGAGTCCATAAGCTCTCCATGTGGCTTGAGCATAATCACAACCAAAGAAAATATGTTTTGTTGTTTCTTCCTCCTTATAGCAACGTTTACATCTGGAATTTTGATTGATGTGTCGTCTTCTCAAAATTTCTCATGTAGCTAAGATTCATGATATCATCTTCCATAGGAAATGTTTTATTTTTGGTGCTGATTTTAGCTTCCATAATGTTTGTTTGAGATTTTGATTCCCCGATATCGCCTCGATCTGTTTCATTCTAGATAGATGAGTCGATAAGCAGTAACCCGATTTAACAGAATACATTCCATCCTCATTTTAATGCCATCTAAGAAGATATTTCTTCGCCATTGAACAAACCTTAATGCCTAAAACTTTCTCTACATCACCAACTTCAACCAAATCTCTTACTCTATCTTCATTCTAGTCATTGCCATTTTGATTAAGTAATTGACATACTTTAAAATCATTACTAACCATCCCATTAGGTCGAGGAAGTCTTGGAGGATGAGTTGGTAGCCACGGATCCTCCCATGTATTGATGAGTTTGTCGTCTCCTATATTAAAACGAAGTCCTTGCTTCAACAGATTCTTTCCATGGATTAAAGATTTCCACCCATAAGAACTTTTGGAACCGATATTGTCGTTCAAAACATTCCCTTCACTAAAGTATCTTCCTCTTAATACTCTTGCCATCAAACAATCAGGGTTATGTAGTATTCTACATACCTGTTTTCCAAGTAAAGCAAGATTAAATTGCTCAAGGTCTCATAAACCCATACCTCCTTCATTCTTTGGTAAACACATTCGTTTCCAAGATATCCAGTGCATTCCTTTTCTTTCTTCACTTGAACTCCACCAAAACTTAGCCAAAAGAGCATTTATACCTTCACAGATTTCTTTTGGAACCTTGAAGACATTCATCAAGAATATGGGCATTGCCAATGCTACTGATTTGAAAAGTATATATATTCCACCTTGGGATAGCAATTTCTTACTCCATCCATGAGTTCGTTCTTTTACTTTGTCATTAATAAACTGGAACATCTATGCTTTTTTTGATCCAAACTGTTCAGGTAATCCAAGATACTTGTTTCCTCTACCTTCGTTGTGTATTCCCTGTATATTTTTCATTCGGGTTTTTGTTGTTTCTTGAACTTTTGCACCAAAACATATAGAGGATTTTCGGAGATTGACAGCTTGCCCTGATACAGCTTCATATTGCCTTAGGATTTGTTGAATTGTGCGACAAGATCTAACATTTGCTAGAGAGAAAAATAAGGAATCGTCAGCAAAAAGTAAATGGCTTATTGCTGGTCCTCTGTTGCTAATCACTATAATTTATTATATATTATTTGACCATATATCAAAACAAAAGTTGAAAAATATTTTACTAATTTTATAAAAAGTTAGACACAATATTTTTTTTAAGAGTTTGTGTAGTAACCACAAAAAACAGAGTCATTAAACAGTGCGTATTAGAGTTATGTTTTCAAGATTATAGATTTTTACGGGTTAGTCTGAATAATATTTTAATCCAGTGCAAAACGGATTAAATAGATAAATTATTACGAATTGACAGTTTTATCTATAATCATTAGTTAGACATATTGTAAAACTCAGATAAAAGCAACTTTGTTAAATTTCAAAGCAATTTCTTTAAAAAAATTACCTTGCACTGTAATTAACGTGGATTAAGTCCTAGTATATACACATCAAGTAAGTCGGTAACTTTACCGACATAAGAAATAAAATATTACTTTAATATTAAATTGATAATCATTATCCTTTTCAACAAAAATTAATTTGTGGAAATGTCAAGTAAAAAAGAAACTCCAAGACATTTGGGATCCAGACTTTTATGATTTATTTGGTCCGTATAAATATAAGTGCCCGTATATTTTTGAGGTTACGCTGACCAGAACAGAAGAAGGGTCCAAGTATAATGTCGGCATCACATCGGAGCTTACCAAATGATTGATTTGTAGTGTTCATGTGAAGATTGAGAGTCTTTGGTGTTAAACGAAAGTTTACCGGAGTTGGGTAGGATTGTAAGTCTAGACTTCGGTACCGCTAAATTTCGCAGGATTGTAAGTCTAGACTTGGGTAGAATTTAGGTGAGAGCTAGTTTGGCTCAAGAATAGAGGACTGCGCAGTATATCAAGACGTGTGAGCTTACTATATGCTTAGTATAATTGCTTTCTATTGCTAGTGGATATGTCCTTCACATGAATCTGAGGAAGTATGTTAGAGAACAGAACCCCGTGAACAGACTATATGTCTCTTTTTATTATGCATATTCGTTTATTTATTATATCACTAAAAAAAATCTGTTTATACTAGGGGTGGGCCGGATCCGGATATCCGGGAATTTCAGGATATCCGGATCCGGATCCGGATCCGCCGGATCCGAGTTTTAACTATCCGGATCCGGATCCGTTGTTCCCGGATATCCGGACTTCGGATATCCGCCCATAAATTAAGATATCCGGATCCGGATCCGGATCCGATTTTTTTTTTTTTTTTTAAAAAAAAAATTGAATAAAATATTAAAATAAAGATAAATTAAAAAAATATATATATAATTTTTAAAGAAAATAAATAAATTTTGATATTTTTNATATTTAAACTAACCGGATCCGGATATCCGGATATCCGGACCTTAAAATCAGGATATCCTGATCCGGATCCGCCGGATCCGAGATTTTACTATCCGGATCCGGCCCCTCCGGATATCCGTTTTTTCGGATCGGATCTCAACGGATCCCGGATCGGATCTCGGATCTCGGATAATATGTCCCACCCCTAGTTTATACACACTATTAAAATATATTATCTCTGTTTTATTTTATTTTTTGTCAACATTTTATAGTTTTTATTTGTTTCAAAATATAAAATGTTCTCACGCTCTCATACATATTCGTTTATTTATTTATATTTATTTTTTACGGCTAACAATTTCATTGATATTAAACTGAGATTACAAAGTCAATATACATAACGTTCATAAAACAAATTATTACATAAGTATATATAGTGAGAAATATACATTAAATGAAGTGAATTTGACGATTTTTCCATAGATAAGTCTTACTCGCTAACGAATCATTAAATCCATGATTTTCTTTCTCCATATTCGATATTACTCTTATGCGAAATGTGTGTGTGGTTAGCATCTCTTGGCTGGACCTCCAATTTGCACACCGCATGACAAAACCCGATGCTTCCAACAACAGTCCTTAAATATGGACATTATGATACCAAAACTTTCGTATCATAGTCATTTTGGTAGACTTTGACTTTGTTTTTCTCCAAATTTGATCCCAAAAAACCTTATTCCTTCTCATTATTGTGGACACCGATGATTCCGGGATCAAAAACCCAAATGACATCTCCTAACCATGGGTTAGGAATACATTCACCAGTTGATACCCAGAAATTTTTCCGGCTAATAAATGCATCACCGGAATCAAAAACTCTACAATGAGAGACATCACGATTACATCAAATCGACATGAGAAAAAAAAAGAACAAAGCCGAAACACGCCATTAAAATCTCCACATATCTTTTGTCTCAAATCCGATGTATTGAAATAGATCAACACCAATTGGAGGAGAAAATAGATAAGAGAAAGAAAAAACAACAAATCAATCGTCTTTGAGAGATTCAACATCAATCAATTCGTTTATTTATTATATTACTAAAACAAATGCATAGCCCCAAATCTGCTTATACACACCCTTAAAATATGCTCTCTGTTTTAGAATTTTTTTTTGTCAACATTTTCGAGTTTTTATCTGTTTCAAAATATAAAATGTTCTCATATTCTCTCTTTTTATTATGCATATTCATTTATTTATTTACATTTATTTTTTACGGCTAACAACTTTATTGATATTAAACTGAGATTACAAAGTCAATATACATAACGTTCTGAAAAGAAATTATTACATAAGTAGATATATGCGTAATATAGTGAGAAAGATACATGCATTAAATGAAGTGAATTTGACGATTTTTCCATAGATAAGCCTTACACGCTAATGGATCATTAAATCCATCATTTTCCTTCTCCATGTTCGATCTTACTCTTATGCGGAATGTGTGTGTGGTTAGCATCTCTTGGCGGGACCTCCAATTTGCACACCACATGACAAAACCCGATGCTTCCGACAGCAGTCTTTAAATATGGACATTATGATACCAAAACTTTCGTATCATAGTCATTTTGGTAAACTTTGACTTTGTTTTTCTCCAAATTCGATCCCAAAAAACTTTATTCATTTGAGTAGAGAAACCCCTCATTATTATAGACACCAATGATTCCGGGATCGAAAACCCAAATGACATCTCCTAACCATGGGTTAGGAATACATTAAACGGTTGATACCCGGAAATTCTGTCGGCGAAGAAATGCATCACTGGAATCAAAAACTCTACAATAAGAGACATCACGATTACATCAAATCGACATGAGAAAAAAGAACGAACAAAGCCGAAACACGCCATTAAAATCTGCACATCTCTTTTGTCTCAAATCCGATCTATTGAAATTGATCAACACCAATTGGAAGAGAAGATAGATAAGAGGAAAAAACAACAAATCAATCGTCTCTGAGAGATTCAACTTCAATCGGTTCGTTTATTTATTCTATCACTAAAACAAATACATAACTCCAAATCTGCTTATACACACCCTTAAAATATATTCTTTGTTTTAGAATTTTTTTTTGTCAATATTTTTGAATTTTGATTTGTTTCAAAATATAAAATCTCTTTATGCAAAATTTATATGTATTTGATGTTTCATGACCATTTATATTCTGTTTTAAATTAAATATTATATAATATCTTTTTAAAGAGCAATATTTTTTTTATTTTTTATTTAAAACATTTTATATTTTGAAACGATAACAAACATCTACACTTTTAGATATCATGATTCACATTTTTATCCCTTGCTCGATTTTGATCGTGTTTCTATGCACACCAAGTATAAAAATATATCTTTTTTAGATAAAAGTTAACACTTAAAAACAATTATACAAACCAATAAACTCAAGAAATTGGAATATGAAGAATTACAAAAAAAAAAAAGAAAAAAAAAACAAAATACATCTGGTACATCGTCAGAATTGAGAACCCTTAACGTCAGAAAACTAAAAAAAAAAAAAAAAAAAAAATATAGCCAATAGAAAAAGTCCACTTTGTTTGGTTTTAGACAAAAACAGTAACATACTTTTGGTCAAACTCTGTAAGAAGAGAATCAATCTCCCTTGTAAATCTCACCCTCCTGTCACCATCTTCCCTCCGTCACTTTCCAATAATTAATTTAAATTCAGAAACCCTACATATACACCTAGGTTTAGGGTTTCGCTTTTTCAGAGAAAATGCTTCTTTTAAAAATTTAATAACACACGTTAAAATCTGGTACACTACAGTGCACCGAAATCCCATAGATGTATAGTACTCACACCCGTTGATGAAGATGAAGCCACCGCCACATGTCTATCATCAGCAACAATAGCGTCAACGTCTCCTACTCTCTCTCTAAAACTGTACACATACTCTCCTCTCTCTACTTCCCACACGCGCATCACTCCTCCTGCGCACATTAGCGCGTGCAGTCTATTAACGCACCCAATCACTCTTCTCTGCGCCGCTCCACTCACACGAAACTCACACACCGTCTCTTGCGTCCTCGTCCTGCGCACAATAGCGTTACCCCTACCGTCCATTCTAACGTACGCCTCGTCGTTAGCGTCGAAACCCGTCACCGTAAGTCCTCTCCGTTGCTCTTCGTCGTCTCCGATGATCACTCCTTGGTTTCTCAGATCGATCACCATGATCCTCCACCGTGTACACGCCACAGCCGTCTCACCACCGGAGATTCGAAGCCGGCCAAGAGACGTCGTTAGCTCCGTTAACGTGTGCCATCCCATAACAGCTTCTGGATCGGTTAGCGAACCACCGACAAATGTTGTTTCTTCGGTGTTACAATCCCAAATGTGAAAAGCTCGACCCGGGACACCAGCGAAAAGCCCGACCCAGTAACGTCCACAGCCCGTGAAATCAACCAACGCGCCGTCGTTAACGATATCTCCAGCGTAAGCCGTACGCGTGTGACCACCAACGCCGTTTATTTCCGCCACGTGGATGTCTCCGTCCATCGTTGCGAAAACTAGTCTTGAATCGGAGATAACGATGCCCGAGACCGCTCGGGAAAATCTCCCAAACCGGTCTCGTAGAGGCGGACGTAGAGTCCTGACGTGGAGACGGTTGTTCAAGAGAAACAGCCGGACGGTTCCGTCGGCGAATCCGGCGGCTAGATAGAGATCGGAGAGTGTGAGACAGCGGCAAGAGAGGCTATCCGGCTCGTCAACGTCAGACGGATCAAAATCGAGTGTGAAGTGGACGTAACTACGCGTCCGGAAGTTTCTAGCCGTCCGATGACGATACATGAACTCGTCTCGCCAAGTGTCGTGCATCAAACTTGTTATTGCCCAAACTCGGCGACAGAGGAGTTGCCATAGATGGTTGGAACGAGATACAGCCTGCCACGTGGTGCATACCTAAGCTCATGAAGATATATCAAGTGTTAAAAATCTGCATTACTAATAACAAAAACTACCAAGTAAAATAAGTAACTAGTAGTAAACCTGCATTACTAAAGTTTTTACATAGGTAAAATTGTAATCAAATTTTGTTGATATATTTTGTTTTCATCTTAAGGGTTATATTAGAACCATAAGCACAATCTTACATAAAATCTCAAACGAGAGAAGCACGGTCCAAAAAGAAAGGACTTACTCAACACACCTAACATAAAGATCACAGGAAATCAATAACTAAAACACACAAGGCCAGCATAATCAAAATTTTGTTGATATAAAGCTTGACAATAATTAAAAAAAAAAATATTATATATTAGTAAATGGAGGGTATTATTAGTTTTTAATTAAATGTAAGAGTGGAGAGTAAAATTACACATAGAAAGAAGATATAAGTAGGCCTGAAACGAAGCATGAAAGACTATATATATAGGGACTAGGAAGTATTGAAAGACAACGACAGACTCAGACACAAGCTCTGTTTTAATTTGTCTTTACTAGTACATCGAATATACAACTCACTATTAAATTATTTGACGCGACTAATCAATCTCTGCAAGCTACAGATTTTACAACAGAAGCCCTAGTAAAAGGAATAACGAGAGAAGCCCTAGTCTCAATTTACTAATGATATGGTTTTTGATTTGGGTGTATTTTTTTTTTTAACTATATAATTTATTAGAGGACAGATGAAGATATTAAATGAGAGGAAGTAACAGAGTTGAGCTGAACATGAGATTACGACTTAGCCAACAAGCGTGCCCTTCTCTCTTTCATTTCCAAGAAAGGTAAGCTTTAAGCATTTGTCTTGTTAAAAGTAGAGCTTCCCATAAGTACACAGATTTTACACTTATATATATGTATATATATGTCTCTCTCTCATCTCTCTCTCCAAGAATCCGTGGACCTACATTCTCCACATTTACGTATGTATACTATAATTTATTGTTTCTCTCTCTCTCCCTCTATTCTTCATTGAACGCAAAGTATTGTGTTTGACTTCGTACCCTACGCTCTAAAAACTCATTTTTAAAAAAGAGAAAAATACATTTTTTCGAAGCCAAAGGTTAATGTCTATTAATGAGATAAGACAACAATAATCTAGGTTGTAATGTTACTACAAATCGAACCTAAGGTATCACATATATATATATATATATATATAATGGTTTTGATCAGTCAAACTTGCAGAATGGCAGAAAAGAAATTAGTATAATAATAAGTAAAATAACTATAATATTTAAAATTCATTTTATTACTCTGCAAACTACCAATCAAAAATCAATATTCCTGATTTCTAAGATGAGCACATTTAGAAAATCACTTTTGCATTTTAGTGTCATTATATATATCAAATGTAAGAACATAAGATAATTTAGAGCACCACGTGCTCTAAGAGACCCTTAGACCATCCACATTGCACATAAAATGTGATGTCTCACAGATAAAAAAATATTAAAAATACACTCTCTCATCCTTTTACTCAACTTCATACCTTCTCTTTCATCATTTCACTTAACTTTTATTAATTTTATATTTAAACATACTCCTAATTTCACTCTCTTATGTCTTCCCGGAGACACAATCTCTCCAAAACTACTCACTATTTTCTCTTTCTACTTAAATTTTATTAATTTTATATTTCAATACACCCCATTATTTCAACCAAAAACACTCTCTTTCTTCCTTTTACTCAAATTTTAATAATTTTATATTTAAAGACATCCACATTTTATTACCAATGTGGATGCTCTTAGCATTGGGTTCCATGTGCTTTTTGGCATATGTATACTGAGTCTCTTTTGACTGAAAATATTAAGGAAAGAAACCCACTTCGATGGAAAAAAGATGGAACCATGATCAATTTCAATGTGAAAAAAAAAACAACAATGAAAACTCTACATACCCATAAATCTCTGACAAAAGTGTTATGCTGTAAACCACACTGCAGTTTCTTGATATATATTTTAATGCAAAATTTGAAAATTGAATTTATTTGAAAATACCCTTTAATACAGAGAGAGAGAAGAAAAAAGAGAATGAGAAGTTGTCAGAAGCTCTGCATGCATTACTCACTGGATCATGATATTGGCAGAGAAAAAAAATAATAAAAGCAGGACGCAAAAAATGTACATATGTACTCATATCCTATTCCTCGTTACTAGATTTGAGAAAAAACCTAAACATTATATAAAACTATATATATATAATATATTATTGATGAACAAAAAAGCAGCAAGTTCATATATGACAAAGAATTATTGAAAAGAATAATATGTATGGCTGATATAATATGTGAATCGTGTAAACGTTGATGTATATAATAACCTAATGTGGTAATATAAGACTAACATTGGCAAGGCAAAAAGACAGAACCTTACTTAGGTTTCTTTTCCATTCTCTTTTTAGATGTTCTTAAATGTGCAACGACATTTTCTAGTTTTATGAGTCTGTCGTCGTGAAAGGTCACTTTCTAAGATTTTTATTTTCAGATTTTCGAAAGATAGATACCGTTATAAATAGATTAAAAAAAAAGAAATATTAAATGTATCGGGCATTGGATTAAAGACTGTGCTTAATGTCTGTCTATCAACAATTTTTGGAGTCAAGAAAGTGCTTAGAATTGATTATTATTGTAAGGACTTTTGAGTCAAAAAGTGGATTTCTTGATCTTAAGAAAAGGGTTTTTCTTCATGCCAAGAAAGAAAGATCTTAAAGCCAACAATAAATAAATAAAAAAACCTTGATTTTGTGCCCTAAGGGATCCAATCCATATTATAATAATACTACTAGAGTTTTACATGTGCCAATTTCACAAAGATACACAAACGAAATGGGGTTGTGTGGTCTCCTCTGTGGATCCAAAAATAGACATTAAAAGGTATCAAAAGTTGACGAGAGAACAAAGCAAACAAAAAAAAACTTATTGGGCAAATAATGGAAGACAAAAAGTTTCTAAAACGAAAAAAGAAAAACAAAGTCCCAAAACCATATGATATGTGAAAGAGACATCAAATTAATGTCGTCTTGTTAGACATAAAAGTTGGACTTGGACCCATCATAACAACACAGAAAGGGCGGTTACCTTTCCAAAGGTCAGTTTTTTTTTTTTTTTTTTTTTTTTTTTTGTCTCTTCATAATCCCACCCCTTAGAAACTACTTTCACACTCAATATGTAACTTCAATCATTAAATTATGAATTTATGATCTAGAATAAGAAAAAAAATTCAATACCAAAAGAGAAAGATATGCAAAATCAAATCTAAGCTTATAGAAACAACAACAACTAAAGTACAAGACTTGAAACAAGTAGTACATTTGACTAGACCAAGATTGTGTCCTTCCCCTGAAGTTATAGACCCACAACTAGCTACTTTGACTTTGTTTTGTGGCGATATTTTTTCAAGTCAAATATAATAGTATCATGTACGTCGACTGAGATCTACTCTAAAAATATATGTATCTCGAACGTTACGAAACAACTAAAGAAGTGGCTTTAAAGAACTGACCCGGAACACGTTGGCAAGAGCCGGTGCTGCGGAGAGGAGGCCGGAGGATAAAGAAGCGTCAACGGCGACTTGGACGGCGAGAGATTCGAGGAAAGGTTCAGGCCAGACGTCGTTGGCGCCGTGGCGAGGACGAGAATGAGATGGGGCATCGAAAACGCCGCCGGGTCTACGGCCGCCGGAGGTAGAACCATCGCCGGGATCTCCGTTGTCGGAAGAAGAGGAGGAGGAAGACATGAGAAGAAGCACAGAGGAAGAAGAAGCGCAGAGGAAGAAGAAACGGAGGAAGAATGGTGGGGGAGAGAGGAAACAAAGGACAAAAAGTGTAGATAAAGACACACTTCTACGAGGTGGGGGACCCAGGTTGGGGAGGTATGTTTTTATTTTATTTTAAATAAGACAAAAGCTATTAAAAAAGGGAGAATAAAACAAATAAATCAAGGTATTGGTTAAATTTCGTGACATATTTTAGCGGATTTTCATCTCAACCGTTCTTCTTCTACCACAAACAGAAAAAAAAAAAATTGTATATATATATGGTTGTTGTAATTGAATTACAATGGATAAAATTTGTAAATAAAAATTATCGAATGGATAAAATTTATAAATAAAAATTATCGAATAACTTTGGTTTATCTTTAATAATAGAAGATTTAAAAATTTTTAAGCAATAAACATAAAGTAGATTGGTTGGGACGAGTTGAACGGATCAAAACAAGATTTAGACACAAAAAATGGGAGCAAATAAGTTTAGTATTTCGTCCTCGAGAGTGTTCATATAAGAACAAGAAAAAAGAATTGTAAAGAGCTAAGTTTGTAGTGCTAATTGCGAGTGGAAGAAGTCGTTGTGCTCATTGTCCTTGTCCTTGCATTTTAAACCTTCAAATTTGAACACTCTAGCACTTTAAACCCCGATATTTTACCACTCTCACTTTCAACCTTGAAGGTAACAAAACTGACACTTCAAACCCTCAAAGTAGGTTTAAATTTTGCGCCGTCAAAATTTTAAACGGAAAAGTTAACTCCGTTCATTTAATTAATACATTGTTAGTTTTTATTATATTTGAAATCGAAAAATAAACCTTTAATAAACCCCGACCCGACGACAAAAAAAAATCAAAAAAGAAATCCCCAAAACGATTTGGGGATTTAGGGTTCTTAAGCGACTGAAACTTAGAAAGAGAGAAATTATGCTAAATCGAGAAGAGACAACTAATTTGGGTTACAATTCGAGGTCTAAAAGGCGCAGTACAATGAATCGAGGGCAGAAACTGTTCGAGAAGAGACAAATTGTAAGTCTTTCAAAAAAATAATGGTGTGTACATTATCATAGTTGGGATTGCATAATTGGTTATGTGAATATTGTGGTTCTGTGTGATTATTGGCAGTTGGCTAACAATGGTATTTCATCTACGAGTGAACACAAGGATGACAAAGGTGTTGTGTGCGACTGTAATCGGCCATCAAAAATTGTACGTAAAAGATTGGACTGATGCAAATACTGGGCGTAGGTTCTACATCTGTACATGGCGTAAAATGGGTAACATATATGAATCTTGCAACTTTTTCGTTGGTTTGATGAAGAAAAACAACATGGGTGGCAACATCTAGCATTGTTAGAGGCAAGAGATGTCATTCGAGAGCAAAGAGAAGAGATTAGGAATTTGAAGCAAGAGATGACATTCAATAACGCGATAAAAGCACAAGCTCTGAGTGACATATTGGATGAGTTGAAGCAAACCCGTGAGGAATGTGAAGCACTTAAGCGAGATGTGTTGATCCTTAAAGAGAAGAGTATGGTACCATACCTAATGTCTTTGGAGTAGAATCTCAGGTCTTTGGAGTAGTATCTCATGTCTTGTTGACATTTAGTCTTTATGGTATTGTGTTATAGTATCTTATTTTTGTAGATATTTGTATCGTATCTATTGCCTTTGTTGACATTGTTCTTGTTATTTATAATTTCGTGGTTATGAGTAGTGGTTGATCTTTATGGTTAAAACAAAGAAGCTAATCCAAAAACTAATAAGTAATCCCATAACGTATAAGCCAAAAGAAACATGTTCTTAGTTTTCATCTTTGGTAAAACCCAAATGAATTGCGGTTACACAATGCTTAAGACACAAAGTCTAAAACCAAAGCTTACAAACCAAACCAAATAGTCTAAAACAAAGAGTCTTAAAGTGAGCCTGAGTCTTGTGAAGGTCTTGGATCTTGTGGAGGCTGTGGATTAATGTGAGACTTATCGTAAACACGGTCTCCAAACACTTCAAAAAGCCGGTCCGTAAATGGACTCCAAAATGTTCCAATACCCTTTGGAATGTTATCGGATTTTCCGGTTTTTCTGATCTTTAGGGGTCGTCCTCGTGGAGCCCTTTTCACATGTGGCAATGGCTGAGGAGCTAATTCTATAGTAGCGAAAATAAAAATCTATATATAGTGACCAACCTCATAATAAAAATTTTATATTCAGAAATGTTTACTTCTATCTCACAAATCAAATATGTCAATATACGAAATTAGAAGATGGATGTATAAATGTATTGATTCTGAGGGATCACTAACAAATGAGTTCAGTGATGGGGTGGAGGGATTCATGCATCAGGCTGGAAGTATACAAAATACGATTAACAATGGTATGATGTACTGTCCTTGTCCGAAATGCATGAATAGAAAATTTATTATTAACTCGAAGGTGTGGTCGCATTTATTAAATAGATGGTTTATGCCGCATTACTATATCTGGTATTATCATGGAGAGGGTCATGGGGGGGAGGGGAATACAGCTAATAGTAGTAGCAATTATCAAGCATCAAATTTTGATGAGTCAAATAATTTACATCAATTTGATTATCATGCGGAACAACATGGTCAAGATCATGATAGGATTCATGACATGGTTACAGATGCATTTCATGAAACCGCAAGTACATTTGCACCTGATCATGATGAGCAACCCAATCTAGATGCAAAAGATGTTATGATATGCTAGATGGTGCAAATCAGCCACTTTACGATGGATGTAGACAAGAGTACTCTAAATTATCGTTGGCGGCTAGGATGATGACTATTAAAACTGATCATAACTTTGCTGAGATTTGCATGGATGATTGGGCTGATTTGATTAAAGAGTATTTGCTAGAAGACAATTTAGCTCATGAAACTTACTATGAGATACATAAGCTGGTTTTTAGTCTTGGGTTGCCTTCTGAGATGATAGATGTATGTGTTGACAATTGCATGCTTCTTTACAAAGATGATGATAAGTTGTAGGAATGTCGATTTTGCCATAAGCCAAGATAAGCCGCAAGGTACTGGTCAGAGTAAGGTATTGTTCCAGCGGATGTGGTACCTTCCTATAACTGATAGGTTAAAAAAATGTATCAGTCTGAGAGGACAGCTGCATCGATGAGATGGCATGCATATCATTTGCAGACAGATGGGGAGGTTACTCATCTTTCAAACGCAAAAGCGTGGAAACACTTTAATACGGTACACCCATACTTTGCTAGAGAGAAACGAAATGTGTATCTTGGTCTTTGCACATATAGATTTACTCCATTTGGTATGTCTGGTAGGCAATATTATTTATGGCCAGTAATCCTAACGCCTTACAACCTTCCTCCAGATATGTGCATGCAAAGAGAATTTTTATTCTTGAGTATTTTAGTATCTGGTCCGAAGCATCTGAAGTGTTCCCTTGATGTGTTTTTGCAGCCTCTGATAGAAGAATTTGAGCAGTTGTTGTATACCGGAGTTCGTACATATGATTTTGCAAGGAATTTGTTTTTTACAATGCGTGCGGTGCTTATGTGGACAATAAGCGATTTTCCTGCTTACGGGATGTTATCAGGTTGGACTACGCATGGGCGATTGTCTTGTCCATATTGTCTTAATCGGACATATGAGTTTCAATTGAAACATGGTCGGAAAACAAGTTGGTTTGATTATCACCGCTGACTTCTACCGATTCACCATCCATATCGGAGAAACAACCAGTTGTTTTGAAAGAACAAAGTTGTTCGTGTTCTTCCTCCTGTGTATCTTTCCGGGGAAGATCTAAAAGTAGAAATTGATCATTATTGTGCATAATAAACAATCATTCGTGGTGGAAATTGGCACACTCCAACTAATATGTCGGATGGATATGGGGAGCATCACAATTGGCTTAAGAAAAGCATATTCTGGAAGCTTCCGTATTGGAAGGATCATTTGCTTAGACACAGTATGGATGTCATGCACATTGAGAAAAACCTTTATGATAACATCATGCATACAGTGTTGAACGTGCATGGAAGGACTAAAGACATCGGTAAGTCAAGAATAGACTTTCATGATCTTTGTTCTCGGAATGAGTTACATATTACAAGCAATGGGAAAGCACATGTTCCTATATTTCGCTTGTGTGTGGAAGAAAAGCCAGCCTTTTCAAATGAGCGACATCTGATGTAAAGTTCCCAGATGGGTACATATCTAATCTATCTAAATGTGTTGAGAAAGGGAAAAAGTTTTTGAAGATGAAAAGTCACGACTGTCACATATTTATGCAACGACTACTTCCTCTCGCATTTGCTGAACTTCTACCAGGAAATGTACGCGAAGCAATTGTTGTATATATTGATATAACATATATGAAATAGAAAATTAACATTATTATCATATATATATGTGGTTGTTATTGTAGGCATTGGAGCATTTTTTCTGGATCTTTGTACCCTCACTTTGTCAGAAGATGCTATTGCATAACTTGAGGCTACTATTCATATTTTATTGTGCAACTTGGAGAAAATATTTCTCCCAGCCTTCTTTGATGTTATGGAACATCTACCTTTCCATCTCCCTCACGAAGCAGAACTTGGAGGACCTGTGCATCATCAGTGGATGTACTCATTCGAGCGATTCATAGGACATTTGAAGCGGAAGGCTGAAAATCTATCCAAAATTGAAGGTTCAATGTAGCAGGAAGTTTAACAGAAGAAACTTCTGATATATCATGGTTTTTACCCTGTTTAAGCCATGATATAAGTCCGTTTTATAGAGTCTTTCTACTATTTCGTAGTGTTTTAGAGTCTTTTACATGTTTTAGCACGTTTGGAGCATAATTGGAGATATTGGAGTTTTCTGGAGCATTTTGGAGCAAAACAGACGTTCGTGTAGCTGAGAACCCGATTTGAAGCCTCGGTATCGATCGGTATCGATCGATACTGACGAGTATCGATCGATACCCACTTCAGCAGATACGAGTCGCGACTTTTCCAAGAGTTGAAGAATTGCAATTTGGTCCATAAGATTTTAATAATCACAAAAAGCCCCTGAACGTGTTTTAGCATTATAATTAGGTTTTTCAGCCACTTGGATGGCCACACTTTCATTACTTTGATTCTACTTCTGGTTTTTTTGGAGAGACAACTCTGAACTCCTATTTTCTATTGTTTTCTTGGATGATCTATTCAATCATGTTGTTTTCATTCTCCATGTCTGAGTAGATCCACTTTAGGTTCAGGGTTCTCATAAGGGTTTTCTCTGAATGCTAGGTTGATTAGTTTATTAGGATTTACCATCTGAATTAGTTCTTCGCTTTAGGTTGTGTTCAAAGCTTGTTCTAGATTAGCTACCTAGAAGATAGACTTTAGGATAATTAATTAGGCACGACAGTGCGATTAGTTACCTGATAGAACCTAAGGTGAGCAAAATAACTATTCGCAAATGAATTTGGTTTAGTTGTTTTGTGAACAAATCAAACCTGATTTAAAAGCTGATTTAAACTTTAGGATTCGCAAAGGAATTTGGAATTCCTAGGATTTAGATTTAGATAGTTTTCGCAACGGAAGTTGGTTAATTATATCTTAGTGATTTGAGTTCAAGAACCGCGCTAAATCTGAATCCTGATTAGTTAGTTTATCTACATTCATTGATTTCCTGAGAAATATCATGAACCTATATTTTCCCAATCAAATTACATCTTGTTTAATTTACGCATTGCTTTCAATTACATCTTTTGGTTTAGCTTAATTCGAATCTATTTAATCTATTGTGTGATTTCTGTGAGTCCTTGTGTTCGACCCCTACACTTACTACAACTACTGCTTAGTACTTTTAGGGTATTAATTTGAGCATATCAAATTTGGCGCCGTTGCCGGGGACTCAATTTCGCCATTAGATTTTAGCTTAGAATTTTGTCTAAATCGTTGAGTATCGATTGACACCCTAGTGGTATAGGTCGATACCCGTCGTGAATTTCAGATTATTTACGTTCTTGACTTTTGTGTTTCAGGTGCATGCCTCTTCGTGAAACCAGAAGGAACAAGAACACTCCGCTAGTTGATCTGTCAAACGAGCAGCTAGCAAATTTGGAACGTGCAAACAGGAAAGCAAAGAAGCAAGCAGAGATGAACAATCCAGTAATTTTGATTCAGGATGCTGCTGGAGCTTTGAGAGACCAAGAGGGTCAATTGTGCAATGAGAGAGGGCAGCGACTTGATGAAGCTGGAAATATCATTGTCCCTGCAGTTGCTCTGAATGCAGGAAACGCTGTGATTAATCGCGGTAGGACGATTGGTGAGTACAACAGGCCTGATCAGTTTTACACCAATCAATCAGCGATTCGCCCTCCTGCTTTCCAGCGGAATGACTTTGAGCTGAAACCTGCATACTTCACTCTTGTGGGTCAGCATCCTTTTCATGGTCTTTCCAATGAACATCCCATGTACCATATTGAGAGGTTTGAGGATTTGGTCACTAGCATCAAGAGCAATGGAGTGTCCTATGATTACCTTTTCTGCAAGCTCTTCGCATACTCTCTTGGTGGAGAAGCGACTTACTGGCTGAAGCAGTTACCTCCTGGATCATTGACCACTTGGGAAGAGACGAAGAAAGCCTTCCTGAACAACTTT
Organism: Eutrema yunnanense; assembly: GCA_002933935.1. NCBI lineage: Eukaryota > Viridiplantae > Streptophyta > Magnoliopsida > Brassicales > Brassicaceae > Eutrema > Eutrema yunnanense. The sequence goes on from PKML01000815.1 coordinate 36,701, forward strand.
TTCGATGATGTGAGATCCGAGGAGTTCAGGAACAAGATCTCTCTGTTTTCTCAAGGACCAACAGAAGCACTCAAAACTGCTTGGATTCGTTTCAAATCATATCAGAGAGATTGTCCGCATCATGGGTTCACTCAGGTTCAGTTGCTGGGTACTTTCTTCGGAGGGATTGATTGGAGGTATCAAATGTCTTTAGATGCTGCAAGTAATGGGAATTTCAACACCAGATATCCCGACGATGCCTATGAGCTTATTGAGAACTTGGTTTCTAGCAATAGTACCAAGAATGCAGACCTGGAGCGCAAGAAGCAAGCTGATAACTTGGATTGCAGTCATATTGCTGAGGTGAATGCTAAGTTAGATTCAATGCACAAATTGTTGATGGGCAACCATCAGAAGGCTGTTCGTTTTGCTGAAAAAGATGCAGTGGAACATGTTAACTACGTTGGTGGAGATGTATTTCAAGATCAAAGGTATCAATGCCCATCCACACCACCCAGAACTTTTGAGAGCAAGATTGAATCTATGTTTGAACAGCTCCTTCAAGGACATCATAAGCTAACTGTGGAATTCAATGGGAAGATTGATGTCATATACAATGATCTGAGTGATAGGATCGACGCTATTAATAACCAGCAGAAGATGCTGGAAACTCAGGTAGCTCAGACTGCAGCAACTGTCAAGGAACTGGTGGGTCATTCACAGAACGAATACGTCACTGCTATCCCCTCGAGGAGTGGAAGTGAGGTACACCCAGGAGTGCAGAGGAGCTCAACTGCAAAGATTTTAGTCAGTCTTGCCAAGGATGACGAAGAGATTTCAGAAATCACCTCTGTGTCGACCGATACCCTCTTGTATCGATCGACACCCGTCCAAGAATCTATCAAGGACATCTCGAAGGAGCAAGCATCGATCGACACACTCCCGGTATCGATCGATACCCACCCAGATACTGCGAAGGAACCGCTTATGAGTGTTGACATACTTCACAAGCCTAAGAAGTTGAATCCTATTCCTCAACACCTCCGAGCCCCCATCACTCCAAAGCAGCTGCTTGGCTTTGAGAAGATGGTACGAAAGATTCCCCACACGCTGACTTTTGAAGAAGCTCTAGAGTGCCGCCTTCTGCTAAGTCACTTCCGAGATTGCAGAGAAACTGAGGAAGAAATTAAGGCACTCTTCATCAAGGCAAGACGCAATTCACTACCGCTGAGGCAGTTGACCCAGAGGGAAGACCCAGGAAAATTCTCGGTTCCATGCTCCATCTCTGGAGTTGAATTCAATGAGTCTCTCGTTGACTCAGGGTCTAGCGTCAATGTAATATCAAGGGAAATTGCTGAACGATTGAGGGCTGATATAAGATCCCCTACGATGCTTCTCACGTTTGCGAACTCCTCCATCTCACCTCCATACGGTACTATCCATGCTTTGCTTGTTAAAGTAGGCGATTGTCTTGTGCCTACTAATTTTCAGGTTGTGGAGATGAGCGAAGGATCTGCGGTGCTTTTGCTCCTGGGACGACCATTTATGGCTACTGCTGGCGCGATCATAGACATGCCTAATAAGAGAATCTCTTTCTCTTACATTGACGGGGAGGTCTACTATGATGCCATTCCCTCTAGAGGAGCTCCCACACATGTCTCTTGCTTCACTGTTGTCACAGGAGAGACGTTGATAGTTGATCTTTTGGAAGAACCTCCTGACGGAACTAATACCATCGAAGTTCTAAATAGTCATTCTGTCATCACCAAGAACGACGTCAAAACATCTAAGGCAAAGAAGAAGGTGGAGAGCAAAGGAGTAAAAAGTTTTCCCCATGTGATTTTAACTCCTCGGAAGTGCGATGGGGACTCGATTGAATACAAAGTGAAGTGCAAAGGAACCTCAAAACCATTCTCTAAGGCTAGAGTTATTCTCACTTCGGAGCTGAAAGAGAAAGGAAAGGAGTTTGTGGAGAGCATGATGAGCAAAACTCTGAAGCTGGCAATGTCAAATTGTGGAGCTTGTTTCGGCGCAAGTTCTCATTTTTTTCCTGACTGAACGACCGTAAAGTCAAGCTCGTGGCGTAAAACAAGCGCTGAGTGGGAGGCAACCCACTGGTGAGTCTGTACATAACTCTTTTATTTTTGTTTTTATTTTTTGTTTTGTGTCTTGTGTCTTAACGTGAAGCAGATTAAGCGAGGAGCATTGATCGACACCAGTCCGTATCGATCGATACCATGCGGAGAAAAACTAGGAATTGACCAACAGGTGTCGACCGATACCATCATGTATCGATCGACACCGTGCGTGCAGGTAAGTCTTCTTTCAAAACCCTCGGGTTTTTCTTTCTCTTCTTTCTTCCCCATCGATCGATACCGACACCATATTCCTCTCAAATCGCATCTTTCTCGTTTCTTCACCGATTTTGGTGATTCAAGTGCCTAGATTCATTAGATTTTCACTCTCTATCTCCTTCTAGCATTTGTTTCTAAGATCAGCAAAGGTATGTACTCGAAATTCTGCCTTTTCCATCCAATTTTTAGGTTTATAGTTTGTGAGATTTTACTCTTTAGCACTTGTTTTTCTTGACAATGGCCATTTGCTGAGATGCTCTAGAGTGGTTTCGAACCTTGCCTTACTTTCAATTGCCTTTAATTTGGACTCTTGGATAATTTGGAATGTGGAATCAGATGAACTGGAAATTGACTAAGGTGTCGATCCATACCCTCCAGTATCGATCGACACCACTCGTTTCTGCCGATAAAAATTTGCTGTGAATTCTGAGAAGTGTTGGATTTATGCTGTGTTTTTCTGTCTTGTTTGCAGATGACATCTAGGTAAAAGAGAGCCAGGACTACAGACGCATCGAGCTCTAACCCATCTGCTACGGATGTTCCTGCAGCCCCACGTAGAGGTCCTTAGCCTAAGCTGAACGAGAAGGCCAGGATCCCTTGCCATCGAGATTGGAACAGGACGGAGAGAGCGGTTACGCTGAGTGACGATTGCACTTACAGACCCATCTTGGAGGAGTGGGATGATTATGACACACTGCACTATAACGCGTGGTTGAGAGTGGTTATAGAGCCTACTCGGTTTGTTGACGGAGTCTCCATGCGTCGCTTGGGCCTTGACACAGAGCTGACCCGTTTGCTTGGGAAGATTGGTCTGGGCCGGATGGCCACTCAGCAGTACGACCTTTACCCGGACTTGGTTCGTCAATTCATGGCGACAGTCCGCGTCTGCTACCAGGACGAGGTTCTCCGGGATGCACAGGAGGGCACTTTGACTTTCATGGTTTGTGGAATGAGGTACAGGATTCCACTCCCTGATCTCTGCGATCTCTATGGGTTTCGGAGGGATCGCAGGAGGATTGCTCTTCCAGCTGCCCATCCTGACATGCGTAGATTTTGAGCATGGTTCGGGAACAGTGTCTACGAGTCTAAGACGTCCACTCAGATGGACATACGACATCCGGTCCTGCGTTGTTTTGTTAGGATCCTGAGCACTACTCTCCTGTGCAAGATGGAGCCTAACAAGATGAAAGTGTCTGAGCTTCTGCTTCTGTTTCTGGTTGTCAGGAACATCATCCCTGAGCAGGATTTTGATTGGTCTGAGCTTGAGGATGTTAACCTTGGAGCTGTTTTTGCGCATCATCTGGTCTCTCTGAAGACCAAACCATTCACGGGGACGAGCACGAAGAAGGAGTCAGTTGGTAGTCTTTTGACACCTATCTTCTAGCACCTCAGGATCAGTACTACGAGCTGCTCGATAGTCACTGCGCGTCAGTACATGGATGAGGCTCATATGAGGAACCTTCGGTGGTTGAAGACCGGGAGGAAGTGGATTCTTAATAGATCTGATGGGAGCTTTCTGGTGCAGCTACCTGACAGGGATCTGACAGACATATATGAGGATCCTGCTTAGCTTCGTTTTGAGTCTCCTGTAGAGCTGTTGACTCCGATTTCTGTGACTAGACGACATGTTTGTCCACCTGCTGCTGACAACCCATCTACTTCACGTCGGGGAAGACATACACATGCTGCATCATGCCCACCTATTCCTGAGCCACAATGGCATGAGGACACGGACGTCCCGATGGAGCCAGCTGCTTTCCAGAGACTGATGATAGCGAGCATGAAGAGCATCTGGGCTGTTGTTCGCTGTCGTTGCACGACTGACACAGATGCTGATCCATCGTCCCAGCCTGGATCTTCACATACCGCTGCTGCTGCTGACCATGAGAGTGATTCTGAGGAGACGCATGATTAGTTTTCTATATCTTCACGTTTGTATTTTTCTTTCTTTTTCTTTTATTTTTCTTTTCTGTTGAACTTATGTCGGTATTTGTTTTCGCATTTGAACTTCTTTGGATTTATGTTTGATCTACCATGTTGCTTTTAACCTGTTTTTGAGTGTTCCTAACATTGCTAACATCTAACACAATGAAATGCTTTCTCTGGTTAAGCGACTCGACACCCCTGATTTTCGATCAGTGTGTCGACATACAGTTGGTGTCAATCGATACCTGCCAGTATCGATCGATACCCTATAAAGGTACGGTTTCTGATTTTTCATAATCCCCTCAGTTCATTTGTTTTCTTTCACCAATCTTAGGCTAGATAACACTGGGGACAGTGTTGTTTAGGTCTGGGAGAGGAAGTCGCTGACTTTGTTTTTGTTTTTCTTAGAGTCAGTCGTTTTTGAGTCATTCGTTGTTTTATTGAATCAAAACTTTGTCTGAGACTGTGATCTTTTTCTTGAATCCATTGATTTGACCATGTTTCTAAGTGACCATTGTTACATAATCAGTTCTAGATCGACTAATGAAAAATCCAAAGGTTGACCAGTTGACTAGAAGACACTCCCTGTTACAAGTTAATTAATAATATGCATTAAAAGATGAAATGATTTTCTTCTGAGTAGAGGGTTAGGAAAATTTCCAGCGATCCCATTATTCTACTCAAGAGGGAATGATCACACAGAGGGTTGGAAGCGAGGCTAGGATTTTTCTATGATGCCATTATTCGCCTACATCCTTTGACACGTTGAGAGGGAAGAACCGGGGATTAGGTGATAAACACCTTCAATACTCGCGTCTCATACTTTGATTTGTATATGCAAAGCTAAAAACAAAAGAGAAAATATAATAAGAAATAAGTCTGGGGGAGAGAAATAATTCCAGAAAGTGTGAAAAAGGGTGGTTCCTTGTCGTGATATTGTATGGGAAAGAATCTAGAAGGTTCTTGATATTAATCACAACGATGAAACTGGCGAGGATAGCTTGATTGAACGATGCTGTGAAATAATGTGTGTAGTCTGAAGAAGCTGCGAATGTCTACTGAGAATTACATGGTGGTTAGATCAAAAGCTGGTTAGGTGACATTTGGGTGTTTGGGAAAATGGTCATTGCAACGTTTCAAGAACATGTGAGTCTCTACGTTTTCAAACCTCTTTCTCTGGTTTAGTCTTCTATTTGCTTGAGGGCAAGCAAAGGCAAAGTCTGGGGGAGTTGATATATCATGGTTTTTACCCTGTTTAAGCCATGATATAAGTCCGTTTTATAGAGTCTTTCTACTATTTCGTAGTGTTTTAGAGTCTGTTACAGGTTTTAGCACGTTTGGAGCATAATTGGAGATATTGGAGTTTTCTAGAGCATTTTGGAGCAAAGCAGACGTTCGTGTAGCTGAGAACCCGATTTGAAGCCTCGGTATCGATCGATACTGACGAGTATCGATCGATACCCACATCAGCAGATACGAGTCGCGACTTTTCCAAGAGTTGAAGAATTGCAATTTGGTCCAGAAGACTTTAATAATTAAAACACATGTAACACTTAGTAGATGTTATGATTAGATTGAAATTTTTGTAAGTGTTATATTTTTTGTTTATTATTTGATGTTTATGCGTAAGATCTAGTTTATAATTTAAGACTTATAATTTATGATTAAGGGTTAGAGGTTTATGGTTTATAATTTAAGTTTTATAAAAGGGATTATAAATGATCATATTTAAAAAAAATTGTAAGTTTTGAATTTTTTGTATATTATTTGATGTTTATGTGTAAGATTTAGTTTAAAATTTAAGATTTACATCAAATTTATGATTAAGGGTTAGAGGTTTAGGGTTTAGGGTTAAGGGTTTGTGATTTGATTTTAGAATTTATTGATTTCTATAAAAAAAAATCAAGTGGAGTTGCAAATTAGTCCCAAATTTGGGACTGTTTTGTGATTACTATAAAAAATTAGTCGCAAATTAGTCCCAAATTGGTCACAAAAACTGTGTTTGCAAATTAGTGTACATGTTACCCTAAACCCTAAACTTTAAGAACATATAAAGTTTGAATATCACTTTACAATGATTTTGGGTATATAGCTGTTCAAAAATATATTTTACAATTTAAGATTTAGAGTTTAAGATTAAGGGTTAGAGGTTTTGGGTTTATAATTTAGGATTTATAAAATGATTATATTTTAAAAATTGTAAGTGTTGAATTTTTTGTATATTATTTGATGTTTATTAAAAACAAATCGAGTGGAGTTGCTAAACCGAAAGAAATCAGCCACAAATTTGGGACTATTTTTGCAAGTCCTTAAACAGTCGCAGATTTGAGACCATTTTGTGACATCTCTGTTTCGTCGCTAATTTGCGACTGTTTTGCCACTGCATTGCGAGTAGTCGCAAAGTAGTCGTAAATTAGTCACACTTTCGTCCCACTTTTTTGCGACAAAAAAGAGTCACAAAAGTTGGTCACAAAAACTGTGTTTTTTTGTAGTGCAAATTTCAGGTCAACTAGCTCTCTAAATTCATTAAGTGCAAATGTGAAATTCTCATCAAAAGGATCAAACCAAGATAATCGAGACTAGATATTAAAGGCATTTAGAGGTGAGGTTAAAAGTGTTTTGGGTTACCGTAATTTCACCGGAGGGTGCGAGATATTATGCAAAATAGCAAGAGAGGATGGACCTATTGAGAACCACAACTTCTAGTCACATCTTCTTGCGTAAATATGTTGCACTTCCTCCTTTCTCCAAAAGCAGAAGTTTTATGTCATTCCCTCAGACTTCTCATAAACGAACCATAGGTGCCTCATAATAATTTCGGCCAACCTAGACTCTTTTTAGGCTATAGTTTCCTTTCCCTTTTGATTATATATATNGAAAGGGGGAAACACCTTTTATTGATATAGTCTTAGGGGCATGAAAGTTTAACATGATTTTGAGTTTTTCCAAGGCATAACCAAGCTCTCGTCTTTGTTGAATTCACCTCCACAGATCGCGTATAGCCTCCGTCTTTAGTGACTAGAAGTTATGTCGTTCCTCCCTTTCCGGTGTTTTTACACATTTTTGCACATAAGACACAAAGAGAGATGCATGAGGTCTGAACAATGGTTAAGTTTTTGGTGGGGTACCGACTAAAGATGAGCTGGCCATTCATGTACGACAAAGAGTGGTAAAAGGTAAAAGAACGTCGGTCGTTAAAACACATATTTATAGGTCTTGAGCTCTGCTTTCGTCGGTCTTTAGGGTTTTAAGTTGACAGGAATTGAACGGGCCTTGAAATTTGGCTTCTCGGACGAAATTGCTTCCACCGCGGGTCCAGGGTCTCTGGCCGCGGCGAAACATGCGTTTGCCACGGGTCGAAGCTTCCTGGCCGCGGAAAACTGCCTCTTGGCCGCGGATCAAGGGCTTCTGTCAGAGGTGAACTAGGACGTCTTGATCTTGATGTATCTTTTGATTGAACTACTGAATCATCCTCAAATCACTTGGAATGGAAAGGTAGCTGATCATTCTTGAATATCTCCAAAAGTGGGATGTATCAGACGGTGAGAAGAACCTCTTTGGCAGTTGAACTTCTGACGGTTTGACTCGGAGCCGAAAATCTGATTTTTCTCCAATTTGCAATGCTTTTGCTTAAGTAACCTGAAAAGAGTTTTGAAACTACAAATATGCAAAAACCATAATAAAAACATGTAAAAGCGAATGAAACACTTATTAAAGTGTTCTAAAATAGATAGTAAAACGGGTTAAAATACGGTCTTCCACGTCCTTCCTGCTCATATTTAATCGATTCTTCTTATCGCGGACACACCTTCTGAGGAGCAGCGTCCTTATTGAAGACAACGATATGCCTCTATAAAAGGTTAGTGACTTGCTCAAGGTAGATGGAAATCTTTTACTTTAACCTTTTCAATCTTCTGATTTCTTGTTGTTTCAGGATCGAGACAAGGTTCTTCCTCGGCAGGTGCCCAGAAACGGAAAGCTTCTATTGAAGTTCTTCCGACTTCAAGAATTAAACGAGGTGTCACCTCAAAGCACACTCAAGCACGCTCAGTTAAGAGAAAAATCTCATTGGATTTCGCTCCCTCATCGTCGGATGCGGTTTCTCCGGGACAAATGGGATCTTTGTCGTTGAATGATCTTGATGGCGTCCCAATCCCTTCTTCTCTGAGTAGCAAGGATGCCTTACTGACCAAAGAGGTCGAGGATGTGATTGCATCTAACCCTCTCCTTTCATGTGGGCTGGTTTCCTCACCACTAGATGTAGGTGATGGGATGGCCGCCTCGTTTTCTCCTCCCCAACGGCACAAGGACACTTCTATGAAGGATGTTAGTGGGGCAGTGATCACGTCAGTCCCTTCTCCCCCAACGAAATGATGATGTTCCGTTGAGGGACTTGGGTAAGAGTATAATCATCTTTTCTCCACAAGATGAATGCGCTTCATTGGTTGCTCCTTCTATTTCCCTAGGTTTAATTGGGACTTCGATTCCAGATGACACAAACCTCCCACCCATTTCTTTAGACGATTGGGATCGTTTTTGTTCTAGCCTTCCCCAAGACCAATAATCAGCTACTTTTATAATGAGCTAATTCGGCACATGGGATTTGGAGTCTCTAGACTTAAAGAGCCTCTCAGATGATAGACTCGAACGATATCTTTATACGGTGGATTGCTTTATTGAGGTTAGTCTGGATGCATGTTTACTCGACTATTTATGCGAGCCCGGTTTCTCATTTTACTTCCTGCATGTTTGCATTGGTGCTACATAATTCTTCTGTGAGTCCGGAGCCGACATTGATAGTTTGAGCAAAGACTTCGTCTAACGTTTGGAGCATGACGAGCTTGTCAAGCAGCTTTGCGATGATAAAGAGACTGCTGACAGGAAAGTTGAGGCCTCCAAGTCCGAGTTCAAGAGGTTCCAGAATTCCTTCCAAGCTGTCACAGCTAAAACTGAATCTTTCTTAGCCCAACACCGATCGAGCTTGCAACTATCCCAAGCTAGGGATATCCAAGGAGGAAGGTCTGGTTAAGAGGGTTTTGAGGAGTTGCCAGAGGGGAAAGGATTCAATTCAAAGGGACCTCGATGCCCTGAATTCGGGTGATCTTATCATTTCTCGAAATGAGGAGCCTTCTGATGCGCCTGAACCTGCCCAGAAGACGAACTAATCGCAGACAGACTGATATCCCCAAGAGGAGATTATATAGTGGCATAATAAATTATTAGAGACTTTTGTATATAGCTTGGATGTTGTATATATATATTTTTCTTTTTTAAAAAAAAAATATTAATGGTAGACCCTTTTGTAAATCTAATGTCACTAAAAAACGAACCATCCAATTATTCACCGTTGATAAATCTGTCGCCATTACAAAAAAATTCTATCGCTGTGAAGAATAATTTACATTTAAAGAAAATGAATCTACCAATATGGTCAAACATCTATCAAAAAGTCAACCATTCGCTCGCTAAGTCTACCAATCCTTAACAAATATGCTATCATTACAAATAAATCTACCAAAAAATTAATAAATCTACCACTCAAAAATATCTCTACCGCCTCGTAAAAATATATCTACCAAAATAAGTCTAGCAAATATAATTAAATCTATCGTACCTCAAACAAATCTACGACCCAAAAAATAAGTCTAAGGCCCGAAATTTAAGTCTACCAACCACAAACAAATATGTCATCAAGGAACGACAGACTTTCGTATCTTAGCGGCATTAGCACTATAGTTTTTCGTAAATAAATTCAATTTCTGCTTATGTGGATAAAAAATAGTAATAGCAGTTTTGTAATTACGTTTTTGCCAACAATGTCTAAAATGTTAAAATCAATACCCTAAATGGTTTTAGTAATTTAGAAAGATTTGAATCAATCTAGGCCTTGTTCGTTTGCTCATCTGGCATTTGCATCCAGATGATCCATTTAAATGATTCATCTCAATAATGCATCTGAATGATGATCGTTTCCATTTTTGGTAGTTCATTTGGATGATTCATCTGGATGAACATTTGTTTGTTTGATCATTTTCATCAGAATTTACATCTCCATCTAGATGTTTTTAATAAGAAAATGACTAAAATACACATGCTTTAATTTAATCATATTTTTAATCTTAATCTTAATCATATTAATTTTAATTTATGATCTAAACAATATTTACCACTAAACAATGTTCAAATTATTATTTTTGACATCTATAAATTTTTATTTTCATGAAATATATTTTTTTATAAGAAATTTCATCATATAAATTTATAATTTATATATTTTTATTTTCATGATATATTTAAATTTAATAAATTATTTTTTTATAAAATTTAAAAATACACTAATAAAAAAAATTTACTTTTTAGCACTGAAAACACTAAATAACATTTTTGATGGAAAATAAGAGAAAACAAAATTTTGCTTTATTGACGGAAAACATGATTTATTATTTGTTATTTATTATTTGTTATTTATTTTTTATTATTTATTGTTTATTATAAAAGTTTTTCTTATGTAATTACTTAATTTAGATAGAGATATTTTTGTCATTTTAAATTTGTGGCTAAACCTGATCTATGTAGATGGTTCTCTCAGAGTCAACCAGAATTTTTCAGTTTTTTCGGATGTGTTTTTGAAATTCATCTAGATGAATCGTTTAATATAGCTAAACGAACATCATTTTATAGCTCCATCTAAATAGACCATCCAGATGAGCAAACGAACACTAATAAAAAAACACACTTTTCAAGGTTATTATAATTACTCACCCTAGTTTTTATGGATAATGGAGGATTTCTGCATCTAAAAATCTTAGTTATTAACTCCCTTGATCTATGAACTACCTTATATTATACTTCAACAATACAATCCTAAAAATTAGCCATTGATTCTTGAACAAAAATATATGTATTAGTTGGAAAGAAACAAATCACACATAGTTCTTGGCAGAAAATTGAGAACCCAATTAACACAACATATCGACAAGTTAGCTCGTCTCATATTAACACCAAATGTTTCATATCACCGAATCCTTGTTTCTGTCAAAAGCTTAAGCATCTTCAAGATCTCCCCATCTCACATTGTACTTAGATGCAAGGTAATGCGCACCAACCGGACCTCTGCTCCCGTATGGATAGAGCTCAGGAACGATTTTCTTCTGCTCGAGTTCCTTCAAAGCCGGTGTGAATAGATCCCATGCTGCATCTAGCTCATCACTTCTGATAAACAACCTCCTCTCTCCTTCTATTGCATCAAGAAGCAGCCTTTCATATGCATCTGGTATCTCTCTTGGATACCTTATCCACACAAAAAGAGAAGAAAGAAAAATAAGTAATCTCGATATGAAAATTAGAATCAGAAAGTATGCATTGTTATACCTGGATCGATATAGAAGGTTAAGGTCGCTGCGATCCAGTCTCATTCCGAGACCAGGAACTTTGTTGTTGATCCTCAGGTATATGCCTTCATCAGGCTGAACTCTGATCACTAGTTCATTAGTTGCCTTGTCTAAATCAGTCGCAAAATTTTTCTTGTACAAGTTTCCTGGGACATGTCTGAACTGAACTCTGATCTCTGCTCCTCTGGTATGGAGAGCTTTACCGGCTTTCATTAGGAAAGGGACACCGTCCCATCTCGCATTGTTGATGAACATAGCCGCTGCAGCAAATGTAGGAGTGAGACTGTGTTTCGGAACTGTTGGATCGTCTGTATAACCTGGATAAGCCTTTCCTCCCTTGCTATGCCCTTTGTATTGACCAACAATCACATCTTCAAGCAGTAATGGTTTCATTGATCTCAAAACCTTCACCTGACAGGAACGCATAATTATCGGTATAGTATGTTATTATCTACCTTAAGCTTTTCTTAGTGAAAAAAATAATCTTACCTTTTCGCTTCTTATGTCCTCACCATCTAAGCTCACAGGCGTCTCCATTGCGAAAAGTGCGAGTATTTGCAAGAGATGGTTTTGCATGATGTCTCGTATGATTCCGTACTGATCAAAGTAACTGCATCGATTTAAAATTAGATAAGGTGTTCCATGCTTGTAACTTTGTACGTTGTTTATGTCAGACGGAGAAGTAATGATGAAAGCTTACCCTCCGCGTCCTTCTGTTCCAAAATCTTCAGAAAAAATCAGTTGAACGTTGCGTATGTAATTTCTCGACCATAGAGGCTCGAAAACAAGATTCGAGAATCGAAGCACTGAAAGGTTCTCAACTAGCTCCTTTCCCAAATAGTGGTCAATCCTAAGTATGCCACAAATAACATTGCAGTTAAATTCTGTGAGATACTGTTTGATGGCAGTGATGGCTGTTGGGCCAGGGAAATGGCTAACCTGAAGATTTGCTCCTCTGTGAGATACTGTTTCAGGCATCTGGTTAACTCTCCAGATGATTCAGCATCACGACCGAATGGCTTTTCGACAATGACCCTTGTCCAGCCACTCGCTGAGGAGGCTCTAAGGCTTGCACACCTTACCACATCGACGAATATGTTTGGGGGTATAGACAAATAGTACAGCCTGTTTGATAGCTTTCCCGCCTAAAAAGAAGAAATCAAACAAGATGAAATGCCGGAGAGAGGAAGTAGAATGTGTCTAGTGCCATGTCTCCAACAGAAATGATAGGAAATTACCTCTTTCTCTTTGAGCTTGGTGTTTAGTTCTGCAAAATCCTCTTCCGAGTTATACTGACCGGAATGGTAAAAACATCTCTTTAAGAACTGATCCATTTTATCCTCACAATTTTCCCTGTTGATTCCAACCTTTGATAACCAAATGACCAAAGCATAGATTTTTAACTGAGAACATACACAAAATTGTATAGGAGAACTACCTTTGATCTATCCGGCAAGTTAAAGTTCTACTGATCATGTCACGGAGTTCCTCATGAGTGAGTTTAGTCCGAGCATAACCGAAAACAGAAAAGTCCTGAGGAAGACAACCCTCGTAAAAGAGCGCAAACAATGCGGGGTATATCTTCTTCTTGGCCAAATCTCCAGAGGCTCCAACGACTGTAATACTAAGAGTGGACTCTCCTTTTGTTACATGTTCCTCTGTAAGATGATCTCCGGCTGAAAAAATGTCGTCCAAAGAATCAAAGAAACAACTACTTCAATTCATAAAACAAGAGAGACTTTATCAAACACATTCACTCCCCTAGAAACACCCTTATAAACCAAACCAAACTCTCACTAATTTGCTACATTCAATCCTAGAATAATTACAGTATACTTATAGCTTCTCTTGGCTGATCAAAAAGAATATCAGAGAAGAGAGAGCAAGACAAAAAAAAATTGTAAAGGCCATAAGATGCAACTATCTTGAACAGTGAGTGTTTCAAGAACTATTTCTTCAATCCAGAGCATATTTTTCATTATCATTGTGCAAAATAGTGGAAGAAAATTCGAATACTTTATGAAATAGCAAAGAAAGTTTTTTTTCAGATTTGCGATCCCATTGTGGTTCGATACTGATCGCGAGAGACGATCTTGTCAAGAAACGAAGGCTGAAATTGCAGAAGAAAACTCACATTCTTGTAAAGAGGCGAAATTAGTGGCGCAGCCATTTGAGGAATCGAGCTGAGAGTGTTTCTCGGCAAAGAATCTCAACCGAAGCCGAGAAAACGAGGATTTTCTCGGGAATGTGAGAGATCTTGTACTGAAGAATGGTAAAGTCTCTCTCAACGGAAACGGAGCAGCGAGAGCAGAGGAAGAGGATGATGAGGAAGAAGAAGAAGAAGAAGAAGAAGAAGGAATGATCATTGAATGTGTCGCCATGCAAAATTGTCAAATTGTTCTTCAAGCAACTGAGAAAAAAAAAAACTTCAAATACGATTGCCTTTGTTTTATCCTTTGTTGTGTGGCTATCGTATCTCTGGCATTATCCACACAAAACAGTTTTCAATATTGTTATCATTGTCAATAAAATTTAACGTCGAAAATGATCGTTTAAATCCCCAACTTCTTCAAATTAGCATAAAAACACTCAATTTTGATTGTTAATACTCAACTTTACATTGGCTATTTTCCAGATCCATTTTTGCTAAGTCAATACAAAGTTGGGAAATATGCTAATTTGGAGAAGCTGGAGATTTTTTAATGATTATTTTCCTTTTCCATTTTTTATTATTTTAAAACAGGTTTAATATCTATTTCCACCAAATATATGGAATTCAATGGATAATGGAACACACATAAATTTACGGGCAATTCTTTTAAATGACACCAAATGATGTTTTGTAGACAAACTTAGTGAATGCGTATTCAAAACAAGATAGATTCGTTGCTTAAAAGAGCATAATAAGATAGTAATTGAAAAACATTTCAGAAGAGTTTTTACTATTCTCGTTTTCTCTCAGTTCGCCCTAGCGTCGCAGGCTCTTTATCGCTCCGATCTTCCTCTCCGGTGGTCGGATTTCTTCACCGACACCGAGAGAGGGACCCCTTTTGCTTTGCCTTCACTCTTGCCTTCAAGCTCTGTGCGTTTTTAAGTCGATTTTTTTGTTCTCTGTTGTCTCGATTTGCTAGCATGGTGGTGCCTCGGGGATTGTTTTCCTCGGCTGGGATCATCGGAGATGGTGCTCGCCTGGGTTCGCCGCAGCCTCTCTTGTCTCTCCCTGCGTCTAATGCTGGAGGACGGTGTCTTCGTTTGGGTTGGGTTAGGAGATGTTGTGCAAACCCTTGTGAGTGCTCTGCCGCCGCTTTCCCTGAGATTGGCGCTGGCTTCCTGGCTGTTACCTGTGATATGCTCAAATTAATACCCTAAAAGTACTAAAGCAGTAGTTGTAGTAAGTGTAGGGGTCGAACACAAGGACTCACAGTTATCACACAATAGATTGTATAGTATCGAATCAAGCTAAGCAAATCAGATGAAACAAAAACAATAAACAGTAAAGAGTTGTAAATTCGATGGAAGAACTATAGATTCAGGGTATTTCTCAGGAAATCAATGAATGCAGATAAACTAATTAACAAGATTCAGATTTAGCGCGGTTCTTGAACTCAAATCACTAAAGTATAATTAACCAACTGTCGTTGCGAGAATTATCTAAATGTAAACTTCAGAATCCCAAATCTCTTTGCAAATTTCTAAGAATAAATCAGCTTTAATTTCAGGTTTGATATGTTCACAAATCAATTAAACCAAATCTCTTTGCGAATAATCAATTTGCTCACCTTAGGTTCTATCAGGTAATTAATCGCACTGTCGTGCCTAATCAATTATCCTAAGATCTATATTCTAGGTAGCTAATCTAGAGCAAGCTTCGAACACAACCTAAAGCGAAGAACTAATTCAGATGGTGAATCTTAATAAACTAATCAACCTAGCATTCAAAGAAAACCCTTATGAGAACCCTGAACCTAAAGTGGATCTACTCAGACATAGAGGATGAAAACAACATGATTGAATAGATCATCAAAGAAATCAATAAAAACAGGAGTTCAGACTTGTCTCTCCAAAAACCAAAGTATAATCAAGAGTAGAATAAAGCATAGCCATAAAAGTGGCTGAAAAACCTAATTATAATGCTAAAACACGTTCTGGGGCTTTTTGTAAATAATAAAGTCTTATGGGGCAATTATGCAATTCTTCAACTCTTGGAAAAGTCGCGGGTCGTGTCTGTTGCGATGGGTATCGATCGATACTAGGCAGTATCGATCGATACTGATGATTCAAATCAGGTATTCAGCAACACGAACTTCTGCTTTGCTCCAGAATGCTCCGGAAAGCTCCAATATCTCCAATTATGCTCCAAACGTGCTATAACCTGTAAAAGACTCTAAAAGACTCCAAAATACTAGAAAGACTCTATAAAACAGACTTATATCATGGCCTAAAAGGGGTAAAAACTATGATATATCAACTCCCCCAGACTTAGCTTTTGCTTGCCCTCAAGCAAATAGAAGACTAAACCAGAGAAAAAGGTTTGAAAACACGGAGACTCACCTATTCACG
This sequence comes from Eutrema yunnanense, assembly GCA_002933935.1. NCBI lineage: Eukaryota > Viridiplantae > Streptophyta > Magnoliopsida > Brassicales > Brassicaceae > Eutrema > Eutrema yunnanense. The sequence goes on from PKML01000815.1 coordinate 52,911, forward strand.
GGAAAGTCCGAGGAAAAATCCGAGGGAAAATTCCAAGGGGAAGTTCCGAGGGAAGAAATCCGAGGAAAGTTCGAGGGAAACATTATCAAGGTTTTTCCGAAGGAACCAAACACCAAAGCGATTGAGGGAAATCATGGAGTCATATATTCCATGCTGATCAAGGAGAAGAAGCCATATCCAATTCAACTTTCCACAATCCAAGACGGTACAGTTTTGAGGACGAAACTTTTTGAAGAGGGAGAGTATGATATGATAATGGAACCACCCGAGAAGAACCATGTGCTTTGTTCAGCCCCAACGAAGTCCGTGATCAACTCGAATGGCCCAACGACCACTTGGACTACATTCTCACCTCTAATAGAGCACTCCTCGAAGTTGAATCAATCCATTCCGAGTTCAGGTGAAGAAGTTATTCAACTTCCAAGACAGGTGAATCCCAGCCGACGCGAATCGGACATACAGACGTTCAAAGAATTCTTCCAACCAAACAAGAAGGAATTAAACTACAAACTAAATTGTTCTGGAATCTTGATTCATCAGAGAATCCACGTTCCTTAATACACCCCTCGTCCACGGGATCTCTCAAAAGGAACGGTAATGTTGGGATAATCCTTGAATAGGAGATTCAAGGCGGTGAAACCGTAGCCTCGGAAGTGTGGAACCGGCTCGAAGGCGTGAGACTCGTCTCAATGATCCTTCCAACTCGCAGCTCGCTCGCGGACACTTCTTAACGACGATTGGTAGAACGATATCCACAAAGGAGGATGGAAACTCCTTTGATAAGACCACTTATCGAACCCTTAGAATCCACCAAGGAGATCGAAAAGACTTCACGAAAACAAAGAGAAATCCACTCTAAGCAAATCGTAAAAGAAAGATAACTTTTATTCAAAGATTGTTTGTTTTTTTGATCAAAGATCTTACAAAGATTAAATAAGCAAACAACAAGGTTTGCATGAAGGAGAGAGAAATAGTTTTGCGAAGACAAACATTAAAACACAAGTTTAATTCAAAAGAAAAAACTCTTGCTCTTCCCTAGGTCGAAATCTTTACTGGGCTTGAGTCTTTGGGCTTGGTAGAGATGTTCCTGGATGCCAAACATGAGTTTGATAGCTTACAAACGAATTGGGCCTAGCATTCACCAAATATAGAACCAGGTTGACCCATTTAGGCATATGGGGAATATCTTTGTGACCTGACGTCCATTTCTTCTGCTCTTGGGCTTGTTGAAAACATAAGAGATCCATTAACATTCTCCAATTGGTTTCGTAGCTAGATCGTACCTGAGTCGGGCTGTGTGACTCGATCTTTGGCATTGACGCGCACTGGGTGCTGAAGCAGATCCGTGGAATTGAAAAATCCATTTCTTGTACGTATGAACTCTAATTGGGCTGATTCCAATTTTCATAATTGATCTGATGAATCAAGATTCTAGAAAAATTTAGTTTGTAGTTTAATTCTTTCTGGTTTGGTTGGAAGAATTCTTTGAACGTCTGTATATCCGATTCGCGTCGGCTGAGATTTACTTGTCTTGGAAGTTGAATAACTTCTTCACCTGAACTCGGAATGGATTGATTCAACTTCGAGTAGTGCTCTATTAGAGGTGAGAATGTAGTCCAAGTGGTCGTTGGGCGATTCGAGTTGATCACGGACTTCGTTGGGGCTGAACAAAGCACATGGTTCTTCTCGTGTGGTTCCATTATCATATCATACTCTCCCTCTTCAAAAAGTTTCGTCCTCGAAACTGTACCGTCTTGGATTGGGGAAGGTTGAATTGGATCTGGCTTCTTCTCCTTGATCAGCATGGAATATATGACTCCATGATTTCCCTCAATCGCTTTGGTGTTTGGTTCCTTCGGAAAAACCTTGATAATGTTTCCCTCGAACTTTCCTCGGATTTCTTCCCTCGGAACTTCCCCTTGGAATTTTCCCTCAGACATTCCCTCGGACTTTCCCGTGAATAGGTTAGAAGATGAAAAGATGAAGTGATGATCGAAGATGATGGAACGAATTTACCGGGTCCTTGAGTTGCTCTGATACCACTTAATACATCTCTGTCCACGGGATCTTCTCAAAGGAGCGGTAAGAATTGGATAATCCTTGAACAGAGGTTCAAGGCGGTGAAACCGTAGCTTCGAAACGTGGAGCAGGCTCGAAGGCGTGGGAATCCACCCGAAAATCCTTCCAACACTCAGCTCGCTATTGACGCTCACGACACGACGATCGGTAGAATAATTATCCACAAAGGAAGATGGAAATTCCCTTGATAAGAACCACTTATCGAACCCTTAGAATCCACCAAGGAGATCAAAAAGAATTCACGAAAACAAAAAGAATCCACTCTAATACACTTAGTTTGTAGTTTAATTCCTTCTGGAAACTTGATTCCACTTAATACACCCCTCGTCCACGGGATCTCTCAAAAGGAACGGTAATGTTGGGATAATCCTTGAATCGGAGATTCAAGGCGGTGAAACCGTAGCTTCGGAAGTGTGGAACCGGCTCGAAGGAGTGAGACTCCTTTCAATGATCCTTCCAACTCGCAGCTCGCTTGCAGACACTTCTTAACGACGATCGGTAGAACGGTATCCACAAAGGAGGATGGAAACTCCTTTGATAAAAACACTTATCGAACCCTTAGAATCCACCAAGGAGATCGAAAAGACTTCACGAAAACAAAGAGAAATCCACTATAAGCAAATCGTAAAAGAAAGATAATTTTTATTCAAAGATTGTTTGTTTTTTTGATCAAAGAATTTACAAAGATTAAATAAGCAAACAACAAGGTTTGCATGAAGGAGAGAGAAATAGTTTTGGGAAGACAAACATTAAAACACAAGTTTAATTCAAAAGAAAAGACTCTTGCTCTTCCCTCGGTCGAAATCCTTGCTGGGCTTGAGTCTTTGGGCTTGGTAGAGATGTTCCTGGATGCCAAACATGAATTTGACAGCTTACAAACGAATTGGGCCTAGCATTCACCAAATATAGAACCAGGTTGACCCATTTAGGCAAATGGGGAATATCTTTGTGACCTGACGTCCATTTCTTCTGATCTTGGGCTTGTTGGAAACATAAGAGATCCATTAACATTCTCCAATTGGTTTCGTAGCTAGATCGTACCTGAGTCGGGCTGTGTGACTCGATATTTTGCATTGACGCGCACTGGGTGATGAAGCAGATCCGTGGACTTGAAAAATCCATTTCTTGTACGTAAGAACTCCAATTGGGCTGATTCCAATTTTCATAATTGGTCTGATGAATCAAGATTCCAGAACAATTTAGGTTGTAGTTTAATTACTTCTGGTTTGGTTGGAAGAATTCTTTGAACGTATGTATGTCCGATTCGCGTCGGCTGGGATTAACCTGTCTTGGAAGTTGAATAACTTCTTAACCTGAACTCGGAATGGATTGATTCAACTTCGAGGAGTGCTCTATTAGAGGTGAGAATGTATTCTAAGTAGTCGTTGGGCCATTCGAGTTGATCACGGACTTCGTTGGGGCTGAACAAAGCACATGGTTCTTCTCGGGTGGTTCCATTATCATATCATACTCTCCCTCTTCAAAAAGTTTCGTTCTCGAAACTGTACCGTCTTGGATTGGGGAAGGTTGAATTGGATCTAGCTTCTTCTCCTTGATCAGCATGGAATATATGACTCCATGATTTCCCTCAATCGCTTTGGTGTTTGGTTCCTTCGGAAAAACCTTGATAATGTTTCCCTCGAACTTTCCTCGGATTTCTTCCCTCGGAACTTCCCTCGGACTTTCCCTCGGATTTTCCCGTTAATAGGTTAGAAGATGAAAAGATGGAGTGATGATCGAAGATGATGGAACGAATTTACCGGGTCCTTGAGTTGCTCTGATACCACTTAATACATCTCTGTCCACGGGATCTTCTCAAAGGAGCGGTAAGAATTGGATAATCCTTGAACGGAGGTTCAAGGCGGTGAAACCGTAGCTTCGGAACGTGGAGCAGGCTCGAAAGCGTGGGAATCCACCCGAAAATCCTTCCAACACTCAGCTCGCTATTGACGCTCATGACACGACGATCGGTAGAATGGTTATCCACAAAGGAAGATGGAAATTCCCTTGATAAGAACCACTTATCGAACCCTTAGAATCCACCAAGGAGATCGAAAAGAATTCACGAAAACAAAGAGAATCCACTCTAATACACTTAGTTTGTAGTTTAATTCCTTCTGGAAACTTGATTCCACTTAATACACCCCTCGTCCACGGGGATCTCTCAAAAGGAACGGTAATGTTGGGATATCCGATTCAAGGCGGTGAAACCGTAGCTTCGGAAGTGTGGAACCGGCTCGAAGGAGTGAGACTCCTTTCAATGATCCTTCCAACTCGCAGCTCGCTTGCAGACACTTCTTAACGACGATCGGTAGAACGGTATCCACAAAGGAGGATGGAAACTCTTTTGATAAGACCACTTATCGAACCCTTAGAATCCACCAAGGAGATCGAAAAGACTTCACGAAAACAAAGAGAAATCCACTCTAAGCAAATCGTAAAAGAAAGATAATTTTTATTCAAAGATTGTTTGTTTTTCTGATCAAAGATCTTACAAAGATTAAATAAGCAAACAACAAGGTTTGCATGAAGGAGAGAGAAATAGTTTTGGGAAGACAAACAATAAAACACAAGTTTAATTCAAAAGAAAAGACTCTTGCTCTTCCCTCGGTCGAAATCCTTGCTGGGCTTGAGTCTTTGGGCTTGGTAGAGATGTTCCTGGATGCCAAACATGAATTTGACAGCTTACAAACGAATTGGGCCTAGCATTGACCAAATATAGAACCAGGTTGACCCATTTAGGCAAATGGGGAATATCTTTGTGACCTGACGTCCATTTCTTCTGATCTTGGGCTTGTTGGAAACATAAGAGATCCATTAACATTCTCCAATTGGTTTCGTAGCTAGATCGTACCTGAGTCGGGCTGTGTGACTCGATCTTTTACGTTGACGCGCACTGGGTGATGAAGCAGATCCGTGGACTTGAAAAATCCATTTCTTGTACGTAAGAACTCCAATTGGGCTGATTCCAATTTTCATAATTGGTCTGATGAATCAAGATTCCAGAACAATTTAGGTTGTAGTTTAATTACTTCTGGTTTGGTTGGAAGAATTCTTTGAACGTATGTATGTCCGATTCGCGTCGGCTGGGATTAACCTGTCTTGGAAGTTGAATAACTTCTTAACCTGAACTCGGAATGGATTGATTCAACTTCGAGGAGTGCTCTATTAGAGGTGAGAATGTAGTCTAAGTAGTCGTTGGGCCATTTGAGTTGATCACGGACTTCGTTGGGGCTGAACAAAGCACATGGTTCTTCTCGGGTGGTTCCATTATCATATCAGGAACCATCGCAAATATCATTTTCCCAAGCACCCAAATGTCACCTAACCAGCTTTTTATCTAACCACCATGTAATTCTCCGTAGACATTCGCAACTTTTCCAGACTCCACACATTATCTCGCAGCATTGTTCAAATAAAGCCCTCATCGCCAGTTTCATCGCTGCAGCCAATGTTCAAGAACTTTCTAGATTCTTTACCAAACAATATCATGACAAGAAACCATCTAATTTCACACTTTTGTATCACTTTCTCACTCCCAGATTTATTTCTTATTATGTTCTCTCTTTTTTTAGATCTGCATATACACATCAAGGTCCAAAACGCGAGTATTGATGGTGTTTGCCACCGAATCCCCGGTTCTTCCCCCTCTATGTATCGAAGGTTTAGGCGAATAGTGGTATCACGGAAAATTTTCCTAACCTCGCTTTCAACCTTTGTGTGATCATTCCCTCTTAAGTAGAATAATGGGATTGCTGGAAATTTTCCTTTTTTATGCTCTTATTTATCAACTTATAAGAGGGGAGAGAGATACCATTACTTTAAACATATGGGTTCCTTTATCATATATGAATGATGAATCAAGCTCTGTAAACACTAACCACATCGATGAAATGCAAAGATTTGGCTCAGGCTTCAGAAGAACTCTGCTGGAGACATGAATGTTTTCTAGTCAACTGGTCAGTCCTTGGATTTTTCATTAGTCGATCTAGAGCTGATCCTGCAACACTGGTGACTCAAAAACAAAAATCAAAACAATAATTCAAGCACATGATCATCATCTCCAACAAGTTTTGGACTCAATAAGACGTTTTTGACTCGATAAAACAACCGACTCTAAGAAAAACAAACACAATGTCAGCAGATACCTCCCCCAGACTTGAACAACACTGTCCCCAGTGTTATATAGCCTAGAGTAGGTAAAAGAAAACAAAAGAACATAATAAAATTGTGAAAAACAAGAAGTTACCATGCTGGAACATCTGGTGTCGACCGACACACGGCTTGGTATCGATCGATACCAGGCTTAAGTCGACATGATAAACCGTCTCATTCACGATTGGTGTCGACCGATACCAATGTGGTATCGATCGATAACATGTGATTTCGGGTTTTGCTCCTTGTTTATCCAGACACAAACACAGAACAAAAAATAAAAAGAAAAATGACTCAAAAACAGACTCACTAGTGGGTTGCCTCCCACCAAGCGCTCGTTTAAAGTCAGTAGCTTGACTTTGGCTCAGGTGATCAGTCAGGAGAAGATTGAGAGCTTACTCCCATGCAAGTTCCACAGCTAGATACTTGCAGACTCATAGTTCTGCTCAACATGCTCCATAAATTCCTTTCCTTTCTCTTTCAGCTCCAAACTAAGAAGAACTCAGGCTTTAGAGAATGGCTTCGAAGTTCCTTTGCACTTCACCTTGTACTCAATCGAATCCCCATCACACTTCTGAGGGGTTAGAGTCACATGGGTAGCACTCTCGACCCTTTTGCTCTTCGCCTTCTTTTTTGTTGCCTTAGCCTTCCTGACAACTTTCTTGGGGATGCTGGGCGGTTCAACCAAAACGTCTATGATAGTTGGGTCGTCAGGAGGCTCTTCCAAAAGATCAACTACCAATGTCTCTCTTGTGACAACAGTGAAGCACGAGACATGTGTGGGAGCACCTCTAGAGGGAATGGCATCATAGTAGACCTCTCCATCAATGTAAGAGAAAGAGAGTCTCTTATTAGGTGTGTCTATGATCGCGCCAGCAGTAGCCATAAACGGTCGTCCCAAGAGCAAAGAAACCTCAGATCCTTCGCTCATCTCCACAACCTGAAAATTAGTGGGCACCAGACAATCTCCTACTTTAACAGGCAAAGCATGGATAGTACCGTATGGAGGTGAGGTGGAGGAGTTCGTAAACGTGAGAAGCATCGTAGGGGGGTCTTATATCATCCCTCAATCGTTCAGCAATTTCCCATGATATTACATTGACGCTAGACCCTGAGTCAACAAGAGACTCATCGAATTCAACTCCAGAGATGGAGCATGGAACTGCGAATTTCCGTGGGTCTTCCCTCTCGGTCAACTGCCTCAGCGGTAGTGACTTGCGTCTTGCTTCGATAAAGAGTACTTCGACCTCTTCCAGAGTTTCTCTGCAATCTTTGAAGTGACTAAGCAGAGGCCAACCCTCTAGAGCTTCTTCAAAAGTGACCGAGTGGGGTATCCTTCGTACCATCTTCTCAAAGCCACGCAGTTGCTTTGGAGTGATGGGGGCTCGGAGGTGTTAAAGAATAGGATTCAGCTTCTTGGGCTTGTGAGGTCTGTCAACACTCAGACGCGGCTCCTTTGCAGTATCTGGGTGGGTATCGATCGATACAGGTAGGGTATCGATCGATGCGGGGGTGGTGTTCGAATTCTCATCGTCAGATAAATCATCAACCATAGGGAACTCCACAACCAACTTATCCAACATAGCTTTGCATCTGGCGCCCTCCCATTCCTTCTTTGTCATAATACGAGGCATAGGATAAGGTATTATGGGTTTGTAAACCCTCTCCTTGACAATCTCAGCCTTCTTCCCGACCTGCGTCTCAGCATTGATCAACACTAGAGGAGTATCGATTGATACATGTGTTTTTCCATCCACTCGTGCAGGTGTTTGGACCGGTATCGATCGACACTGGCTGGTATCGATCGATATTCGGACGATTTCAGAATCCCAGTCGTCATCTTCAACAGCATCGTCGAAAATTCCTGCATCAAAACCCTTTTCTACCACTACAGTGGCTTCTTTAGCACTTTATATGGTGATTGCATTGACGTGTGCTCTTGGATTCTCAGTTTTCCCTGTAAGAAAACCTTCCTGCCTTTTCACAGCTACTGCAGTCTGAGCAATTTGAGTTTCCAGCTTCCTCTGAGTCAGATTGATAGCTTCAATTTTCCCATTCAGATCAATGTACAGAGAGTCAAACTTCCCATTGAAATCCACTTGCAACTTCTGCTGTCCCTGAAGAAGTTGTTCAAGCATGGATTTCATCCTATTCTCTGTGGACTTTGGAGAGATAGGCTGGTACGAAGAGTTCCCGTAATTGCGAGTGTTGTTGTTGAAGTTTCGGTTGTTGTTGTACCCAAATTGCTGACCTTGAAATCCAGAACCACCAACGTAGTTAACATCCTCCACTTCGTCTCCACCGATATTATCGACTCCATCAGCAAAGTGTACAACCTTCTTCGACTTCCCTATCAGGAAATCCAGCTTGGCCTGAACTTCAGCAATCTGCGAACCATCAATTCCTCCAGCCTGCTTCTTTCGTTCGAAGTCAGCATTCTTGGTGCTATTGCTAGACGCCAAGTTCTCAATCAGCACGATCGCATCATTTGGATACCTGGTGTTGAAGTTCCCATTACTCGTAGTATCCAAAGCCATCTGGTACCTCCAATCGATTCCTCTGTAGAAAGTACCCAGCAGCAGAACCTGAATGAACCCATGGTGCGGAGAATCTCTCTGATATGACTTGAAACGAGTCCAAGCAGCTTTGAGTGCCTCTGTTGGACCTTGAGAAAATTGAGAGATCTTGTTCCTGAGCTCCTCGGATCTCGCATCATCATAGAAATTGTTCAGGAATGCGTTCTTCGTCTCATCCCATGTAGTTAGCGAACCAGAAGCCAACTGCTTCAGCCAATAATCAGCATCCCCACTAAGAGAGTACGGGAAAAGTTTACAGATGAGGAACTCACTGGACACTCCATTGTACTTCATACCAGTGACCAAATCTTCGAACCTCTCGATATGATCCATGGGGTGTTCATGAGATAGGCCATGGAAAGGATTCTGACTCACAAGAGCGTAGTACGCAGGTTTCATCTCAAAATCATTCCTCTGAAAAGTTGGGATGCGAATCGCATATTGATTGGCATAGAACTGATCAGGTCTGTTGTGCTCAGCAAGTGTTCTACCTCGATCAACCCCAGCATTCCCAACGTTTGCTTGCGCAGCTGGCGCGACAATCTGACCAACAACAGCAGCAGGAGGGACAATGACGTTTCCAGCTTCATCAAGTCGCTGCCCTCTCTCATTGCACACATGACCCTCTTGGTCTCTCAGAACTCCAGCTTCATCATGTCTTAATACCACTGTGTTGTTCATCCCTGATGTTTGTTTTGCCTTTCTGTTTGTGCGTTCTAAACGTGCTAGCTTCTCTAACGATAGATTAACTAGCTGAGTGCTCTTATTCCCTATGGTTTCACGATTAGGCATGCACCTGAAACACAAAAGTCAAGAACGTTAGTAACAAAAACGTTATGAGTATCGATCGATCGATACCAAGTGGTGTCGATCGATATCAACAAAAAGAAAGCGACGAGTATCGACCGATACTACATAGTATCGATCGATACCGACTAACTTAGTCGAAACTCGACAGCTAAAATCTAAGGGCGAAATTGAGTCCCCGGCAACGGCGCCAAATTTGATATGCTCAAATTAATACCCTAAAAGTACTAAAGCAGTATTTGTAGTAAGTGTATGGGTCGAACACAATGACTCACAGAAATCACACAATAGATTGTATAGTATCGAATCAAGCTAAGCAAATCAGATGAAACAAAAACAATAAACAGTAAAGAGTTGTAAATTCGATGGAAGAAATATAGATTCAGGGTATTTCTCAGGAAATCAATGAATGCATATAAACTAATTAACAGGATTCAGATTTAGCGCGGTTCTTGAACTCAAATCACTAAAGTATAATTAACCAACAGTCGTTGCGAGAATTATCTAAATCTAAACTTCAGAATCTCAAATCTCTTTGCAAATTCCTAAGAATAAATCAGCTTTAATTTCAGGTTTGATATGTTCACAAATCAATTAAACCAAATCTCTTTCCGTATAATCAATTTGCTCACCTTAGGTTCTATAAGGTAATTAATCGCACTGTCGTGCCTAATCAATTATCCTAAGATCTATATTCTAGGTAGCTAATCTAGAGCAAGCTTCGAACACAACGTAAATCGAAGAACTAATTCAGATGGTGAATCTTAATAAACTAATCAACCTAGCATTCAGAGAAAACCCTTATGAGAACCCTGAACCTAAAGTGGATCTACTCAGATATAGAGGATGAAAACAACATGATTGAATAGATCATCAAAGAAATCAATAAAAACAGGAGTTCAGAGTTGTCTCTCCAAAAACCAAAGTAGAATCAAGAGTAGAATAAAGCATAGCCATAAAAGTGGCTGAAAAACCTAATTATAATGCTAAAACACGTTCTGGGGCTTTTTGTAAATAATAAAGTCTTCTGGGGCAATTCTGCAATTCTTCAACTCTTGGAAAAGTCGCTGGTCGTGTCTGCTGCGATGGGTATCGATCGATACTAGGCAGTATCGATCGATACTGATGCTTCAAATCGGGTACTCAGCAACACGAACTTCTGCTTTGCTCCAGAATGCTCCGGAAAGCTCCAATATCTCCAATTATGCTCCAAACGTGCTAAAACCAGTAAAAGACTCTAAAAGACTCCAAAATTCTAGAAAGACTCTATAAAACGGACTTATATCATGGCCTAAAAGGGGTAAAAACCATGATATATCAACCTGTTCGGGTCGCGAGTTCTTGGTACCGGATGCGTGGCTGGTGGTGTCTCTGGGCCTGCTCAGATCGAGGATGGCTGGTCAGGTCTGTGACTCTTCTACTGCTCTTCCCCTCTTTCATGGATCTCGAGACTTTGATATGCTCAAATTAATACCCTAACAGTACAAAAGCAGTAGTTGTAATATAGTTAGGGGTCGAACACAAGGACTCACATAAATCACTCAATAAATTGTATAGTATCAAGCTAAGCTAAGCAATTCAGGTTTAACAGAAAACAGAAAGTAGTAAACGAGTTGTATTCAATGGAAAAAAGATAGGTTCAGGGATATATCTCAGGAAATCAATGAATGCAAAATAAACTAACTAATAATGGTTCAGGTTAAGCACGGTTCTCGAACTCAAATTACCTAAGTATAATTAACCAACTGTCGTTGCGAGAACTATCTAAATCTAAACTTCAGAATCCCAAATTTCTTTGCAAATCCCTAAGAATAAATCAGCCTTAATTTCAAGTTTGATATGTTCACAAATCAATTAAACCAAATCTCTTTGCGAATAATCAATTTGCTCACCTNTAAATTGTATAGTATCAAGCTAAGCTAAGCAATTCAGGTTTAACAGAAAACTGAAAGTAGTAAACGAGTTGTATTCAATGGAAAAAAGATAGGTTCAGGGATATATCTCAGGAAATCAATGAATGCAAAATAAACTAACTAATAAGGGTTCAGGTTAAGCACGGTTCTCGAACTCAAATTACCTAAGTATAATTAACCAATTGTCGTTGCGAGAACTATCTAAATCTAAACTTCAGAATCCCAAATTTCTTTGCAAATCCCTAAGAATAAATCAGCCTTAATTTCAAGTTTGATATGTTCACAAATCAATTAAACCAAATCTCTTTGCGAATAATCAATTTGCTCGCCTAAGGTTCTATCAGGTAATTAATCGCACTGTCGTGCCTAATCAATTATCCTAAGATCTAAGTTCCAGGTGGTCAATCTAGAATTAGCTTTGAGAACAACCTAAGGTGAAGAACTAATTCAGATTATGAACCCTAAATAACTAATCAACCTAGCATTCAAAGAAATCCCTTATGAGAATCCCCAAACCTAACAAGAGATCTACTCAGACATGGAAATTAAATCAATAGACATGTTTGAATAAATACTCAATAGAAAATAAGAAAGAGTAACAAGATGTTTGAGATCTGATCTCGGACGAAGGGAAATTCAGACTTGTCTCTCTCACCAAGTTCTCTCTTAACCTAAAGCAAAATAAAGCATAGCCTAAACATATGGCTGTAAAATCCTATATATAACCTAAGACACAAATTGGGGTCTTCTTGTAATTATTAAAGACTTCTGGGCACTTTTGCAATTCTTCAAGTCTTGGAAAACTCGCGGGTCGTGTCTTGCTGCGATGAGTATCGATCGATACCAGGGGGTATCGATCGATGCTTGTCGTGAAATCAGGTACTCAGCAACACGACTTCAGCTTCTGCTCCAAACTGCTCCAGAAAGCTCCAATAATTCCAATAATGCTCCAAACGTGCTAAGACCTGTAAAAGACTCTAAAAGACTACAAAACACTAGAAAGACTCTATAAAAAGGACTTATATCATGGCCTAAACAGGGTAAAAACCATGATATATCAACTCCCCCAGACTTAGCCTTTGCTTGCCCTCAAGCAAATAAAAGACTAAACAGAGAAAGAGGTTTGAAAACGTAGAGACTCACCTGTTCCTGAACCATCGAAAAGACCCCTTGTCAAGTACCCAAATGTCACCTGATCAGTTTTTGATCTAACCACCATGTACTTCTCCGTAGACATTCGCAGCTTTTCCAGACTCCATACATTATCCCACAGCTTTGTTCAAGTAAAACCCTCATCGCCAGTTTCATCGCTGCAGCTAATGTTCAAGAACCTTCTAGATTCTTTACCCGACAATATCATGACAAGGAACCACCATTTTCACACTTTTTGTATCAATTTCTCTCCCTAGACTTATTTCTTATTATGTTCTTTCTTTTATTTTCAGCTTTGCATATACACATCAAGGTATGAGACGCGAGTATTGATGGTGTTTGCCACCAAATCCCCGGTTATTCCCTCTCTATGTATCAAATGATGTAGGCGAATAATGGCATCATTGGAAAATCCTAGCCTCGCTTCCAATCTTTTGTGTGATCATTCCCTCTTAAGTAGAATAATGGGATCGCTGGAAATTTTCCTAACCCTCTACTCAGAAGAAAATCATTTCAATCTTTTATGCTCTTATTTATCAATTTATAACAGGAGAGAGAGATACTATTACTCTAAACACATGGGTTCCTTTATCAGATATGAATGATGAATCAAGCTCTAAAAACACTAACCACATTGATGAAGTGCAAAAATTTGGCTCAGGCTTCAGAAGAATTCTGCTGGAGACATGGATTCAGAAGAATTCTTCAGAAGAATTCAGAAGAATTCTTCAGAAGAATTCAGAAGAATTCTTCAGAAGAATTCTGCTGGAGACATGGATGTTTTCTAGTCAACTGGTCAGTCCTTGGATTTTTCATTAGTCGATCTAGAACTGATCCTGTAACACTGTGTACTCAAAAACAAAATCAAATCAATAGGTTCAAGCACAGGATCATTATCTCCAACAAGTTTTGACTCAATAAAACAATTTTGACTCGATAAAACGACTGACTCTAAGAAAAACAAACACAATGTCAGCAGACACCTCCCCCAGACTTGAACAACACTGTCCCCAGTGTTATCTAGCCTAGAGTAGGTAAAAGAAGACAAAAGAATAGAAGAAACGAAGATAAACAAGAAGTTACCTTGCTGGAACGTCGAGTATCGATCGACACACAGCCTGGTATCGATCGATACTCGGCTTAAATCGACTTGACGAACCAATCAATCGCGATTGGTGTCGATCGATACCAAGGGGTATCGATCGACGCTTAGGCGATTTCGAGTTGCTCCTTGTTCATCCTGAAACAAAAACGAAACGAACGAAAAGAAAAGGAGAAAAACGACTCAAAGACAGACTCACCAGTGGGTTGCCTCCCACCAAGCTCTCGTTTAACGTCAATAGCTTGACTGTAACGCCATTCAGGCTATTGGTGCATCATCCAAAGGCATTATCTGCCCTGTTGGAATCTCGTCTTTCGCCCAATAGTGTTTCACACTCTGTCCATTGGCAGTGAACTCATCTCCTGTTGGGCTAATCAGCACGACAGCTCCATGTGGTCTGACCTCCTTGATGGTGAAGGGACCTGACCAACGAGAACGCAGTTTACCAGGAAACAATTGCAAACGAGAGTTATACAGATCTACCTGGTCATTTGGCTCGAAGTGTCTGAAGTTGATCTTCTTATCATGATAAGCCTTTGTTCTCTCCTTGTACAACTTTGAGTTCTCGTAGGCGTGGTGCCTAATCTCATCCAGCTCGTTTAGCTGAATCAACCTCCTTTCTGCAGCAGGCTTGATGTCAAAGTTCAGCAACTTCGTCGCCGTTGCCGCCTTGTGCTCAATCTCCACTGGAAGGTGACATGCTTTCCCATACAGCATGTGAAATGGTGTAGTACCCATCGGTGTCTTGAAAGCAGTCATGTAAGCCCATAGTGCATCATCCAACTTTGTAGACCAATCCTTCCTAGAAGCACCCACTGTCTTTTCCAAAATCTCCTTGATTTGCCTGTTGGAGACTTCGACTTGCCCACTGGTTTGAGGGTGATATGGAGTAGCCACTCGATGGTTTACACCATACTTCTTTAGCAACCTCTCGAAAATCCTGTTGATAAAGTGAGAGCCACCATCACTTATCACAATTCGAGGCACTCCAAAACGAGGAAAAATTATGGTCTTAAACAGCTTAAGAACCATCGCAGAGTCATTTTTCTCACTAGATATCGCTTCCACCCATTTGGACACTTAGTCCACAGCAACCAGGATGTATCTTTTCTTTTGTGACGGTGGAAAGGGACCCATAAAGTCGATGCCCCAGCAATCAAAAACTTCAACCTCAAGGATGAAATTTTGTGGCATCTCATGTCGCTTACTGATCTTTCCCCTCCTCTGACAAGCATCACACTGTGAAACGAAGGTGTGAGCATCCTTAAACATGGTAGGCCACCAGAAGCCTGCTTGTAGAACCTTGGATACCGTCTTGAAAGTAGCAAAGTGACCAGCATACTCAGACCCATGGCAATGAAAAAAAATAGCTGGCATCTAAGACTATGCAACGAATCTTCTGTAGATACCATCTGAGCAATGCTTGTATAGGTAAGGCTCATCCCAGAAGAATCTCCTTATATCGCGCATAAACTTCTTCCTTGCATATTTTGTGGGATACTTTGGCGTAGTCTCTATAGCAAGGTAGTTGGCGATGTCTGCGTACCATGGACGTGCAGAACTAGAGTCAGCAGCTAGATAGACATCATAGTAGTTCAAGTGCTCTACGGACAAAACAGGTTCAGGTCACGACGGGTATCGATCGATACTAGGTGAGTATCGATCGATACCGAAAGTCTGCACTCGTGAAAATTGCAGATTTTTGGGATAAAGGTCTTGAAGGTAAGTTTCAATGAGGTAAACACCTTCCTCTGGCAAACAATCATCAATAGGGACGACCTCATCGACCTTTAGTCGCGATAAGTGGTCAGCAACGCCATTCTCAACTCCTTTCTTGTTCTTGATCTCGATGTCGAAACCTTGGAGCAAAAGAACCCATCGGCATAAACGAGGCTTGAGGTCCTTGTTCTTCAGCAGGTATTTGAGAGCAGCATGGTCTGTGTGAACAATGACCTTGCTCCCAATCAAGTAGGACCGAAATTTCTCAAAAGAGAAAACCACTGCAAGCAACTCCTTCTCAGTGGTGCTGTAATTTCGCTGATCATCATCCAACGTCCTGCTGGCATAATAAATAGCATGGAGTTTCTTGTCTTTCCTCTGACCCAACACAGCTCCAACATCAAAGTTACTGGCATCACACATAACCTCAAAAGGTAAGCTCCAATCATGTGGTTGGACTACAGGAGCACTCACCAATGCCTTCTTGATTTCCTCGAAGGCTACAAGGCAATCAGATGTGAAATCAAACTTGACTTCCTTACATAATAGGGCTGTGAGTGGACGTGCGAGCTTAGAGAAATCTTTGATGAACCTCCTGTAAAACCCAGCATGACCAAGGAAACTTCGAATCTCAGGAACAGAACGTGGAGGTTGCAAGCTTGTCATGACTTGAATCTTAGCCTTGTCGACTTCGATTCCTGCCTTAGAAACCTTGTGCCCAAGAACAATGCCATCTTGTACCATGAAGTGGCATTTCTCCCAATTAAGAACCAAGTGCTTCTCCTCGCATCGCTGAAGCACCTTGCACAAGTTATCCAGACAGTTCTTGAATGACGATCCATACACAGAAAAATCATCCATGAAGACCTCCATGAACTCCTCAGTCATATCTGTGAAAATCGACATCATGCAACGCTGAAAGGTCGCTGGAGCGTTACATAACCCAAATGGCATTCTTCTGTAGGCGAATGTGCCATAGGGACATGTAAAGGTCGTCTTTCCCTGGTCCTCTGGATGTATAGGAATCTGGAAAAAGCCTGAGTACCCATCGAGAAAACAGTAGTATGGGTGACTCGCTAACCTCTCCAGCATCTGGTCAATGAATGGCAATGGGAAGTGATCCTTCCGTGTAGCCGCATTGAGCTTCCTGTAGTCAATGCACATCCTGTGACCAGTGATTGTCCTTGTAGGGATCAGCTCGTCCTTCTCGTTCTTCACCACAGTTATGCCTCCTTTCTTAGGCACAACGTGAACTGGACTAACCCAAGAACTATCCGAGATGGCATAGATAATCCCTGCTTCCAACAGTTTCATCACTTCCTTCCTGACCACTTCCTTCAGGTTCGGATTCAGCCTTCTCTGACACTCAATCGAAGACTTTGACTCGTCCTCCAGGTGAATCAGATGCATGCACAAATCTGGTGCTATACCTGAAATATCAGCAAGAGAATAGCCAAGAGCCTTGCGATACTTGCGCAGCTTGCTCAACAGTAAAGCAACCTCTGTGGTATTCAAAGAAGCATTAACGATTACTGGGTAAGTGGAATTAGGACCAAGAAAACTATACCTCAGATTCGCTGGAAGTGGCTTTAGTTCCACCTTAGGAGCATTCTCTGTACTCCAATCTCCAAGCCTAGCAGCTTGCTTAGAACCATCGACCAACTCTCCTTCTGCCCGTAGGGTATCGATCGATACCAAGGGGTATCGATCGATACTGGTGATGCTGAATCAAGCATCTTCGAGTATCCAGCAGTTTCGTCACATGAACGGACCTCCGAAGTGGCTGAACAGACCAATGCTCTCTCCAGTGGATCCTCAGGGTGCATCTCCAGGAAGTACTCTTCAGCTATGTCACTGAAGGTGTCCACATAGAATGTCTGCCCATCGATGGTTGGCCTTTTCATCAACTTTTCCATGTTACAGGACATCACCAAGTCACCGATGTTGAGAGCGATCTGTCCATTCTTGCAGTCAATTAAGGCTCCAGCGGTTGCAAGGAATGGTCTGCCCAGGATAAGAGGATCCTTAGGCTCAGCATCGTACTTCAGGACGATGAAATCTGTTGGGATCAAGCAATTTCCAATATTGATTGGGACATCTTCAAGTAGTCCCTCTGGAAGTCGCACTGAGCGATCAGCAAGTATCAGCGAAATCCTTGTAGATTGGAAATCTGTCATCCCCATTCGCTTGGCAACTGAGTGTGGCATAAGGTTCACACTCGACCCAATATCGCAGAGAGCTCGCTCAAATCTCTCTGTGAAGATAGTGCATTCCAAAACAAAGCTCCCTGGGTCTGGTAGCTTCTTAGGAATTTTGTTGAGCAGGATCGCACTGCACTCAGCTGTGATCATCATAACACCTTCCTCTATGTTCACATTGCTAGAGACCATCTTCTTCACATATCTCCTGAAAGCTGGGGAAGTCTTAATAGCATCAACAAAAGGAAGCTCCACAACCAACTTATCCAGCATAGCCTTGCATCTAGCATCTTCCCATTCCTTCCTTGTCAGCTTAGGAAGTATAGGATAAGGTGCCTTGGGGACATACACCCTTTCCTTGACAATCTCGGGCTCCTTCTCTGGTTGTGTCTCAGCATCGATCGATACTTTGGGGGTATCAATCGATACACGGGTTTTCGGATCCACTCGGGTAGATGTCTGGACTGGTGTCGATCGACACTGGCTGGTATCGATCGATACCTGGGGATTTTCAGAATCCCAATCGTCATCTCCACCAGGATCGACGAGATTTCCTGCATTTGGACTGTTCTTTACTCCTGTAAGCACCTCTTTTCCACTCCTCAAGGTGATGGCGTTGATGTGTGCCATTGGATTCTCAGTTTTCCCTGGAAGAAAACCTTCCTGCCTCTTTACAGCTGCTGCTGTCTGAACAACCTGAGTTTCCAGCTTCCTCTGGGAGAGATTGATGGCTTCGATCTTCCCATTCAGGTCCATGTACAGCGAGTCAAACTTCCCATTGAAATCCACTTGCAACTTCTGCTGTCCCAGAAGAATCTGTTCCATCATGGATTCCATTTTATTGTCTGTGGACTTGGGAGATGCTGGTTGGTACGAAGAGTTCCCATAATTGCGAGTGAAGTCGCTGCTTTGAAGTGGTTTCTGAGTAAATTGCTTCGCTCCAAAACCAGATTGGTTCCCCTCTAACTTGTACCCACCTTGCTGATTGTTGTTGTTGAAGTTTCAGTTGTTGTTGTACCCAAATCGCTGACCCTGAAAACCAGAACCACCAACGTAGTTAAAATCCTCTTCTTCTTCTTCCACATTAGCGACTTCATCAGCAAAATGCACAGATTTCTTTGATTTCCCAATCAGGAAATCCAGTTTGGCCTGCACGTCAGCAATCTGCGACCCATCAACTCCTCCAGCTTGCTTCTTCCTTTCGAAATCAGCATTCTTGGTGCTATTGCTAGACGCCAAGTTCTCAATCAGCACTACCGCATCATCTGGATACCTGGTGTTGAAGTTCCCATTACTTGTAGCATCCATACCCATCTGGTACCTCCAATCAATCCCTCTGTAGAAGATGCCCAGCAGCTGAA
Organism: Eutrema yunnanense; assembly: GCA_002933935.1. Classification (NCBI taxonomy): domain Eukaryota; kingdom Viridiplantae; phylum Streptophyta; class Magnoliopsida; order Brassicales; family Brassicaceae; genus Eutrema; species Eutrema yunnanense. The sequence goes on from PKML01000815.1 coordinate 71,973, forward strand.
CCTGAGAGAACCCATAGTGCAGACAATCTCTCTGATAAGACTTGAAACGAATCCAAGCAGCCTTGAATGCTTCTGTCGGACCCTGAGAGAATAGAGAGATCTTGTTCCTGAGCTCTTCGGATCTCGCATCATCATAGAAATTGTTCAAGAACGCATTCTTCGTCTCATCCCATGTAGTCAGCGAATCATGAGCTAACTGCTTTAGCCAATAAGCAGCATCCCCTCCAAGAGAGTACGGAAAGAGTTTGCAGAAAAGGAACTCTTTTGGCACTCCATTGTACTTCATGCCAGTGACCAAGTCCTCGAACCTTTCGATGTGATCCATGGGATGCTCATGAGGTAGGCCATGGAAAGGACTCTGACTCACGAGAGCATAGTACGCAGGCTTCAGCTCGAAGTCATTCCTCTGAAAAATCGGGATGCGAATCGCAGCTCGATTGGTATAGAACTGATCAGGCCTGTTGTGCTCACCAAGTGTTTTAGCTCGATGACCTGCAGCATTCCCAACGTTGGCTTGCGCGGCTGGTGCGACAATCTGACCAACTACAGCAGGAGGGGCAATGACGTTTCCAGCCTCATCCAGTCGCTGCCCTCCCTCATTGCACACTTGACCCTCTTGGTCTCTCAAGACTCCAGCTTCATCAGCTCTTAAAACCACTGGGTTGTTCATCCCTGATGTCTGCTTTGTCTTTCTGTTTGTGCGTTCTAAACGTGCTAGCTTCTTTAACGATAGATTGATTAGCGGAGCGCTCTTGTTTCTTCTGGTTTCACGATTAGGCATGCACCTGAAACACAAAGATCAAGAACGTAAGTAACCAAAGACACGATGAGTATCGACCGATACTGGATGGTATCGATCGATATCAACAAAGAAAATCGCCTCGGTATCGACCGATACTAGGTAGTATCGATCGATACAGACGGGCTTTGTCGAAACTCGACAGCTAAAATTTAATGGTGAAATTGAATCCCCGGCAATGGCGCAAAATTTGATATGCTCAAATTAATACCCTAACAGTACTAAAGCAGTAGTTGTAATATAGTTAGGGGTCGAACACAAGGACTCACAGAAATCACTTAATAAATTGTATAGTATCAAGCTAGGCTAAGCAATTCAGGTTTAACAGAAAACAGAAAGTAGTAAACGAGTTGTATTCAATGGGAAAAAGATAGGTTCAGGGATATTTCTCAGGAAATCAATGAATGCAAAATAAACTAACTAATCAGGGTTCAGGTTAAGCACGGTTCTCGAACTCAAATCACCTAAGTATAATTAACCAACTGTCGTTGCGAGAACTATCTAAATCTAAACTTCAGAATCCCAAATTTCTTTACAAATCCCTAAGAATAAATCAGCATTAATTTCAAGTTTGATATGTTCACAAATCAATTAAACCAAATCTCTTTGCGAATAATCAATTTGCTCGCCTAAGGTTCTATCAGGTAATTAATCGCACTGTCGTACCTAATAAATTATCCTAAGATCTAGGTTCCAGGTGATCAATCTAGAATTAGCTTTGAGAACAACCTAAGGTGAAAAACTAATTCAGATTAGGAACCCTAAATAACTAATCAACCTAGCATTCAAAGAAATCCCTTATGAGGATCCCCAAACCTAACAAGAGATCTACTCAGACATGGAAATTAAATCAATAGACATGTTTGAATAAATACTCGGCCCGTATGACGATCCAGAGGAGGAAGCCCAAGACGATGTCAAATCCACTAAAGGAGGATGGTTTTGTCGACCAAAGGCCCATGGAGAACAACTTGGTCGATCCCAAACATGCGCAGATCAAGCCCAGCTAGAAGCCCCCTCACAAAGCTCATTTCGCAGCCCATTCGCTACCAAGGAAGAAGCATGGCCTCTTTTCTCAACAAAGGTCCAAATCCACTTGATAATGTCTTGTGAGGATCATCAAAATGGCGCAGAATAAGGAGAAGAATCAGCTCAAATTCAACTCAACAAATCACGCGGTCAAACATTCCATATCCGACACCAATCACATTTGACCAGAGGTAAGTAAGGTAAGTTTTGAATTTGATTTAAACTAATGTGATTTTTTTCTTGTTTCTTTTTCAGCTTTGATTTTAGCTTAAGTTTTGGGATTTTACTCTGAATTATTTTGCTAGAATTTCTCATTGTAATCTTTGATTTTTCATTTTATATTTTTCGTTTGAATTTGGCATTTAATGTCTGACCCTAGAAGGTCATAGCTGATGAGCTCTTTATAAAGCTCCCCTACAACCTTGTATTTTTCACACAACTTGATATCAATAAAACGAGAACTTTCTTTTCTAAAGATTTTTGACATAAAGCTATTGTGCTTGCAGTCGTTTTTGAATTTTTGTCGAGACCCCATACCTCCAAGAATTCAACCGTGATTTACCTTGTCACTTTCACATCACAAGTGGTTCACTTTATCCCACCGTTCATGATCATTCCCTTTGGTTTCAACCGGTTGAGTATCTCGCCGTTTGCATCCGCCCCTCGTGTTTGTGTAACGATCACTTTTGTGCCGATCTTGTATGATTTTGGTATCAGAGCTGAAAATTCTTCAAATCTCAGGTTTTATCTTTCAGCTTTAAATATCTATTCCGCAATTTCATTTCATTTCGTAGTTTGCTCTGTTTTAAAAAATCCATAAAAGTTAATCGTTTTCTTGTTTTAGTTTGCATTTAAATTCCAAAAAAAAAATTATTGATCTTGTTTATTGCATTCATAAATCAGAAAACCATAAAATATTTTATTGAATTATTTTGCATTCGTTTAGAGTTAGAAAAAAAAAATTTTATATCGTTCATCATAGTTCTTATTTGCGATTTTTGTGTTCTTCTATTTTCCCAAAGAATTTGATACTTGTTGTTCATCATGTCTACAGATGGAGAGATTGATCCTATCAAACGAGAGTCGATATCGAATATGCTGCTCAGTCTACATGCACAGTTTGCAACGTTCACGGAACGGCTTACCCGTTTGGAACGGAAGCCACCACCACCACCACTATGTCCCCGAGGAAACCAAGTCAATCATGACCCATCCTCATCCGGTGGAAACAACAACGATTCCCAGAATCATGACCCTACTATTGTCACCGATCCAGTACTCACCCAACAAGAAGGAGAGGCGGACCACAATCGCCAACGAGAACCTGAGCCTGATCCATATCGCCGACGAGATCATGAGACGGATCCATATCGACGTCAAGATCAAGACCAAAGGCGTAGGAGACAATACGATGATGATGACGAGGGAGACGGTTCCCCCGACGTGCCTCACGACAGCAACCAACGAACGACATCAAGCTGTCCGCACCAAGCTTTGCCGGCAAGGTCAATCCAGAAGCTTACCTCGATTGTGAGAAGCGTATAGATCATATCGTTGATCATTACGTCCATCCTGGTCCCAAGAGAGTGTCTCTAGCAATAGCTCAACTCACCGAGAACGCTTTAATTTGGTGGGATCGAGTCGCTGCCGACCGGAAAAGGAATAGGCAATGGCCTATCGATTCATGGATTGACTTGAAGGACATCATGCGAGATAGGTATACTCCACCCTATTTCCATAGAATTTACAACGTTATTTTTGTGCTCTTAAACAGGGAAACAAGACTGTAGAGGAATACTACGAAGAGTTTGAACGCCTAAGGAACCGTCTTGAGCTACATGACGATGAAAAATACTCTGAGACGATGAAACGACGCGATTCTAGGGTTCGATCGACGATTTGATTTGTTTTTTCTCAGTAATTAACATTTCGAGATTACCGGAGATTTTTCTCTTCTTCATCGTCAAAGTTGTTCTTCCGACTTTTTCGCATTTCTTTCTGCCGAGTTTTCCGGCGAAGCCTTGCCGTGTTTTGGCGAAGACTCTGTTGTTTCTTCATTTGTCGACCGCTTTCGCTTTTCTATTTTTGGCGATTTTTTTATTGGACCACCGATCTGAAGAAGCATTAATTACTTTCCATTGATGAAGAATCCGCTAATCAAAATAAACCGGGATCTTCTTTGTGTTTAAGCCTGAAATTTCGAAATTCACTAGAAACAAATCTAAAATTTATGTTTGATCTATGCGATGGTTTATTCGATCAAATCATAAACAGCATCATCAATGGATTGGAAATTTTCTCTTTTGTTTCTGAATTTGTTTAGTGTTTTTTGTTTGTGTGTTCGTTAGTGTCAATTGGTTTAATACAAAATTCCCAAATTTACAAGTAGTTGAACCGAGAAATACCAAATATTACCGAATTTTGAATTATCCAAATTTACGAGTAGTTGAACCGAGAAGTACCAAGTATTACTGATTTTTGAAAAGTCCAAATTTACGAGTAGTAGAACCGAGAAATACCAAGTATTACCAAATTTTGGAATGTCCAAATTTACGAGTATTTGAACCCAGAAATACCAAATATTACCGATATATGGATTTCATATTTACCAGTACTTGCACCGAGATTCATAAGCATAAATTTTTTATATATTTTAAAAAAACTGTAATTATACATAAACATAAAATATAAAATGAAAACATAAAAACAAAAACATAAAAAAACAACATAATCTTTTTAGAAATTATTCTGCCATCTATTGGAGCATGGCGTACTCTTGTGTCCAACTACGTGCATGTGCATCGTAGATGGCCCTCTCCCCGGCATACATTAAGGCGATATGCTCGTTGAACACATCACCAACATTCACCAGCGGGTGAATGACCATGTCCGCCAGCACCGCCAACACCTCCTTGATCGTCGTCCCCGAGGACCATCCGGTGACCAGCAACATGGGGTGGAAGACATTCCCCCTAACAGTGATTTGAGGGTGAAATATCTTGGTCGTGAAGGCGATTTGGGGGGGGGGGTTTGAAGGGGTATTCCGCCGGGAACCATATGGAGAAGAAGATGAGAGTTGAGAGATGAAAGTTGAGAGTTGATAGATGAGAAGAGCGTGTATTTATAGAAGGAGAAAGGTCACCACGAAGCGGTGAAATTAATGAGGGTAAGTAATGAGGGTGTTACCGAAGCGGTACAACTACCACCAAATTACATTTATTTACCTTCATTTAATTAGCATAAGCATCGGTCAAAACTATAATTGCATGCTTATTTGACCGCCACTAACACCCTGAACCCTATTTTAATTGATGATTTGATTTACAACCACTTTCGATTTTACTTACCTTATATTATCATGTTTTATAACTGCATGCTCATTGCACACAAAAAAAACATTTAAGTTAATGCTGACTTGACTGCCACTACATCATCAATTTTATATAATTGGGAATTTGACTATTTCATTAAATTTTTTCTTGTACCAATTCACAACGATTGATAACTCTGATTAGTTCAACCCAAAAACATCAAAAAGAGTCATGTCCAAAAACAAGCCAATATGAACAATAAGAGTCATGTCCAAAAACAAACCAAGATGAAGTTGAGAGGAGAGAGGCAAAAATAGTTCAATGCTTTGCCTGCCTCGTGCTTGGCCTTGTCGCCCTCGAAGGCTACCTTTTCCGTTTTCCAACACCCAATTCTTCCTCAACATGAGCAACAGCCGCAACCTCAACCTCTTTTGGTTGTCCCTACAAATACCAAATAATACAACATAGTGTTACCGAAAAATATCAAGTAATACAAATACAATTGAAACCAAATTTCAAAGTAAAATACCTCTTCTCTTTTCGTACGACGTCTAGTCACATACGTCCTACGTATCATCTCCTTCTTCTTCTCATTCTCCTTCTCCATCTCCATCTCAATTGCCACATGACTTCTCTCTTCTTCACCTTCTTTTTCACCTTCTCCTTTTTCTTGTCCTTCTCTTCTTGCCTCTTTCACATATTCTTCAACGGAGTTGAGTCTTGTATCAATGCCATCCATGTGGTCCCTCATTTGGAGAAACTGATCGTCCATACTTTTCTTCAAGCTCTCACTACAAGAAAACACAGTTTTTGTGACCAGCAAAAGAGTCTCAAAATGGTCGCAAATGACTCATTTGCGACTATTTTGTGACTAAAAAAAGTAGTCGTAAATATTTGGTCGCTAAATAAAGTGGTCGCAAAACGGTCGCAAATTTGTGACTAATATGTGACTATAATATCAGTCCTAATTTAGAGACTGATTTTGTGACTACTTATAAAAAAATATTTAAAAAAAAAAAACAAAAACCAAAATTCAAAAAAAAAAAAATTTATTTATTAAATTAATTAATTAATTACAAAAAATGAAAAAAATGAAAAAAAAATATATATATATGAAAAAAGAAGATCGAAGATCGCAGATCTTCTTCCCCTCGCCGGCGCCGTTCTTCGTTCTTCTTCTCCCTCGCCGGCACCGACCTTCAATCTTCTTCTCCCTCCATGGCCAAGATCTGCTCCGGTGGTGAACCAGTCCCGTGATATCGTCGGCACCGACCTTCGATCTTCTTCTCCCTCTTTCTCTTTCTCTTCCGCATGGATCTTCTTCTCCCTCGCCACGCCGCTATGCTCCTCCCCCATCTTCGCTGGCGCCGTCGTCGTTGGATCTGGAAAAAAAAGAAATGGATCGTTCTTTAATCACAACAATGGAAGAAAAAAGATCTGGAAAAAAGCATCAAACAATAATTCACAGAGCTTACACGGTTCAAGCGATTAAAGTTGATGCCTGCACTATTTTTGGATTGACATAATATTTCTTGATAAAATCTGGGATGAGGAAAAATCAATTTAAAAAGGAAGACAAGGAAGAAGAAGAAGAAAGAATTGTAGGAAGGAGAGAGAAAAAGAGAAGGAAGAAGAAGAAACAATAAAAAAAAGAAAAACAAATCAGTTTAAATCATCCACCGTTGGATTAAACCAATCAACGTTGGAGATCTCAATCCTCGTCTCAATGAAGTAACCAATGAGACGGTTTCATTTTTTTGTTATTTTGTCGCAAATTAGTCGCAAATTTGAGACTATTTTGTGACTACATTTAAAAAATTCGACTGGAGTTACAAATCAGTCCCAAATTTGTGATTATTTTGTGACTACTTATACATGTTATGAGTAGAATTAAAAATCTTTACCCTAAACCCTAAACTTTAAGACCCTATAAGGTTTGAATATCACTTTACAATGATTATGTGTATATAGATGTTCAAAAATATGTTAAAACTTAAAAATAAATAAATTTTGAGAAATTTTCTATTTTTGAAAATCATTCCTTATAAAATTCATGTAACACTTAGTAGATGTTATGATTAGATTGAAAATTTTGTAAGTGTTATATTTTTTTGTTTATTATTTGATGTTTATGTGTACGATCTAGTTTATAATTTAAGATTTATAGTTTATGATTAAGGGTTAGAGGTTTATGGTTTAGAATTTAGGGTTTATAAAAAGGATTATAAATGATCATATTAAAAAAATTGTAAGTTTTGAATTTTTTGTATATTATTTGATGTTTATGTGTAAGATTGAGTTTAAAATTTAAGATTTAGATCAAATTTATGATTAAGGGTTAGAGGTTTAGGGTTTAGGGTTAAGGGTTTGTGGTTTGAGTTTAGAATTTATTGATTTCTATAAAAAAAAAAAATCAAGTGGAGTTGCAAATTAGTCCCAAATTTGGGACTATTTTGTGACTACTATTATAAATTAGTCGCAAATTAGTCTCAAATTGGTCACAAAAGCTGGATTGCAAATTAGTGTACATGTTATCCTAAACCCTAAACTTTAAGAACATATAAGGTTTGAATATCACTTTACATTGATTTTGGGTATATAGCTGTTCAAAAATATATTTTACAATTTAAGATTTAGAGTTTATGATTAAGGGTTACATATTTAGAGTTTATAATTTAGGATTTATAAAATGATTATATTTTAAAAATTGTAAGTGTTGAATTTTTTTGTATATTATTTGATGTTTATTTATTTGATGTTTTTGTATATTATTTGATGGTTTAGGGTTAAGAATTTAGGGTTTATAATTTTTGTATATTATTTGATGTTTATTTAAAAAAAATCGAGTGGAGTTGCTAAACCGAAACAAATCAGTCACAAATTTGGGACTACTTTTGTAAGTCCTTAAACAGTCGCAAATTTGAGACCCTTTTGTGACTCCTCTGTTTCGTCGCTAATTTGCGACTGTTTTCCCACTGTATTGCGAGTAGTCGTAAATTAGTCACATTTTCGTCCTACTTTTTTTGCGACCAAAAAAAGAGTCACAAAAGTTTGTCACAAAAACTGTGTTTTCTTGTAGTGTCAGTAGCTGTTCCACAAATCCAACCGGAGCGATATTCTCCGTAGCCACTGCACGATGATGGACAGTCTCCTTATCATCTCCTCGGGCAGCAACATCAATGTTGAATAGCTCTTTCCATAATATCGGCTTCCCTTCATTTATTAGACGCTTCGACCAACTATCACGAACTACTTATGCGAATCGGATTCGTCTCCGAAACTTTAGATTTTAAATTTGTAAACCTTAAAATCTGCAAGTGCACATATGTGCGTTGTAGTACTTAAGGTATCGATCCACAGGGAGGGAATGCTGTTCTGCGAGACCTTAGAAAAAGAGTTAGCAAGGAAACCACATGGAGGGAATGCTGTTCTCCGAAACTTCAGGTTTTAAATTTGTAAACCTTAAAGCCTGCTAGTGCACAGATGTGCGTTGTAGTACTTAAGGTATCATTCCACAGGGAGAGAATGTTGTTCTGCGAGACCTTAGAAAAATAGTTTAGAATAAGTTTTATGGTTTTTTCACGAACTCGAAACTAGGACTTCAAACTATACTAAACTAGACTAAACTAAGCGAGAAAATAAGAAAGCGAACGAGACTAAACTAACCGAATAAATAAATCTAATCTAAGTGAACAGTAGCAAGCAATAATTATTTCGAGGTTGTAAATCAATTAACGAAGTTTTGGGAAATCGGGAATTTTTTAGGGTTCATGGCCGATTTTCACCGAGAATTCGGTAGGATTTCTAAAGCGACTTTTTGTCGTCTTTGGGTTCTTGAACTTGGAACACGTACGCTGTGTGTAGTCTACTCCCGTAATCCTACACACCTACTCACTTCAGTACTCGGACGGTAACTTTCGTCTCCGCCCGCGCAAGAAGTGAATGATACTCTCAAAGGTCGTTTACGCCCACAACTCCTCCACAAATATACTTCTGAAATCTTGTGAAGATTTTGCTCATCTACCCTAGGTCAAGTGATTAAATTCAGCACTCTCGTGGCTCTAAAACGCCTAATATCAGTTGCTAAGATGGTTAGTCACGCAATGCATTAACAACAAGGATAGAACGAAGAACCCTAATCGGTATCCTAGCCGTAATACTCAATCAAAATCGAACCATGAGAAACCCTTCAAACCCCTATACCCAACAAGCACATTACTCAGCCACGACCATGCAAGAAAAAATCAAGCTTCTGAATTACACAATCAATAGATAAGAAATCAAACAAAAGGATTCAAGGGAAATCCCTATCTCCCTAAACAAAGAACAAAGAACAAGAGCAAAAGTTTGGTGCAAAACAAGTCTACAAGTGTAACAAAAGGGGGTCACGAAATTTTGGCTGTAAAACAAGTATTTATAGGTCTTCAACTCATTTTGGTCGAGTTAGGGTTTGACGGGAAAAGATGGTTTTGGCCTCGGGTGAAGAAACGACTTGATTTAGGCGAAATTGGCTATGGCCGCGGGTTCGTGCTCTCCAGGAGTGGCGAACTAGTGTTTGGCCGCGGGTCCGTGCTCTCCAGGAGTGGCGAACTGGTGTTTGGCGAACTGGTGTTTGGCGAACTGGTGTTTGGCCGCGGGTCCGTGCTCTCCAGGAGTCTCACGCCTTCGAGCCGGTTCCACATTTCCGAAGCTACGTTTTTCACCGCATTGAACCTCCGTTCAAGGATTATCCAAATCTTTACCGCTCCTTTGAGAGATCCCTTGGGCAAGGGCGTATTAAGTGGTATCAGAGCAACTCAAAGACTCGGTAAATTCATTCCATCATCTTCGATCATCACTCCATCTTTTCATCTTCTTCTTCTTTTCATCTTCTTACAAAAAAAAAAAAATATGAGTGGGATTAAGGTTCCAAGGTTCTATGGAGATGACGATCCAGCCGCATATCAAGATTGGGAGAAAAAGATTGAGCTCGTTTTCGATCTCAACAATTTTTTGAATCGTAAAAAAATACGAGTTGCAACTTTTGGGTTCCATGACTATGCGAATACTTGGTGGGATCGATTGGAGGAAAAAAGATGGAGAAACGGAGAGTATCAAGTTGAAACATGAGCTGAGATGAAGGCTCTAATGAGGAGACGCTTTGTGCCCATAAGTTATCTTCGAGAGCAACGATTGAGGGAAGAACAACAACCTGGAGATTCCAGTTTACAAATTGAGGCGTTGCATAGGGCATATTTGGTTGAGCAGCAACAACTCAAGAAGACGATCCCTAAACCGATCAAGGAGATTGAGGAAAAATCTGAAAAAAAATTCCGAGGGAAAGTTCCAAGGGAAAAATCCGAGGGAATGTCCGAGGGAAAATCCGAGGGAGAACTCGAAGGAAAATCCGAGGAAAAGTCCGAGGGAAAGTCCGAGGGAAAATTCCAAGGGAAAGATACGAGGGAAGATACCGAGGGAAAGTTCGAGGGAAACATTATCAAGGTTTATCCAAGGGAACCAAACACCAAAGCGGTTGAGGGAAATCATGGAGTCATATATTCCATGCTGATCAAGGAAAAGAAGTCAGATTCACTTCAGCCTTTCCCAATCCATGATGGTACAGTTTCGAGGTCGAAACTTTTTGAAGGGGGAGAGGATGATATGATCATGAAACCATTCCAAAAGATCTATGAGCCTTGTCCAATACAAACGAAGTCCGTGATCAACTTGAATGGCCCAACGACCACTTGGACTACATTCTCACCTCTAATAGAGCACTCCTCGAAGTTGAATCAATCCATTCCGAGTTCAGGTGAAGAAGTTATTCAACTTCCAAGACAGGTGAATCCCAGCCGATGCGAATCGGACATACAAACGTTCAAAGAATTCTTCCAACCAAACCAGAATGAATTAAATTACAAACCAAATTTTTCTGCAATCTTGATTCAACAGAGCATCTGTGAAAATTGGATTCACTCCAAAACCAGTTCAAACTTGGAAGCGACATAATTTACAAGTCAATGGATCTCCTTCATGCCTTATTGCGCGACAGGGCCAAAGATCGTGTTCCACAGCCCAACTCAGGTACGATCTCGACACGAAAACAATTGGAGAATGTTAATGGATCTCTTATGTTTCCAACAAGCCCGAGATCAGAAGAAATGGACGTCGGGTCACAAAGATATTCCCCATTTACCTAAATGGGTCGACTTGGTTCTATATTTGGTGAATGCTAGGCCCAATTCGTTTGTAAACTATCAAACTCATGTTTGGCATCCAGGGACATCTCTACCAAGCCCAAAGACTCAAGCCCAGCAAGGAATTCGACCCAAGGAAGTGCAAGAGTCTTTTCTTTGAATTAAACTTGTGTTTTAATGTTTGTCTTCCCAAAACTATTTCTCTCTCTTTCATGCAAACCTTGTTGTTTGCTTATTTAATCTTTGTAAGATCTTTGATCAAAGATAATCAACAATTATCAATAAAAATTCTCTCTTTCATTTTTGATTTTATTAGTGGATTTCTAAGGGTCGAAAATCGGTTTATCAAAGAGATTTCCATCTCTCTTTGCGGGGAACCATTCTACCGATCGTCGTGTCGTGAGCATCAATAGCGAGCTGAGTGTTGGAAGGATTTTCGGGTGGATTCTCATGCCTTCGAGCCGGTTCCACATTTCCGAAGCTATGGTTTCATCGCCTTTAACCTATGTTCAAGGATTATCCAAATTCTTTACCGCTCCTTTGAAAGATCCATTGGGCAAGGGCGTATTAAGATGAGATGGCCATTCATGTACAGTGGTAAAATGTAAAAGTACGTCATGAATGTATGGTTCGTTATCTTTGCCTAAACCTTTGATGAGAAAATTAAGTCAAGATTAAGTCCAGATAAAATAGGTGAAGTATATTCCATCATAAAGAAATACTTATCCACATTCAAAATCATATTATTTACCTCCAACGGAGTAACAAAGCTTGAAAAGGTCCATGAATCTGTTTCGATGCCCCATTGAAATGCTTCATTGTATGATCAATTTTTTTCATTTTCACATCGAAGTAAAACCGCCCCCACGGGAACGTTCAGCACGCTTCAAGATCGTTCACAATTCTCAGAAAAAACGGCTCTACAGATGGTGCTTTCTTTCCGGTCTTCGACTTTCCACTAATTGTACTAGCTAAGAAGTAGACGACACACATCTTCAAGCGATCTGAACAATGTCGCATCTTGTCGAGCTTTTCTTCAACAACATCGAGTGAGGGGACGGTTCCTTTCTTAAATTGCATCAACTTAAACTCATTACTGCCCATTGTCTCATACTCATCTGGATACGGACGACAGTCTAATCCAGATAGGAGTGCATGTTCTCTGAGAGAATAGCGGATGGGAACGCCATTAACAACAAACCAACATTCCTTCCTCTTATTTGTACTCGCCGTTGGAAGAAGAAGCATCCACATGCCCATCATCTTATGTGTTGGATCCATATGCATAGCCATATGCATGTGCCAAAAATGCTTGAACTGTGGATGCTCTTTAACCACATCAGCTCGTCAAGTTTAAGTCCTATTGACTCCAATTTCTCCACTGCTTTGTGGATAAAACACCTTGTTCCCAACTTGATTACCTTGTTATACTCAGTAGTACCAAAGAACATCCTCTCAGGTTGCAATGGCTGGTATTCCTCATCGGTATACGTTGGTTGCCGCCACAACATTAACTTATTAGCCTCAACATTCTCTCACAACGGTTCTGGGGGCAAGTTTTCATACATTTCTGGTACCAGATGAGTCTCAATTTCTTCGATAATAGCCATAACACAAGTTCTATGAAGTTATAACACAATCCATTAGCATCTGAAATCCAACTCTAGTCAAAAATCGAATTCCATTCTACACAAAATTCAAATTCCATTCAATACAAAATCGAATTCAATTCTACAACCCAAAAAAGTAGAACGAAACCAAGAAGAATAAGAAGGACGAACTTGAACGAATCGCAGGTATGGTGTACAATTCGACCCAATATTGTGGGTCTGGTGTAGTGTCGTAGGTGGAGTGTGGATATTGCGGATTTGAATGTACATATGGCTAATTGGGTTCGTAATTAATAAAAAAAATTCAGGGGTGACTAATCTTTTAAAACAAATTCAATAAAAAATTAGTTTTTATAAGAGCGGCCCCAAATATGAGAATTCTAGTCTTCTAAAAAGCGGATTAATAACCCTAGCCGTCAAGCGAGAGAAAAAAAGAGAGGAGATTTTCCTCTGTGGATCTAGGCCGATGGCCGGAGGCTTCTAGAGCTCCGATATCGGCTTGGTTGGTTTTTTTTTGCTACTTTTCTTTTGATTTGTGTAACTTTTTCCAATTTATTTTAGATCTGGCAAAGTTTTTGATTGTTCTTTCGTGGGATTTTTTTAGAAAAATTTACCCAGAATAACCCACTTTTTTATTTGAATAGCTAGAATAACTCATTATATTTCTTATTACCCACATAACCTATTAATCACTTAAGTAATTATATAATTCCCAAAATACCCATTTATAATCATGTTTAATTTGTTTCTATAAAATAGTATATAATAATTAGTTATTTATTTTTGGTAGATAAAAACAAAATAATTAATTAATTAATAGTAATCAAAAAAGGAAATTTTCCTTTTCATTATTCTTTTAATATTTTGGTATTAACAATAGATCTCTCTCTTTAGCCCGAAAAAAACAATAGATCTCTCTCACTTATATTTGAGAGAGAGAGATACGATTTCCAATTTGGATTTCAAATCTTTTTTTTTATTTTGATTTCCAATCTTTTTCAGAGAGAGAGATACGATTTCATTACCCAAAATCGATGGTACCACTTTTTTTCATTTTCAACACACCCATCAATTGTACCACTTTTTTCTTCATCTTCACCACATCCATCAATGATACCACATTTTTCTTCTTCTTCCTCAATTTCCTACAAAATAATAATATTTTATTAGCAAAACGAAACATGCATAACAAAACAAAAAATTATTATTTTTAAATAAATGTTAAACTAAAATATAAGTCTAAGTCTCTGCCAAAAAAATGACAGACTAACAGATTGAATTCTAAGTCTGCCGTTAAGTTTGGAAGACTTTGATATAATCTGCCAGAAATTGGCAGACTCTACCGAAATAGTGGCAGACATGCATACTAAATTTTATGCATGCCGTTAAATTTGGAAGATTTTCAAAAAGTCTGCCAAAATTCTGAAGAGTCTGGCAAAAAATAGCAGACTCTGCCAAAAGAATGGCAGACTATCAGATTGAATTCTAAGTTTGTCGTTAAGTTTGGAAGACTTTCGTATAGTCTACCAGAAATTGGCAGACTCTACCAAAATAATGGCAGACTTGCAAACTGAATTTTTTGTCTGTTGTTAAATTTGGAAGACAATCACAAACTCTGCCAAAATTCTGAAGAGTCTGGCAAAAAAATGACAGACTCTGCCAAAAGAATGGCAGACTAGCATATTGAATTATAAGTATGCCGTTAAGTTTGGAAGACTTTCGTATAATATGCCAGAAATTTGGTAGACTCTACCGAAATAATGACAGACTTCCAGACTAAATTTTTTGTCTGTCGTTAAATTTGGAAGACTCTCACAAAGTCTGCAAAAATTCTGAAGAGTCTGGCAAAAAATGGCAGACTCTACCATTTGAATGGCAGACTCTGCCATTTGAATGGCAGACTAACAGATTGAATTCTAAGTCTACCGTTAAGTTTGGAAGACTTTCGTATAATCTGCCAGAAATTGGCAGACTCTACCAAAATAATGGCAGACTTGCAGACTAAATTTTTTGTCTGCCGTTAAATTTGGAAGACTCTCACAAAGTCTGCCAAAATTCTGAAGAGTATGGCAACAAATGGCAGATTCTGCCAAAAGAATGGCAGACTAGCATATTGAATTCTAAGTCTTCCGTTAAGTTTGGAAGACTTTCGTATAGTCTGCCAGAAATTGGCAGACTCTACTGAAATAATGGCAGACTTACAGACTAAATTTTCTGCCTGCCGTTAAATTTGGAAGAATCTCACAAAGTCTGCCAAAATTTTGAAAAGTTTGGCAAAAAATGGCAGACTCTACCAAAACAATGGCAGACTAGCCGATTGAATTTTAAGTCTGCCTTTAAGTTTGGAAGACTTTTGTATAATTTGCCAGAAATTGGCAGACTCTACCAAAATAATGGCAGACATACAAATTGAACATTTCGCCAAAAATAGCAGAATCAACTAAAAAATAGATGAATATGAGATTGAATGTTTTGAGAAAATACATGCATCTCCATGAATATCGAATCATGACAATTGAGGGTGTGATTTTCTTTGTCTTTCACCATAGCAAATAAGTTTTAATCGAATAAATCTACACAATCAAAGATGATATTATAATTAAGTTTCGTTCACAAATCAACAAAACTTAATTATGTATAAATCATAATCAAAAACAAAACAAAGATAAAATACAAAATATTTTACCGATTATAGTTTAGTGATGGTTTGTCGGATTTTGGAAGAGTTGTACATATTTTAATTGTCGAGAATAGAAATTTGTTTTGAAGATTTACGAGCTGTTAATAAAAAGATGGATTTAAATATGAATGTGTTTGATGACAATGATTTTAGAAGTAAACCAACATTTACTTTTTTTTTTGGAGATGTTTTCTTTTTAAAACACAAATTGATTGATTGCTGCCATTATTATTTTGTTTGAAAATGATTTCACTTCCTTTTAAAAAAATATTTTCATTTATTAATTAGTTGATTATTTTATTTTTAAATTATTATTCATTATATTTATGTGGCAAATAAAGAAAATTAATGATATGTTGAAGGGTAATATAGTAAAAATATTCTATGGAAATCTTAAAATATCTTAATAAGTTATTTTAGCTATTTTCAATATTTATAAGGTTATTATGACAAATCATCCATTTTTTTAATGAATTTGGGAAGAGAAAAACTCTGGTTCAGTTGAGCCGTTTCGAAGAGGTAATTGACAGTAGAAGCGGATAGTGGCGACGGTTCTTCCCGTCTTCAATCGCTGATGGTTATTCATTCGGTGTTGGTGGGTTTCTCGTCGCAAATCACGGTTGTTCCGGAAGGTAGCTTGATTGTAGATTCCTAATTAATCGATTGTTTGGAACGATGATCCCGGTGACTCCTATTGGAGCAATGAAAATAGATTGGCAATCGTGGTCAATTCAGTCTAAAGCGTTGAAATGATCTCAGTGGAGATTTAATCAGCCCAAAAATAAAAATGGAGTATTTATTTGGGGAATCGTTAGTTATTCATTCGCAAAAATATGTGTTTATTTTACCTCGGATTCCTATTGGTGAATCATTTTTTTTTAGTTGTAGTAAACTCAGTGTTAAAAAAAAAAGTCCTCTAAAAAGCACATCTCAGCATTTGATCCCTCAGCTTCTCACCACCAAGGAACGTTCCAAAGATGCCAACTCTGTAAATTCTCCAAACAGAGAGAATTCTCAGCAAAAATCTCCAAGAAAACGAAACCCAAATGGGCACTTGAAATTTCATCGAAGCTTTTGGTTTGTCTCTTACCCCAATTTCTGAATTTCACTGGATCGAGTAAAAAAAGCTTCGTGATTCTTCTGCAGATTCGTTTTGAAGCGAAGAAGAAATGTCATCGAATTCGACAGATAGAAGAAGCAACAGTTCTACTCGATCCAGACAAAACTCTCGAGTTGATTCACAGGTCCTTGCTGATGCAAAGCTACACGGAAACTTCGAAGAATCCGAGCGTTTATTTGACTATTCAGCTTCGGTTAACTTGAACATGCCGAGTTCTTCGTTTGACGTTCCTTCTTCTTCAGCTATCTCGACTTACTTACAGAAGATTCAGAGAGGAATGTTGATTCAGCCCTTTGGCTGCTTAATCGTCGTTGATGAGAAAACCCTCAAAGTAATTGCGTATAGTGAAAACACACAGGAGATGTTGGGTTTGACTCCACACACAGTGCCATGTATGGAGCAACGAGAAGCTCTGAGTTTAGGAACTGATGTGCAATCACTGTTTCAGTCTCCAGGCTCTTCTGCGTTGCAGAAAGCTGTTGACTTTGGCGAGATTAGTATTCTAAATCCGATAACGCTTCATTGCAGGTCTTCGAGCAAGCCATTTTATGCGATTCTGCATCGGATTGAAGAAGGTCTTGTTATAGATTTGGAGCCAGTGAGTCCTGATGAGGTGCCAGTGACTGCTGCTGGGGCGTTGAAATCATATAAGCTTGCGGCTAAATCGATTTCGAGATTGCAGGCATTGCCTAGTGGGAATATGTCGTTGCTTTGTGATGGTTTAGTCAAGGAAGTTAGTGAATTAACTGGCTATGATAGGGTTATGGTGTATAAATTTCATGAAGATGGGCATGGGGAAGTGGTTGCTGAATGCTGCAGCAGGGTAGACTTGGAACCGTATCTCGGGTTGCATTACTCGGCCACTGATATACCACAAGCTTCCAGATTTCTCTTTATCAGAAACAAGGTTAGGATGATTTGTGATTGTTCTGCAGTTCCAGTTAAAGTAGTCCAGGACAAGAGTCTCTCACAGCCAATAAGTCTTTCTGGTTCTACTTTGAGAGCTCCTCATGGCTGTCACGCACAGTATATGAGTAATATGGGCTCAGTGGCATCGCTTGTTATGTCCGTAACAATCAATGGTAGTGATAGTGATGAGATGAACAGAGATCTACAGACAGGTAGAAGCTTATGGGGATTAGTGGTTTGTCATCACGCAAGTCCTAGGTTCATACCGTTTCCGTTGAGATATGCTTGTGAATTCCTGACTCAGGTATTCGGCGTGCAGATTAACAAAGAAGCAGAATCAGCTGTTCTGTTGAAAGAGAAGCGTATTCTGCATACTCAGAGTGTGCTATGTGACATGCTTTTTCGTAATGCACCCATAGGTATTGTCACTCAATCACCAAATATAATGGATCTTGTTAAATGCGATGGAGCAGCTCTTTATTACAGAGAGAAGCTCTGGTCTCTTGGGGTCACTCCCACAGAGACACAAATTAGAGATATAATCGATTGGGTTCTCAAGAGTCATGGAGGAAACACTGGCTTTACCACTGATAGTCTAATGGAGTCTGGCTATCCGGATGCTTCTGTTCTTGGGGAGTCAATCTGTGGAATGGCTGCCGTATATATTACTGAAAAAGATTTCCTTTTCTGGTTCCGGTCTGGCACTGCAAAACAGATCAGGTGGGGTGGTGCAAGACATGATCCTAATGACAGAGATGGTAAAATGATGCATCCTAGATCCTCATTCAAGGCTTTTATGGAAATAGTCAGGTGGAAAAGTATGCCAT
Organism: Eutrema yunnanense; assembly: GCA_002933935.1. Classification (NCBI taxonomy): domain Eukaryota; kingdom Viridiplantae; phylum Streptophyta; class Magnoliopsida; order Brassicales; family Brassicaceae; genus Eutrema; species Eutrema yunnanense. Next base: position 90,434 of record PKML01000815.1, read on the forward strand.
GGGATGACATGGAAATGGATGCAATCAATTCTCTGCAGCTAATAATTAAAGGCTCATTGCAAGAGGAACATTCAAAGACTGTTGTGAGTGTTCCATTTGTGGATAATAGGGTTCAGAAGGTGGATGAATTGTGTGTTATTGTGAATGAAATGGTGCGCTTGATTGATACAGCCGCTGTTCCAATCTTTGCGGTTGATGCCTCTGGTGTTATAAACGGTTGGAATTCAAAAGCGGCTGAGGTAACTGGATTGGCAGTTGAACAAGCAATAGGGAAACCTGTATCAGATCTCGTTGAGGACGATTCTGCAAAAACCGTTAAGAACATGTTAGCATTGGCTCTCGAAGGTAAGCATATTCCACTGTAGTATGGAAGCAAATATCCTTTGTGTTGTTCTGGCTCCCTTTTGTATTTCATTTTCATATTTCTGACTGTTTTCGCAGATTTTCATCTGTGCCTTGTGTTCATAATACATAATAGGTAGTGAAGAACATGGCGCTGAGATCAGGATCAGATCATTTGGTCCTAAAAGGAAAAGCAGTCCAATTGAATTAGTCGTCAACACTTGCTGTAGTAGAGATACGACGAATAATGTTCTTGGTGTATGCTTCATTGGACAAGATGTTACAGGCCAGAAGACGCTTATTGAAAACTATAGCCGCATGCAAGGAGACTATGCCAGAATCATGTGGAGCCCTTCAACACTCATTCCACCAATTTTTATGACCAATGAGAATGGGTTATGCTCAGAGTGGAACGACGCAATGCAGAAGCTCTCTGGGATAAAGAGAGAAGAAGCTGTCAATAAAATGCTTCTTGGGGAGGTTTTTACCTCAAATGATTATGGTTGCCGCCTTAAAGACCATGATACGTTAACTAAACTGAGGATAGCTTTAAATGCTGTGAGTTCTGGACAGAATAACATAGAGAAGCTTTTCTTTGGCTTCTACCATCGTGATGGTAGCTTCATCGAGGCATTGCTTTCTGCAAACAAAAGGACTGATATTGAGGGAAAGGTTACCGGGGTTTTATGCTTTTTGCAAGTACCTAGTCCAAAACTCCAATATGCTCTACAGGTTCAGCGAATATCAGAGCAGGCAATGGCCTGCGCCGTCAACAAATTGGCATATCTCCGCCAAGAAGTAAAGAACCCAGAGAAGGCAATTTCCTTCCTTCAAGATTTGCTACATTCATCTGGATTAAATGAAGAACAAAAGCAGCTCCTGAGGACAAGCGTTTCATGCAGGGAGCAGTTAGCCAAAGTCATAAGCGACTCAGACATAGAGGGAATCGAAGAAGGGTACTGCAACCTGGATTCTTCTTTTGTTATGATGGATTTGTTTACAAATTCTTAAATCTTCCATTCTAATCCTGTTGGTTTTTTTGGTTTATGGCTTTAAAACAGCTATGTGCAACTGGGTTGCAGCGAATTTAACCTGGAGGAATCCCTGGAAGTAGTTGTAAAACAAGTGATGGAGCTGAGCATAGAACGTAAAGTGCAGATCATCTGCGATTATCCTCAAGAAGTTTCGTCTATGAGACTGTATGGAGACTGCAAAAGGCTTCAGCAAATCCTCTCAGAGACACTCTCAAGCAGCATACGGTTCACGCCTGCATTGAAGGGATTGTGCATATCGTTCAAGGTAATGGCGCGGATAGAAGCTATAGGGAAAAGAATGAAGAGAGTCGAGCTAGAGTTCAGGATAATACACCCGGCACCGGGACTGCCTGATGATCTGGTAAGAGAGATGTTTCAGCCTTTGAGGAAGGGAACATCAAGGGAAGGTTTGGGACTACACATCATACAGAAGCTGGTGAAACTCTTGGAGAGAGGAAAGTTGAGATACTTGAGAGAGTCCGAAATGGCAGCTTTTGTGATCCTCGCAGAATTTCCCTTGATTTGAAGTCTTCAAGGTTTCAATAATAATGGAATAAAAGTGGTGTTTTTGAAAGTCGTCACTTAAATATATGTTTAGTTACTGTAACATAAATATAGGAAGCTAATTTGATTTTTTTTTTCCAACTCTTTTGTATTGATCAAAGAAACAAACCCATAACCATCTTAAAAGAGGTAGAAAAAACCCATAACCCTTTAACCATCTTACAGGTGGCCACAAGGTAGAAAAAACTAACCTCTTAAAAGAGGTTAACATACACACTTAGTTAACATTCATGTTCTAAAAAGCGGCCGCCTAGTCGCAAGTCGGAGATTCACCGTCCCAATTAGTGCATGTGCGGGTAATTCGGCGGTCAACCGTTTTTTAACAAAAGTCAACGCTTTTTTAAAAAATCGGTGATTAATCTAATCACTGATTATTTTATTTAATTTATATTAAAAAATTAATATATGATGTTAAATATTGAGTTTTTGTTGGTTTGGATCCATTTCAATTTTATAATTATATTTAATATCATATATTTAATTTTCAATATAAATTAAATAAAATAATATTAAAATACAATATATTAGTATTATTAATACATATTTCTCCACATAATAATGCATATTTAACATTATATATTAATTTTTAATATAAATAAAATAAAATAATATTAAAAACTAATCACTGATTAATTATTGATTAATCGCTGATTTTTGGGCTAGGCGCTAGGCGGAACCCGACCGCCCGACTAGCGCCTAGCGATTTTTTGAACATTGGTTAACATATTCGAGTGCTTTCCTTGTCGCTTGTGTCCAGCTGTCCCATTGCACTGTTGATGACATGCTGCTTGTACGCCTCCTGGCTGGTTTCACGTTGTTGGGTCATGACGCCCATGCCACGCTTTTCCCTATGCCTTGTTGAGTGATCGCTTTCAGTGGTTCACATGTCAGCATAACAAGTAAACAAGTTAGGCGTGAACATTTTGAACGCGATAAAATATCCAATAATGGAGGGAAACTAGAAAGGTTATACTTGTGTATGATAAAATTACCAATTTATCTTTCGCGGCATTCGTATAAGGAGTACCGGATTTGTCATTGTTACCTACCTTCTCATGTATTGTTACCCGGTAATTTATGTTTATCTTCCTGAGCATTGTTGTGCGGTTCTATGTTCTATGTTGTATGTTAGGGAGTAGAGTTGTTCATGTTGAGTCACTCATTACCCTACTAACGCATTGATGTGGACATCGACCCCACCATCAATTTGGTGGTCTGAGATGCACCCATGACACGTTCACGGACCAAACAACTAAGGAAAATGTTCAATTCAACAGTACAAGCTTTCATCTGTTCAATGGAAACGGAAAAACACATTTGGTCCGAGCCGATCCAAGGAAATGACCGTACCAGCTCCATTGGGACAAACCAAAGGCTAGGACAGCCTCCAGACCAATCTGACCATACCAATGACGTGGGCTTCAAGATTTCTCGACCAAGTGACCATTTCAAGACTAATGGTCGAGACAATTCTCAAATGGGACGCGTAGAATTGGAGTTGGCACATAACCATCCACCCGGAGACTTAATCGTGGCCGAGAAGGAATTAGTTGAGGAATTCAGCCAATTGAGCTTGGACCAAACATCAACTGACAATCCCCAAGGTATGAGTAATCTTTTGGCATGCCAAGGAGCCCAAGAACCCAAGAAAACCCCAAAGGAATCTCAAGTTACCCCAATGGCAAGCTATCGATCGAGAAAGACCAAATGAAAAAAGAACGTGGAACGGAGACCGATGCATGGAAAAGCTTCAAGATTAAAATCATTTTGTCCTTGAGGACATGCAAGAAGACTTCCACAACAAGATTCACGTCAAGAACGGCTCAAGACCAAAAGAGACTTCAAATGCACCATTTTGGCCTCATACACACCAAATTAAGGTTTATTTAATATATAGTATCTTTGCAGGTGCAACAAGCCTCAACAAAGGCTAAGGAAGAGCTTAAAACGAAAAATATCAAAGAGTTTAAGTCGTGCAGCCATAGTTTCCATTTTTAACTTAAGTTAATCGCTGAGTTTTTGTTATTTTTCCTTTGCATTTTGTTTTGTGTTTTGCTTCTGTATTTTGTGTTTTATTCTTGACCTAGTGAGGTCTAGCTGACGAACCATTTATAAGGTTCCTCTGCAGCTTTGTACTCACCAACCTTTTTCCATTATCAATAAAGAGCCACACTTTTCTAAGTGTACTTGAGAGCGATTCTCGACCTTATTCTATCTTGTGTGTGGATTCACATAGGATCAAGCTTCCGTGCTGTATCAGCTGAGACTAATCGCAACTATGTGGTGCACCTCACTCCGCCAACACTCCATTCAAATCGATCCCACACGAGAGAGCGACCGCCAATGTGTTAGATCTTCATCCTCGACCATCACTCGACCACAAGAGATAGCGACCGCCAGCTTGTGGTTCCATCAATCTATCCATTCATATAAGCTCACCACCGAATCTATATCACGCACTCTCCAGATCACTTGGCACGAGTTGGCGGGCTCAGGAAAAAATGAATATCACTCATCTCCCTACTACCGAACTCTCTAGATCACATGGTACGAGTTGGCGGGTTCAGGAAAATGTGGCTCTTAATAGGATTCAGACCACTCATCTTCTTACTTTTCACAGGCTTGGCTCGAAAAAATGGTTTTGGAAAAAGGTGGTCGTATATAACTTGTCCTAACCTGTCCTAGGGCTTGCCAATTTAGCCTCATAGTCGCACCCCTCTTAGTGACACGCCTTTAGGTATAGTGGTCAATGTCTAATCTACTACACATGACATCACATGATTTGCCCTCTCTATGGGAAATTATTGATCCCCAACAAACACAATATATGAATAAGTTATGGCGATCAAGGTCATCCATTGTTAAAACTGCGAGTAAATAAATTATGGTGGCAAAATCATCCATTATAAAAGCAATAAATTAAATTATTAAGGCGGTTGAACCGTCCATTATGGTGCATTAAGCAACCATTGTAAAAACAGTAAATTAATAACAGGACGGCCAAGCCGCACTTCTATTATAATAACTATATAATTGAGATTATAGAATATGATGGTAGAGTAATCGCCCATAACATGTTATAATTATATTGTATATCTATTTTATATATTATTTATAGAAAATTCATGAAAATAAAAATCAATCTTGAAATGGAAAATAGTGAATAAATAGAAAGATAAGTTACTTACATATTTGAAAGATAATGTTACATAGCACCAGAGTATCATCAAACTCTCCAGTTCATATACAAATGTGATCATATCTATATTTTTTTAGTGATTCATGGGGTTTTGGTGATTGGAAAGCTTCCTTCAGACGAGTTTTTTCAGCATACTGACGAGATGGGTATGATAAAGTGGATGAGGAACACAATAACATCAGAGAATCCAAGCCTTGCGATTGATCTGAAGTTGATGGAACAAGGATTCTATGAACATATGCTTCTGGTTTTGAAAATCGCTTATTACTTTACTTTGGATGATCCAAAACAGAGGCCTAATATTAAAAATGTCAGGACTATGTTGTCTCACATCAAGCCGGATCGTCCTGAGATTTTCGAAACCCTATACAAAATAATTTGATAATTTCTTTTCTAAATCGTAATTTGAAAAAATAATATATATAAATAAAATATTTTATTATTTCAAATACCACAAAACTATAATAAATTATAATTTCTAAAACATGTTAATAAATATATAAATATCAGAGGTTTGAAAAATGTTAACTTTAATAATATTTGATTGAGTAATTAACCTCTTTCTCATAACATAGAAATCAAATGTTAAACGTCCTTAGTTTTATATAATCAATATCAATTTAAATATATATTAAATATTTTCAAAATATCAAATTATGTTTTTAGTGAGTTTAATGATAGTTTATTTTTAATTAAATTTTTAGCAATACATTATTACTATTAAAATTAAAAAAAAATTGACAAAAATTAGCATAACATATGCAAAACATAAAAAAAAAGATGATAAATAATTATCATGCTCTGGCTAGTGTATATGTCTTATTGTATCATGCAATCGAAAAACACACTAGTATTTATAGAGTAATTTATGACAAATTTTACTTTGAGTTACTATGAGATAAGCTCTATTATTATTTGCATATGCTAGTGTTTTGTTGACTTTTGTAACATAAACATTATTTTGAATCTTAGATTTTTTGAAGATTTTCCACACGTCCCCTCTTCAAATTGAGAAAAGGTCACATAAGAAAGATAAGTTACTTACATATTTGAAAGGTAATGTTACATAGCACCAAAGTATCATCAAACTCTCAAGTTCACAGACAAATGTGATATATATAGTTTTGGAGTGATTCTTGGGGTTTAGGTGACTGGGAAGCTTCCTTCAAACAGTTTTTTCCGCATACTGACGAGATGAGTTTGATAAAATGGATGAGGAACACAATAACATCAGAGAATCCAAACTTTGTGATTGATCTGAAGTTGATGGAACAAGGATTCGATGAATAGATGCTTTGGGTTTTGAAAATCGCTTGTTACTGTACTTTGGATGATCCGAAACAGAGGCCTAAAATTAAAGATGTCAGGATTATGTTATCTAAGATCAAGGAGGATCGTCCTGAGATTTTCTAAACCTTATACAAAATAAACAATAATTTATTTTCTAAATCGTAATTTGAAAATAATATATATATATATATATATATATATAATATTTTATGATTTCAAATACCATAAAACTATAATAAATTATAATTTCTAAAACAAGTTAATAAATATTAGAGGTTTGAAAAATGTTAACTTTAATAATATTTGATTAGGTAATTAACCTCTTTCGCATAACATGGAAATCAAATGTTAAACGTCTTCATTTTTATATAATCAATATAAATAAATATTAAATATTTTCAAAATATCAAATTGATTTTTTCTTAGTGAATTTAATGATAGTTTATTTTTTAATTAAAATTCTATCAATACATTATTATTATTAAAATTAAAATAAAAAAACAAATTGACAAAAAATAGCATAACATATGCAAAACATTTTTTTAAAAAAAGATGATTACAAATTATCATGTTCTGGCTAGTGTATATGTCTTATTGTATCTTGCAATCGAAAAAACACACTAGTATTTATAGAGTAATTTTTGACAAATTTTACTTTGAGTTATTATGACATAAGGCTCTATTATTATTTGCATATGCTAGTGTTTTGTTGACTTGAGAAGATGGTCCCCATCTCCTAGTTTCACTCGCAGTCTTAGGTAAAAGACATTCCTTCTGAGTTAATGTCACTTCCTAGGCAACGCCCATTAACAAGAAATTTGTGTAGTAATTAAAGCTATTATTAATTCATGGTTTCAAGGTGCTTTGTATCCAAAACTGCAAACAAGAAGCTGCTTAGCAACTACCGTTGCATCTGGCCGACAAGTGGCACTTCTTTTTGCATGATTTTTATACTCTTTTTTTTTGTTTTCTTTCATCCCAAAGTTATTTTTTGGGACTTTCTTTTCATTTTCGTTTTATTTTATTGGAGTTTTTGTACTCTTGTGTTACCTCATTTATAATTGTAATGTTGTATTTGGACCATTTATAGTTTAACGCAACTCCCAGTCCTTTTTATCGATTCTTTTTATGTCTACTTGATCAATGACACTAAGACACTTTAAACTGTTCTACATGTGGTGATTTCAAACTTAATATATATATAGAGTAATTGCATCAAATGACATTGAATAATATCGAAATTAAAAGTGATATTTATTTACTGTGCAATCAGTTCTGTTCATAAGGAAAAGTCCTTTAACCCCCTACACATCGCGAGCCCCATATGCACTTGCAATTCCGGACTACGTCACTTTTTGTGGGCCATTGGTTACTCTTGTTAGTTAGGAAAATCTCCCATAGATATTGTTGTTGTTTTTTTAAGGGTTGTAAACGAAAAGGTAGGATTGCACAGAAAAGGGGAAAGTGAAAGGTCATCACTTTAGGGTTTCTGTTTTCTCTACCTAAGTGAAGAAAACGTCTCAATTTTTTTGTTTCTCTTCAATCTCTGCTAAACTTGAACAATTTCTGCAAGACCAGTTGGTTTTCAAGTAAATCCCTCAATTCATGGTCTATAATTTCTTCCGTTAACTCACACCCCCTCCCCCACAAAACGCACATTGATTTTCAATGCAGCAACCCGAAGAACAGGTGATGAAGAATTGCGGTGATTCCTGTATATAAATTTCAAAAATAGGAGTTGTATTCTTTTTAATTTTCAGATTCGCTCATGGTTTTTCTTTGCATGTGTAAATTGTTGGCTATTTTTGCATTTTCTTTAACCGATCCGTAACATAAATAAGCTCATTAGTTCTAAATTCGGAATATTTCTTATCAGATGGCTGATAACGATCTGCCTCATCGGATTCTCCCTGCGGGGCAAGTGCCGACTAGAAACCGTGTCAACATCTACCAAAAATTGACGGTTTTATCTGATATCGAAGTTGCCCTTGACGACCGCGAGAGAGATTTTATGAAGAAAACACAGTTTGAGAAACTTTTCGAATTATCTGGGCAGCCTGGGTGGTCAGGTGCGTTCGGATTGTTCACGCTTACTAGGTTGCTGGATGTGAAAAAAGAAAATGAGATTTGGCTGTTATTTGCCGGCAAACCCATCCGCTTCTCCCTCCGGGAGCTCAAGATTGTTACTGGTCTTAAGTGCGGCAAATACCCACTTCTCGAGAAGAAGAAAAAGAGAGCGCATGTCATACATGATTTCTACAAGACCATGTTTGGAGGCGAGAAAAATGCGCCCATAGAACGTGTAATCGAAATACTGCAAAATAGATCTGTTGATGACCCAAAATGAGACTACGGTATGCGTGCCTTGTCATCGTCGTTGCTATACTCGTCCCGTCTGTTCATTTCAACCGTGCCAAAGTGAGCATGGACCATGTTCAGATGGTAGAAGACCTTGATTCATTCCTTGCCTTCCCCTGGGGGAGGTTGTCCTTTGATGTCATGATGAATTCTCTTAAGGAAAGGGATTTAGCGCAGATTGCATTTGCCAATGTACTCGTATATGGGTTTTTCCCAGCTCTACAATTGGTTGTCCTAGAGGCCGTTCCAGCTATTCAAGAGGACATCGATAACTCAGATGAGGAGGATAGCTGTGTCGGAAGGAATGTTGGCGGTGGTGGGTTCGTCGCAAACGCACTCCAGATAAACAAAGCTAGAGTGCTTGACGCGGAGGAGCATGTATGTGATGTGCGAATGCCTGTATTTTTAGTTACGTCGTTGTACTTAGATTCTTAGATTTGTCATATAGCTATTTTGAAATCAATGCAACTCAGTTAGTATGTCTGCTGTCGTTAACATCGTTGACCTGTCATATTGCTATTATGAAATCAATGCAACTCAGTTAGTAAATACTATAGTTGTTAATTTTGAATGTTTGTGGGGAAAGCCTGAAAATATCATTTTTTGGTTTATAGAATATACCCTACAATATATTCAATATACATAAGACCGTTTGTTAAATGAGTTGCATTTGTCATTGTTAAATGCAACTGAACATCAACCAAGTTAACATATAATATATGATAATTGGGTTAGCCTGGGTAACGTTGTTAGCAGAAGATATCGGGATTAATGCATAACAATCTTATAGGTTGAGGTGGAAACGATCATACGCCCTGATGTTGAATTCGACCCGAAGAGGAAGACCTCTCATGGAGTGATGACGAGGTTGATGAAAGGGTGGATCATATGATCAGGCTTGTTAATCAAGGTTTTGAGTTCAAGAGCGAAATATTTGGTTCTGGGCTTAATCCCGATCAGCTTGTTGGGCTAACAAGGAGTAGAAGAGGAGGTAGGAAGGCGAAGGCAGGGGCAAGCAAGAAGGGGAAAGGGAAGATGAGGAAGTCTGCTCCTATTGCTCGACCCGGTCAATCATCGTCAACCACCTGCCAAGAGGATGATAGATTTGGGGCGGTGTGTGAGGAGAAATTCCGGTCGATCGTAGCTCACCTGCTAACTGAGAACAATAAGAAGATAAATGCCATGTTAGCTGCTAACAATAAGACGGTTATAGATGGAGTCACCAAATGATTTACAAACCACCAAGCCAAGGAGGTTAATGTTGATGATGGTGATAGCCTCCTTGGTAAGAAAAGGCGCTGTCACATTTATACGCAGCCAAATGGCTGCCACACTACCCGTCCTAGAAAATCCCCAGACACGAATGTTCCATTATCCACCTTTCGTGGTGCATACACTGACGGCAATCCAGTATAATATAATTCATCAGCATTTCCGTCACCATATATTTCTGTTGAGGAGATAGCAGTCCAGTATGGAGGTGGTTCATTATCTGGTGACGCAGACGTAACCAATCGTCCAGACGTAACTCATTCAAAAGATGGCGATGAAGTTGCAACAGAAGAGGTCGACCCAGTGAAGGTATGAATGAGGTTCCTGACAAATTAATGTTCTGTAAATAATTAGGTCTCATTGGGTATTAACTAATTTATTACATATGACCGATACGTTTCCATCGCATCCCCCAAAAAGCCAACAAATGATGGTGAAGAGGTTACAGCCGTAGAGGACAACCAAACCAAGGTATTCAAATGTAACAATTCTGTTGCCATCTCACATTTCACAGAATGTATGTTATAGCAATGTATAAATTTTTTTCCCTCTCTCAGGTGTCTGACGAAGATCTGACCAATCCGGAGGGGAATGATATTCCCCAGAGAGAGAGTCAGCGTGTAGATGATGAATCTGTCATGCAAGTGTCAAGAGATGAGGTAATATTTATTTTTCCTAATGAACTATAAATATTGAATACAAGTGCCGATAGTTAGCATTACCATTGCTAACAATGGTAGTTAGCTGTTATCATTAAAGCATTCTCAATACCATCGCTAACGTATTTAGCATTAAACAATGGTAGTTAGTTGCTAACAATGGAAGTTAGATGTTATCATTAAAACATTATCAACACCATCGCTAACGTAGTTATCATTAAAACTCCCATCACTATCAATGGAATGTGGTAAACCCTACAAGAATGTTTAAATTCTCGTGAACTTAGGCATCTCTAGCTGTGTAATCAAGATTCGATTTTAAAGTTTATGTGCAACACCTAACTTTCAGTGGTAACGCAGGTGAATCCACCCAAAGCACCCAACACAGAACCAAAGGTAAGAGCTGTTATAGTGCTCATTCTCGATGACAACCGAGTTAACGCATATGCCGATAACTAATTGATATTTTGTTTTACCCAATTTTTGATAACCAAGTTACCACACATGATGATAATAATTTTATCTCTCAGGAAGTCAATGTTCAAACGTCATTTTTCGTAGAAGGGATTCCACCTGCCGAGGACGACATGGAGGCAGGACGGACGAGGAAAAGCAAGCGCCCGCAGACGATTTCTCAAAGTCTTGGAAGTCCATTTCATTGTGACGAGCGAATCAAGGCTATTTTTGCGAACACTCCACATAATGCGCCTGTTGCCGACGATGGCGAGATACTATACCAGGAGGCCATTAAGTCATTGAAAGGGTAAGATATTAACTGTTATTTATAATCCCGATAAATGTCCCAATATTTTAATTTTTGTTTGGTTTATGTTTTAATGGTTAGCAGGCCAATTTCTATCGGAGAGGGAATTCAGTTAACGGCCAAAGATATCAATGAATTAGTGGGCAGGCAGAAATCAATGCCCGCAAAGGTTTGCCATATTTGTATTATTTTCCATTGTTACGTAATCAATGGTTTGTATGTATTACATATTCAGTAACCTTTTGTTTTGCTTACCTAGGTAATGGATTCTCTGTGTAGACTCGGAAGGCACATGCTTAGAGTAGATTCTCGCAAGCCGAGAGCTGATGTGTTGGATACCAAGTTCGTCTCACAGCTAACGAAGTTGTACCCCAAATTTAAGAAGGCTGTTAACAAGAGTGATTATAAATTCTCCAAAGCTGCTATAGAAAAAATAGAAGGGGTGGGGGTTGATGACGCCGTCACTTTATTCACTGAAGCTGATTACCTCTACCTACCATTTAACCTTGACATCAAGCACTGGGTGTTTCTTGTGGTTGACCTCATATCCTCGAAGATTCTTGTACTTGACTGCAACGCCCACCTAAGGCCCGATGCTAGAATGGTTTCTGAAATCCGCCCCCTGGCAGTCATGCTGCCTTATTTGTTCCGGCAAGCGGCGCTGAACAACCAGATGAGTCAAGTGGCGACGACTGAGTTTGTGATTGAACGAATCACGACAGTCCCACAGATCACGTCCCCCACTGACTCTGGTATGGTTGTATTTTTCCTAATGCTTGATCATGCAATTTTTGGAATTGAGGGCTGTATGGAGTATGATCTTTCGAGGTTGGAGATGGAGACCAAGAAACTGATTGTAGTCCTGATTGAGCAATACCATAGCTGAATTCCATCATCAATCCCCACCATCTTCGCAACTAATATGTCGACATTTTCATTGTGCTTCAATGACAACGGCGTCGTAGCGCGAACTTCATTATATATTTATGTATTATAATCCATGGAGGGTATGTTTTTTTTTACTATGAAACCTTTGTTACGTGATGACATATTTCGTTTGAACTACCTCTGGAAGTGATTTGTTATAACTTCTTAACTTTATCTACCTTTGCCAACAATGTTATCCATATCCAATAATAAGTTAACCGCATGAATAACAAGTTATCAGACGGTTAACATGTTATCAGTTTGGCAACCATGTTATCCATTTGTAACATTATTCAGTGATAACGTATTTATCAAACGATGAAGCCGCTCATTCAAAGGAGTTTACATGTATATGTCTTTGATGGTGGTTAAGTTTTGAAACAAAGGTCTCCTTACACATACATTGTCGTAACACATCAAATCTTTTATCAACTTCACAAATTCCCAACCCATACTTATTCCCAAATTACCCTATATTCCGAATTATAACTATTATGAGTAAGTTTTGAAGAGTCTACCAACCATGGTAGCAGATAACATTGTTATCAAACGACATCACCTTAATATATTACAAAGCTGCTTAAGGTTATGGCTTTTACATTGTGCATTGATGGTGGTACAAATTTAAAACAAACTTCTCCTTAGCCCTATGTAGCCGTCACTATAAACACATCAAAAGGGGACGCCTACCTACATTATTTATTTACATTTTTATAAAACATGAGATGGATAGAACCATCCCTCACCATCTTCGCAAGTAGCCTTATATTTACAAAAATCCTTCCTCTATCTTATTCCCATTCCTGATGCTACACCCCCTGCAAAGTCTTATGGTGAAGCGTTATGATTCAAACCCCACCTACATTACGATAAGAAAAGGTATCCAAATGGAATTGTTTTACCGGCAAAGGGGCTTTGCAAGTTAAACGGTTGTGGCCACGGGCACGGCAGCGTGTGCATTTTCTTTGGGAGACACACTGCAAATAATGGTATAGGAACAAGTAAGACATAACTGCCAACCTAGTTAGGGAAACTTCTAATATCATATTAAACAGTCAAATGCAAATTTGTTAACACCACGTCCTCTAACATAGTTGTTATGCTAACCTTAAACTCTCCCCGGGACAAGATCCGCTGCTTACGCGGCCTGCCTGGTGGACGGCAAACAGCTGGAGGTTTCAGGTTCCCACCGCCAACATCGTCTGCAGTTGGTGCCAGGTGATCCATATCCGGGACTGGCATTATAATGCCGTTGTATGCCAGCCGGCGATACTCGGTGGAGTAGTGAACACCAACTAAACTATCCACACGGATTCCTTCTCGTATTGCGGCTGCTATGGCATGGCAACATGGTATATGTAATAGCTGAAACTCCCTGCAACTGCAAGTTTCCTCCCATAGATGTAAAGCGTAAGCAACATCATATTCATCCCGGACCTTATATAATCCATCACCTTATTGTTAAACCAAATAACAAAACATTGTTAGCAATAAATGTAAAATTGTTATCATATATATAATGTTAAATGACATTACCTATCTTCATAACAAAATAACCTGAGGACTTATGGAAACCTTCAATCAGCATCTCCTGAACCTTCATATTTACCACATCTGCCTCCTTTTCTGCGGACTCCCTCCGTAGGGCAAACCATGAAACAAGAGTATTACGTATTGTTTCTAAAATGGAAATGGTTGGGTATTCGCGTCACATCATCATAACTTTGTTCAAAGCTTCTGAAATATTGCTTGTCATGACGTTGTACCGATCTCCAACAAAGTGAGACCTTGTCCAATGCTCGAAACAAATCCGTTCAAGATAATCGGCGCACCTACTATTGATAGCCTTAATCTCGGCATAAGCAAGGTCAAATTCACGAAAGCGGTACGCACGCGCAGCCTGGGAGACTAGGTTGCTTAAATGCTCCGACTTGAATAGAGTTATAATATTTCACTGGAGATGAACCACACATGCGCCGTGCAAAGACATGGGGTAGACCTGTTTCAATATTAAAATACCAGATACCACTTTTATCGTTTAATGGAAGATAACTAAATTTACGTATATTGCTTCAATACTGCTAACATTGTTGGTATAGGTTAGAGAAATATTAATGTTATCAATGTAAAACCAATGCAGGCATTATAATGTAATTAGGTTAACATAATCTTACTTTTCGAATGCTAGCGTATATTGAACTGTGGCGATCAGATACGAAGACCAGATCATGCTCGTCCGGGACTATTGCGCTTAGTTTATGTAGGAACCACTCCCATGAATCGTCGTTCTCACTGTTAACAATGGCAAATCCCAAAGGAAACACCTGGAAATTCTCGTCTTGTGCACTTGCCGCGAGTAGACATCCCCCATAACGTCCACTTAAATGTGTAACATCGATGACGATAATTTTCCTCATGTAACGATAACCGCGGGCGCAGGCGTCCAGCGATAAGAACATGTATTTGAAACACACTACACCCATTTGGCTCGTTTCCGTCTCCAAGGATACCATGAGTTTGTATTTGTTGAGAGTAGTTTCTAAAAATAAGGCGCTACCAATGTAAAACTTTCCGCTGCGTTACCCATAGCGTTATCCATAGCAATCTCCTTTGCTCTCCAAGCTTTCCAGTAACTAACGTGGAGGCTGTAATTTTGACGGAGCATGCGGCGAAGATCACAGGCTCGCGGCCCCTTTATGCCTAGACCATAACGTTCTCGAACCATTTTTCCAATTACCGCGGTTGTGGCTACGCGGTGGAAATCACCACGTGCGTCCACACTACAAGTGTTGCTGGGTGGCTGACCTTATTTCGTACAGTTCACTATCCTCCATCCTGACGGCGTATACTCTCCATGGACACGTACTTCCCACACACACCACGATGATATTCCCGGGACATGATTGTACGTATGTAAAATGGAACCTGCGGTTAATTGCGTGTAGAGCTAGTTTTAGCTTGCAGTCATCCTTTGTCTTAAAAATTCGCCCAACATATATTTCATCCCCTTCGTAATCAATGTCCCGGATACCGCTCGCCAACAGATCTGGATGTTAACAAAATAGCGTTAACTCCTTACGTTAACTTCAGTTGAATAACGGCAAACGTATTAACAATGACGAGCTCAATTATCAGCATAACACATTAATAGTGGATTATAAACATACATGCCATCCAAGTCCTTTTTACCTTCGTTTATGGGGTCGTCAAAGTATGGAGGGGCATCCCTATCGTGCAAAGCTGGTTCCACTCTCGTTTCTCCACCAACATTAGGCTGATAGGTCATTATCACTGGGTTACCGGATAATGAAAGTGGGTATTGCCTTCTCTCTGGATCACCGGAACTTGATCGTTGTGGTTCCTTTGAAGATGACCCAATCTCAACGTTTGAAATCCCCAATTCTGTCCTTAATGGCACCCCCCTGTTAAATGGACCTACCACCTGCGCACGTTCACTTGTTCCCCTTCTGTTTTCAAATGCCTTAGGCACCGCCAGATTTGGAATGGGGTCCGCAAACAAGCGTCCTATGAGGTCCTCACCTTTTCAACAGTTCATGTGCATGTATGATTTTGACATTTATATGTTGATCTATTATTAGTACATGTTGTTGAGTTTTTTACCTACTAGGGATATCCACATCTCCACCTCCTCGCGTGCATCCATGAGGTCCTCTTGGGAGTTATAGTGACTACTTGCTGGAGGGTTAGATGTCGACGACGACGACGAGCTCAATGATATTACACCTCGCTGTGTTGGGACCACGTTGACATCCCCCTATGTTTCCACGTATGCTCCCACAAGAGTAAGCTGCAAACCGGCATCTCTGTATGCCGAGGAGACCCTGTTTCCACCCGCCGCTCCATCAACATCCATTAGGTCTTCCGCTTCCGTCAGGTGTGTGAGGTCATTATCGACACTGTCTTCTGTTGCCCTTCCGAAAGGGCCAGGCGGCCTATGGAATAACTGCCAAAGCTCTGAAATATTCTGCGGGAGTTCCGTCTGCTTTTGGCAGCGGCCTTGGCCCCCCATAGCGGCTCCGAAATGGGTTTCTTTTTCTAACAGTATTCCTGCGAGGTCATTTGTTGAAATCGTTATCAACTGAGTAAGATAAACATAATAGGCGGATGCAGCAAGTTGTTATAGCAGGACGTAAGTTTGTTTATGTATTACCTTTGCCTTTGTCCTTAGAACATTCACCACTTGTAATTCTCCTTGGTAGATCTCGCGATGCTTTTCTTGATAATTGCGTTATCGGTCCAAACGGGATAACCGAAATATCACTTCCCCGACTAACTCTGTCCTTAGGGTTAAAGTCCAATCGACGGCACACCTCCACGATGTTGCCAACTTCTTCTGGGACAACAGCTGCGCGACCATTGATTAAATAGGTTAAGGATTCTCTACAACAAATATATTACGATATGTTACAAGTTTTGCAGCCTGTGTTTGGGTTTTAAGTGTATTACCTTTCCCCTTGTTCCGCGAAGGTGCCTCAACAGCTAAGGCCGAGGTTACATTGGTTGCCTTCGTCATTGTTAAATCGATTATCTTTCCAAATGATATAATTGAGTTAGCCCCTTCACTGATAAGTCCGCAATTAGCGTTTACATCCATTACACTGCAAAATGAGTTAACATTCTTCTCGTGTATTGTTTCCCGAACCCTAACCCTCAGAAACACCTCGTGTAAGTCGGCTCTAATTGCTAGGAATAAAGATGCATCATGATCATCCAAAACATATATCGGTGGTGATTTTTTCCAATATGGCCCTAGCATCCAATGGGGCCATTGGTATGTTAAATCCATTTCGAGGCTCGGTCCTAGGTTCAACCCCCTCCAAATTTCATCCTCCATGGCCCGAAATGAGTCGCCTTCCTTCAGGAGGACGGAGTAGTTGAAAGTGTTCATCGCGGCTTCGTGGTACCAACTTCCATCATTCTGCTTCCTCCATTCGCCACGCACTACATGAACGACCAGAGACATTGTCGGGGTTCCTGCGCGGTTTTAAGTTTGGGATGGGTTATTCAGGTTAACATATAACTCTATTAATGAGCAAAAAGTTACACTTGAAACCGTAAATACAGTTGCACAAACCAATTACCAGTTAGCAAACGTACCTATCAGTATTACCTACCTCGTTTGTCCTCTTTGCAGAAGGTCAATAACTTCGATTCTAGAACCGCTGGACACTGCAGTCAATTCTCTGGAGAAAAAGTTATGAGAATTGAAGCAGGTGAATCGGAATGTTTTTTTTTGGCTTTACATCCGTAACTACACCCTCATAAATATAGAAGACAACCAACACTTGTATTTGATATTTCGGTTCCCGATGACTGTAAACCTTTTGCTTATTATGCACCACACAATCTTTTGATTCACAAAATCTTTGTTACAGGCGGTGCCCAAGTTGAGAGATAATAAGGATATCTCTGCTCAGCTGCATTAAATGGGCTTGTCGGGCATTTTTTTTTTTTTTCGCAAACTTGAAAGGTGACTACGTCACCTCGTGTAGGGGCAAAATTGCTATAAAAATTCTGGATCCAAAGTCAAAACTAAAATCACTTTGTCAACTGTCAAATTCTTAAATATATGGTCAACTGATCATATTCTCCCAAATAACCTATATATGATCATAATATATTAATTTTTTACGTGTTATGTTTGTTTATTAAAGAGCCATATTTTGTTAAAGAGTTGCATCTCTTTAGCTTTTATATTAATATATTATCTTTATAAAATCTAAAGAGATGCTATGGCAATCCATAGCGGCTATACGATGTAATTGTGGTCGTGCAAAAAGAGGGGCCATGGCTAAATTTATCTTTGAAAATGTTCAATTATCTATATCGAAGCAGAAGATTCGGTATTATTTTTTTCAAATAACTTAACCTAATTTTTTGCGCTTTGCATTATATGTAATATTTTTCAAAAACTTATATGGCTCGCAGGCTCTGGCGCCATGCTATAATTGGCTTACGAGATCGGTTCAATAAATAAAATATATATAATTAAAAATGAATGGTGAATGTTTTGTATCTAAGTTTGAGTATATTGTACATATTTTTGTAATTTTCTGCAGGTTTCCTATAATTATAGATAAGTTTTGTTTTTTAGATATGGGAGAATTTACTATCATAGATTTTTTTTTTTTTTTTT
>PKML01000815.1:125872-138675 GCA_002933935.1 Eutrema yunnanense
GACAAACAAATATCTAAGTGTAGGGGAGTTGATAACACTGGTTTTTGACCATTTTTATGGATCGCTTTAATATTTTTTGCAGGTGTTTTAACTCCATTTTTCAATGGTTTTTAAATTATTTACATGTTTTAGAGTTTTGAAAGACATTTCAGGTAACTCAGGATAAAAGAGTGCATTTTGGAGCAAAAGTACGTTTACACTTGGACCGTCAGAAGTTTTGCAATCAAAGAAGACTTTTTCACAGCCTGATCATCCCCAAATTTGGACACAACAAAGTAAAGACAACCAGCTTTCAAATGCAATTGGATTGGAGACGATCCAATGGTTGAATCCTTAAATATACCCGAAGAACTAAAGACAGATGAAGTTGCCCTGAAGCCAGAGCCCCCGCGGGCAAGGGAGCAACATCCGCGGCCAATCAACTTTTCGTCGCGGCTAGGAGGGTGCCGCCCGCTGCCGAAGACCATCTTGCCGTGGGTCGAGACCATGCACCCGCGGCCACCTTCTGTTTCGATCTCGAGGCCCGTTTCAAGCCCAATTTGATCCCATCACTTATTAATGAAGCCCTAAATCATTCCCGACGAATTAGAAGCCTATATATGCTCGTTTTTAGACCGAAGAGGAGATGGAGAAAGAGAGGCGACGCGAAAGAAGAGGAGGAGGCGAGAGGGGATCATCATTCGATCTCCGTCTTCACCCGTGTTCTTCACATTTTATCTCTTTAATTCTGCAATCCTTTATTACTTTTATGATGTCTTGCTGCACTATGATTGAGTAGTTACCTCGTTGGGCATAGGGGATCATAAGGGGCTCTCATGGATCAATTTACTATTAAGCTATTGAATTAAGACTTCTATTAAGATTCTTCATTCTATCCTTATTGTTAATGTTTTTCCTTGATTAATCGTCTTGGCAATTGAACTTAGATATTTTTAGAGCTACGAAAATACTGGATCCATATGCTTGACTTAGGGTAGACGAGCAAGACCGATATAAGATACGAAAGTATACTTGTAGAGGAATTGTGAGCGTTAACGACATTTGTGTATCATCATAACTTTCTGCGCGGTCGGAGACGAAAGCTATCGGTTGAGTATATAAGTTATCGATGTGTAGGATGTATGAAAGTAGGCTACACACAGTGTCCGTGTTTCAAATTTAAGAACCAATGAACGACAGAAAGTTGTCTTAAAAATCTTAGCCAGTCGCTTAATATAATCGACCGTGATCCCTAAAGCATTCATGAATGCCTAGCGTTCCGTTTAATTTGTTACAACCTCGTTTATTTTATTCCTTAATTTAGACTTTAGCGACACAAAACCAACTCAAAATTCTTTTTGTTCTAGTTTGATTTAAGTATCGGATTGATTCGTACCGAAGCAACAAAATCTTTGTGGTTCGACTCCTAATTTCTAAACCCCAATGAAGATTCTTCTTAAGCTACCCTTTTTTCACAAGGCCATTTGCCTTTTCTACCCATATTGTCTCACCATCTTTCTTTCACTTAAGTACTTAGGGAATTTCCTTCTTCACCAAATGGCTTGGCTTTCAATATTTTATTTTACTTAGCTCTTCCTTCACTTTCTAGTCTCCTTTATCTTAGTTACTTTTGCTTTAGCCATTTTTTTGGGCTCATTTTCTTTCTTTTTGAAAGCTAGACACTACTTTTCTTTGATACTATTTCAAAACTTTTCTTGCCAACCATTTCAAGCATTTGCTTATCCCCTACTTCTTCTCCCGATTCTTCCCTCGTTCCACACTCTCTTTCTTTACTTCATCCCCAAACTCCCATCCTATCTAGCTCTAACCTATTTATATCCATTTGAATTAGAGCTAGCTCTACATGGAAGCTTCTCCTTGTCGTTCTAAACTCAACACTTTTTGCCTAGTCGATTCGAAAAAAGACGTCACGTCACTCACAAATGGTTTATGGCTTGAAGGACGGTGGGGTCATGGGAATGGTTAACCGTTCCAATGATGGGAACCGGCTATTCAAGCTAACAAAGAGTGGTAAAAAGAGGAAGATATCCCAAATATGTGTATCGGTATCCATGAATTCGATATGCAATGCACAAACATGATAATTGGATGTCAAAATTACGATTTTCACTTAAATAAGATTGGACATCAAATCAGAACTTGCTTTAGCTAAGACATGGGTAATGAAACATGACATCAACATATGGTTCATCCTTGATTTCAAACACGAGATCAAAAGCATCAAACAACTAGCAACGAGGGCATTGGACCGAGCTCTTAAAATGATACTCTACAAGGAAAAATCATCATTGCTCCCTATGCACGTGCAATGCAACCTATATTCTACTAGACTCGATCCTACTCATGAAATGCAACTACAAGATTTCTTTTTGTGTTTTCAAAATTTTCAAAAATTTTCGTTTTTTTTGGTTTTTCTATTCCTTAAATGGATGCATGAGACTCAAAATGCGAAATCAAAAATAAGATCAAAATAAACATGATTAGATACTGGCCCCTCCCCCAAACTAAAATCACACCGTCCCGGTGTAAAATAAATTCAAGAGAAGAGCCCAAAACAAAGGAAAACTATACAATGCACGACTCAATAAAAGAAAAACTATGTACAAGAGTTTCGGGAAGTACCTAGAAACTTTGAGACGGGGATGAAGACCCCATCGAGTATGACGGATTGCTTGAGACGGGAGACGGGGACCTCATTGCTCTCCTCTTCGTTGCCTTCTCCGTGCGGGCCGTAGGTTGGCTAGTGCTCTTGGCCAACACCATCTCTCCACTTTGCATCGCGATGTTTGTGTCCATGACGACAGCTCGTTGATGGTTCGACCCATGGCTTTCACCGTCTTTTTTAAACTCTTGATCGTCTTAACCATCTTCTTCATGTTGGTGTTTTGCCACTTGCACCAACGTTGTAGGAGTTGAGTTTGGTGATGAGCGTGCTTTGTTGCCACGTTAGGCATAGCCCCATCATAAGGATCAAAATGGTAACGCTCACTACCGTAGACGATTTCGGGTGGTGACTCATTGGACACTTCTTCTTCGAGATCAAGAGACTCGTCGGTGTTGCTTCTTGTTTCGGTGGTGCTCTTCCTTTGTGCTCTCTTGCTGAATGCTTGCATTGGAGGGTCGGCGGAGCGGTTGTAGAGGTACTCTTGGGGCGGATAAAAAATGATGTTCCTTGGATCACGGAGGTTGGTGAGGATGGGATTTGGCAACAAAACATGTGCAAGGGATGTCTCGGTGAGTTGAAGATTGTATGCTAACTTGTCGTCGATCATCCCTTTGTAGAACCTAGTCTTTGCAAGATAGCCTGCATCCAAAAACTTTAACTCATTGGCGCTAACCAAAAGTTTGACACCCTTCGCCATGAGAATAGGCGTGATAATCCATCTGATGCATATGGCGGCCTTTTTCGCCTTTGTCTTCCAAGCCCAGTTCCGATAAGCAAACAAGTGCCTCACCAAGAGCGTCGCGAGACAAGGAAGTCTCTCCGGTCCTTCAAATTCTTTCCCATTGCGGAGAGTAGGGAGAATGGGCTTTAAACTGAGCCCCAACAATTCCATTTCATCCGTCGTAGCCGTGTTAATATCCACCTTGGAATAGAGCATGTGAACCAACGCCTTGTGCGCGTAGCGAAGAGCCGGGTGCCGTATGCTTGCGTTCTTAGAGGAGCCGACCTCAAATTCACCGGATGCAATTGTTGCCCAAAGATTTCGGAGCTCGTGCCTCAGATAGTCGAAGTATTACCCACCGTAAGTCCCTTCTTCCTTGAACCCGAATATCTCGCATATCTCGCGGAAAGTGACCGAGTAGGTGACGCCCAGAATCCTCAATTTCAAGACCCCAAACCCGGAATTTGCATCACCCGTTTCGTCGAATCTAGCTCGAAGAGTGGCTAGGAACATGTTAAAGAGCGTCTTGAAAGCTTCATACTTCATACTCATGAACTTGCTAAGGCCCATATTCTCAAAAAGCATCCACACATCCTTGCTTATCCCCATCTTATCCAACCTCTTCGAGTCAATGAATTTGCCTTGTTCAAACTTCATTTGGCAAAACTTGGAAAACAAATCTCTCTCGTTTGGCTTTGCCGTTTGCATTTCCGCGCTTGAGCTTCCTTCGTCCGAGCTCCCACTTTCCTCTTCGTCTTCCTCAACTCTCTTTCTTTTACCCTTCTTGTTGGATTCTTTTGCAAGAACAGGCGTCAACCGCGAGGTAGAGATGTCGATGCCGCGGCTTTTCCCTTGGTTTTGGTGCTCTTAGCCGCGGCTCTTCCCTTGGTTTTGGAAGCCTTGGCAACGGCTTTATCCTTTGCATCGGTTGAAGCCTTGGTTCTTGCTCGAGTTGATGGAGCACCTTTGTCCGTCATTGTGCCTACAAATATTCTCGAGAAGAATTGTGAGCATTGGCACAATGCTTTCTCAAAATCGATGCTCAACCAACAAGGAAACATTCAACTATGAGCAAGCAAAATTTGTATATTTATGCACTTGGCTTCAATAAACACAATCGGATTTCCCAAATTGCAATCTCCAATTCCAATTTATCTCAAAATCCCAAATTCTCAAATTCTCATAATTTCTCCAAGAAATCAAAAATAAGACCATGAATCAACAAGTTTAGACATAGAGAACGTAGCCCCAAGGTCTATGCACAAGTGAAACGCAATGTTTAATCACCTACAAGAAATTATCACTCAAGAACAAATCTATGGTTTTTCAAAGTTTGAATGGATGAAATACCTTAGGGGTTTGAGATTAAATGTCTAGAACGATGATGAATCCAAGAAGCCCAGTAAAAACCGAGAATTAAGCACTTTGAATCACGAAATTTGAGTGAAAATTGAGAGAGTTATGAAGAAAAGGGGGGTTTTAGATAGAAGGTGTCGCGAAAAAGTGGTGAGGGAAAAAATGTTTTTTTGCATAGAAGAGGAGACTTACTTGGGCAGGTCGGGTCTTACCTGGGTCGGGAAGAGGGTCGGTCAATAAAAACTTAGAAATTTGGTCAACACCGATGTCACATGTCGGTGTAACACATCGGTGTTGACAAATTTCAAAAGCCTTTTTGCGACACACAGACGTCACAAATCGGTATTGCACATCGGTGCTAAGGGAATTTTCCCTCTGTTTCGATACCGACTTGTTGCACCGATTTGTTACCTCGGTATTGCTCCTTTTTTCTCAGCATGGTCACACCGAATTCACATATCAGTTTTGCACATCAGTGTTGAGCTTCCCTCAACATGGCCACATCTGCACCAATGTCACTCCTCAGTGCAACATATCGGTGCTAAGGGTATTTTCCCTCGGTTTCCATACCGACTTGTTGCACCGATTTGTTACATTGGTGTCGCTCCTTCCTTTGCCTGGCATGGCACACACCAATGTCACATATCGGTGTTGCCTCATCGACTTTGGAGTCCCTAAAACACTCATCAAAAACATCAAAACGAACTACGAAAAATAGAAAATAAAATAAGAATCCTAGAAGTATATACAATGATAAGCTTGGGGTATCTCCCAAGAACACTTTGTTTAACGTCACTAAGTTCGACGTTTGTTACCACGTTCAAGTGGGAGAAGCATCATCAAGGGGAAGTGAGACTCCCTCCTTAAAGATTTCGTTGGCGTGGTACGGTTTGAGTTGTTGGCCGTTCGCAACAAATTCTTCCCCATTCTTGTTCACAAGAACAACAGCTCCATAAGATCTCACTTCTTTGATCACAAAGGGACCAGACCATCTTGACCGTAACTTCCCGGGAAACCACTTGAGATGCAAGTTAAAGAGCAAGACTTGGTCTCCTTCCTTGAAGTCATTGCGCACAATCTTCTTGTCGTGGAAAGCCTTAGTCTGTTCTTTGTAGATCTTGGAGCTCTCATATGCTTCAAGCCTAATCTCATCAAGTTCTTGAAATTGGATCAAACGCCTCTCTTGTGTCGTCTTGAAATCAAATTTTAGTAGCTTCACGGCCCACATGGCCTTGTACTCAAGCTCGAGCGGTAAGTGGCATGAATTCCCGTAGAGAAGACTGAACGGTGTAGTCCCGAGAGGTGTATTGAATGCCATCTGGTAAGCCCACAAGGCATCGTCTAACTTTTTAGCCCAATCCTTTCTCGAACTACCCACAGTCTTCTCCAATATGGCCTTGATTTATCGGTTGAAACCTCTACTTGGCCGCTTGTTTGAGGGTGATATGGCGTGGCCACCTTATGCCTAACCTCGTGC
The DNA here is from genome assembly GCA_002933935.1 of Eutrema yunnanense. Classification (NCBI taxonomy): domain Eukaryota; kingdom Viridiplantae; phylum Streptophyta; class Magnoliopsida; order Brassicales; family Brassicaceae; genus Eutrema; species Eutrema yunnanense. The sequence continues at coordinate 132,092 of PKML01000815.1, forward strand.
TTCTTGAGTAGACTCTCGAAGACCTTGTTGATGAAGTCGCTACCCCCATCGCTAATCACAATTCTTGGAGCCCCAAACCTCGGAAAAATGATGGTCTTGAAGAGCTTGAGAACTACCTTAGCATCATTGGTTGGACTAGCGATTGCTTCAACCCATTTAGACACGTAGTCCACCGCTACTAAGATATATTAATTCCCATATGAAGAAGGGAATGGTCCCATAAAGTTAATACCCCATACGTAAAAGATTTCAACCTCAAGAATGGGATTTTGGGGCATCTCGTCCCTCTTAGCAATGTTTCCCTTCCTTTGGCATGTATCACAAGCGATGACAAAAGCGTGAGCGTCTCTGAACAAGCTAGGCCACCAAAAACCGGATTGGAGAACCTTTGTCACCGTCTTGAATGAAGCAAAATGACCTCCATAGGTCGAACCATGGCAATGGAACAAGATCTCGGCCGTTTCTTCCTCTGCCACGCACCTTCGATATAAACCATCCGAACACAACTTGTACAAGAACGGTTCATCCCAATAGTACCTCGTGACGTCATGAAATAACTTCTTCTTCTTGTAGCCCTCAAAGTTAGGCGGCTCTCTTCCACAAGCTAGGTAGTTTACCAAATCGACGAACAAAGGTAGTTTTCCATCCGTCAATCCCTTAGCGTCTTCAAAACCTCTCACGACTTCAATTCCTTGTCTCAAAACGCTCACTAACATCAATTTCTCCTCGGAGAGTGAGTCGTCGATTGGCACAAGATCTTCAATGCGCATCCTAGACAAGTGATCCGCAACTCCATTCTCAATACCCTTCTTATCGAAAATCTCCATATCAAACTCTTGAAGTACCAAGATCCATCGCAAAAGCCTTGACTTGGTATCCTTTTTAGCATAGATATGCCTCAAAGCGGCATGATCCGTGTAAACGATGATCTTGGAGCCAACCACATAGGACCTAAACTTCTCGATAGCAAACACCACCGCAAGTAGCTCTTTCTCCGTAGTATCGTACCTTCCTTGTGCATCGTCAAGTATCCTACTAGCATAGTAGATAACGTGAATCTTCTTGTCTTTCTTTTGCCCAAGAACCGCTCCTACTACATAGTTCCTAGCATCACACATTATCTCAAAAGGGAGACTCCAATCCGGTGCTTGCACAATAGGAGCACTCACAAGAGCCTTTTTGATCTCCAAAAATGCCTCAAGGCATTCTTCATCGAAGTTAAACTCCACTTCCTTTCGAAGAAGCCTTGTGAGTGGCCTTGCTATCTTTGAAAAGTCTTTGATGAAACTCCTATAGAACTCGGCATGACCCAAGAAACTTCGGATATCCTTGACCGACCTTGGCGGTCCCAAGCCCACCAAAACCTCGATCTTGGCCTTGTCTACTTCGATTCCCTTCTCCGAAATCTTGTGCCCGAGGACGATACCCTCACGAACCATGAAGTGGCATTTCTCCCAATTCAAGACGAGATTCGCTTCCTCGTACCTAGTGAGTACATTGCAAAGATTGGAAAGACAAACACCAAACGAAGAGCCATATACTGAAAAATCGTCAATAAAAACCCCAACCATTCTTCGATCAAATCCGAAAATATAGACATCATACACCGTTGAAAGGTTACCGGTGCATTACATATCCCGAATGGCATTCTTCGATAGGCGAAGGTACCATAGGGGCATGTGAATGTTGTCTTTTTTTATCATTGGGATGTATCGAGATTTGGAAGAATTATGAATACCCGTCAAGAAAGCAATAGTATGTGTGGTTTGCAAGCCTTTCAAGTATTTGGTCAATAAATGGGAGTGGGAAGTGATCTTTCCTAGTGGTGGAGTTAAGTTTTCGATAATCAATACACATCCTATGACCGGTTATGGTTCTAGTGGGTATTAATTTATCTTTTTCATTCTTCACAACTGTCATTCCTCCCTTTTTAGGCACCACATGGACCGGGGACACCCACCTATTATCGGAGATAGGATAGATAATCCCGGCATCTAGAAGCTTTAGAATCTCTTTCTTAACGACTTCTTTCAAATTTGAATTTAACCTCCTTGGATGCTCGATAGAAGTCATCGATTCATCTTCTAGATGTATACTATGTGTGCAAAGAGTAGAGGAAATGCCTTTGATGTCATCTAAGGAATAACCAATGTCTTTCCTATACTTCCTTAATTCGTTCAAAAGGGAGGACAAGTCATCTTCTTTCAAGTTTTTATTCACAATGATCAGGTATGACTCATTTGGACCTAGAAAAGCGTACCTTAGCCCAACGGGAAGTGGTTTGAGGTCGATTTTAAGAGCTTTGAGTTCACTCCAATCGTCATCCACGCTAGTCTTACCATTGCTAGCTTCTTGCCCATTCTCATCTTGCTCCACTTCCAAAGCAAAGCTCTCTTGGATCGAGCTCATTGTGGAGCCGTCTCCACCCTTCATCCCTTGAATACCCAAATCGAGGACCGTGACTTCACCAACCATTGGCTTTTGTTAGTCCAAAATCAGCTTGTAACCCTCACTAGCCTCATCCATATACCCATGTTCACCATGATCCTTGACCAAAGCAACTTGCAAACTATCCTCAAGATTCAATTCTTCCAAGAGCTCGTCCGCTAATTCATCCATCGCTTCGATGTAGAAGACTTGTCCATCGATGGTGGGTCTCTTCATCGCTTCATTGATGTCAAACTCTAGTACCTCGTCCTTACCCAAGTGAAGATCGATCTTCCCTTTTCTCACGTCAATGATCGCACCCGCGGTTGCCAAGAATGGTCTACCGAAAATCAAGGGGTCCTTGGGTTCCTCGTCCATTTCCAAGACCACGAAGTCCGTTGGAACAATGAAGTCTCCAACCGCGATTGGTAAATCTTCAAGTAGCCCAATTGATACTCTAACGCTTCTATCCTCAAGGATTAAGGAAATCCTACAAGTTTTGTACCTCGTAAATCCCAATCTTTTATCAACGGATAGCGGCATTAGACTCACGCTAGCTCCTAGATCGCAAAGGAAATTGTCGAAAGCAACATTGACAATTGCTATTGTCAACGATCAATCCAATGGGCAAGATTGATCGTTGCTAAACTGATGTCAATTGTCTATCCATATAGGAGCTATAACGGCTATTAGTTCCTATTAGTATAGTGAACCTCTTATGCTAGCTTGCTATAACGGCTAGTCGTTATAAAGTCCATGGGTTGCCGTTCAATTGTCTATCCATATAGGAGCTATAACGGCTATTAGTTCCTATTAGTATAGTGAACCTCTTATGCTAGCTTGCTATAACGGCTAGCCGTTATAAAGTCCATGGGTAGCCGTTATAACAATAGCAAAACTCTCATCCATATACTTACTCGATATATGGCTATTGACCCAATTAATAGCCATATATCGAGTAATGGCTATGTCAATAGCAATTTGGCGCCCTCCTAGCAAGTTGTTGTAGTATAGTGGTAAGTATTCCCGTCTGTCACGCGGGTGACCCGGGTTCGATCCTCGGCAACGACGCCAAATTGATGAAGGACTTTTGCAAGTCTCGAGATCAATTACTCGATATACTATTGCTAGTATAAGAGGTTCAATCCAATGGGCAAGATTCCAAAGCAACAAGAATGCAAGGCACTTCTTAAGTTAAGCAAAATAAGCAAGAGTTGTTGTTTAACTAGTGGACTAAGCAACTTAAAATAAGAACAAGAAATAGCAAACTAAACAAGTTGTAATGCAATAAATATAAACGAATTCAAGGATGGGATAATCCAATTAAGATGATCCAAGACTAATTCATGATGCTCAATGAACAAACAAAGATATCCCTAGGCAATGATCACCAAGTGTAACTAATCATCTCTCAAGGCATTAATCACCATGATAATTACTAATTCAAGATCAAACTCTCATTTGTGAATTATCAATTAGCAAGCATTAGGTGTAAACAATCAAGATCAACCAAATAAATACCCTAGACATCTACTCTCATATGCTAGGAATGAATATCTCTTGAATAGTTCATCAAGACATTTCATCACACTTTGTGGGTGTGAAATGCCCCTTGATCTAGATTGGCTCTCTCAAGCCCAATCTAGCATTAAGATCACTAATCAAGAAGAGAAACAAGATAATCTAACCCTAAGCATCCTAAATCAACCTTGGAATCATCCTAAAACTAAATAAATCCCATAAAAGAAGAATTAAAACACATGATCAAGGATTTGGTGATTAGAAAATAGAAGATAGGAAGAATGAATCCAAGAAAACAATACTCAAATTTGCATAAATAAAAAGGATCAATCTCTTACAATCACTCTAGATCACACTTAGCTAGGGTTTTTGCTTAAGAAAAGACTTAACCCATGAAAACTAGGTTTATTGGCTTAAATAGTGAACAGTGGCGAACTGGGTCGACCCGGGACAAATCGGGTACCGACCCGGTTTAGTTGGGTAAAAGTGTAACAGGGGTGAACACCGATGTCACTCATCGGTGCAACATCTCGGTATTGGACATGGGTTTGTGCACCGATGAAGCACACCGATTTGTAACATCGGTGCTGAACTTGAAATTGCTTGGTGTTCGTGTGAGACACACTGATGTCATACGTCGGTATTGCACATCGGTGTTAAATCTGATTTCCCTCGGATTTCCCCCGGGAGTTGCACCGACTTGTTGCACCGACTTGTAACCTCGGTGTCAAGGTGAAGCAGGCTTGGAGGAGTGGTACCGATGAAGCACACCGATTTGTGACGTCGGTGTAATCCCCTGAAGCTCCAACACCGATGTCACTCCTCGGTGCTAGACATCGGTGTTAAGGTCGATTTCCCCCGGTTTCCACACCGATGAGTCACACCGACTTGTGACATCGGTGTGGAGTATTCCAAGCCTTCTTCATGCTTTTGGCTTCCTCTCCTTGCTTCCAATCTGATCGGCCTCACGTCCCGAGTCTCGAGTCTTCTCCAAAGTACCTAAAATACGTCCCGAAACATGCGAAACTTCCTAGGACCTAATGCAACATCCTAAACTCTAAAAAGGACCTAAATGCTAACAAAGCTATGGTTATGCATGTAAATGACTAGAGAATACAAACTAAAATGCATGCTAGAACATGTAAATTGTGAGAATATCAAGTTATCATAAAATAAAGCGAGTCCACCACTCGCACCGCACTGTTCAACCGTGTACAATTTAGTATAGCCTAAATGAAATTGAAATTTTTGCAAAAAAAGAAAAGGCTTGCCTTGTTTCCGAAAGAAATAAGAACTCCGGTTTATGCTTCTTCCAAATCTCTCATAGATATCTTATTGCCCACCGACTGCCGAGCCCCTGACAAATTCAACTAAAAATCCATATTATTCAGTGTTTGAGAAATTCAAACCAATTTGGGGGTTTGATGTGCCCTTAGTCACCCCCGGATGTAAACCGTCGCCTATACGAACCGAGTTCCTCGACATTGTTTTTTTCCGAGCATAGATCATGTCTTGTACCAACCTTTTCTTCGAAATCCCACCTATAAATATTGGGTTTGTTTTCAAAAGCTTCTTCCTTACTCCAGCCTTGCCCACGCCTTCCACAAACTATTTATTTGCATCATTAGTCTCATCCACAAGCCTTGAGACAGTATAACCATTAATTTCCTCCAAATCCTTAAGAAGGACTATATCCCCATCAACCTCGTTCACCACTTCCGTAGGTGCCACAAATTCTCCTTCCTCATATGTCAAAATACCATCCATCCTAACCAGATTTGTTGTCATTTCCCCTAGTACGTTCAAAGTAGCCATCTTTTCCTCTTGGTAAAACGCTATCATCTGTGAGGCCTCAGATTTCTCATCAGCACCAGATTGAACAAAATCAACATCAATACGTTTTGAATGACACAACATATTTCCCAAATTTGGAAATTCCAATAAGCTACAATTATATATCATCAAATTAAAGAACATAAAAGAAGATACTTGACGCAAATCTCCACGTGTTTTTTTTGTGATTTCCGGTTATTTTATTTAGATCACCTATAATAAACCATGGATCAATTCGAGTTAAAGATATTCGAGTTAACCATTCTCATACTTGATCTCATAATTTTTTTCATCGAATCTCCGTAGATAAATAATAATAATATTTTTCCTCTGATATTTCCGCTTCAATATCAATAATTTGATTATTTGCTAATAAAATGTTGACCCGTTTTTTCATGAAGTTATCGAATTTTGTTGTTATTTTTCGTGCTTTTACAATATAATATATGGTTGGAAAAAAAACAATTTTCATATTCTTTTTTCTTGTATTAGTTGTCATGGACCCGAACTTAAATCTTATAAATCTGAACATTCCTAACCACTAAGCTGCTACCGTAGATCTAGCTGGTCGATTTTAATTCTTTTTGAATTGTAGTGAATAAAATATAGTATTAGATTTAGTAGGAATTAAGATGTCGCCAGGTGCTAAGCAGAGAAGGATGCACATGCGTACCGAGTCTACCGACACTCTCTACGCGAGGAAGTACATAAAAAGGGTTTTGGCCTTTTGGCTTCTCCGAAAACAAACGAAAATACAAGGGTTAATTATTTAATTTTTTTTTTGTTAAAGGGTTAATTATTTA
>PKML01000815.1:139485-198634 GCA_002933935.1 Eutrema yunnanense
TTTTTTTTTTTTGGCGAAAACCAACATTGACCAACACCCCCGTTAGTCAAACCCGTAACACCAGATAATTATCATCCTCCTTATCAGTTCATCAGATAATTATCATCCTCCTTATCAGTTCATCTAACCGACTTCATAAGTCGGTAACTTTTTGATTATTTTATTAATTAATGTTGCAGTATAAATAGATGAGTGTAAAAAGGTAAGAATCAATAAGAAGAAGTGAAAAACAATAAGAAAGCAATAAACTTTCTCTCTCTTATATTACCTCTCGTCTCTCTCTCTGCTTTCCTCACCTCTCACCACAAAACCACAAAACAATATATATATAATAATACATATAAATATATCTAAACACATATAAGTTTATAACACGTTATCAGCACGATCCATTCATATACTGAAAATATGAGGTTTAATTTATGTTCGATCCGTTTATATTTATTTTTGGGATGATAGGCGCTGCCTTCCCCGTTTATATTTATTTTCGGGATGATAGGCGCTGCCATCCCCGAATCGATCGTTATGATAGGCTCTTCCTTCACGATCATGATCATATAGTAGACTATGTCTCCTCAGATCATATGGCAAGTTCTGCCTCCTTAAATATATGGTTGGCTTATGATCATATGGCAGACTATGTCATGTCTCCTCAGATCACTGCCTCCATAAAATAAATGTTATGCAGACATTTATGAAAGGTTCCAGAAGAACCATATAACAAAAATAATGTCCAGAAAACATAGACATACTTAAAATAAAAATGTCCAGAAGACATATATGAAAGCGTTCCTGAAGAACTGCTTCGTCCAGAAGACGTTTTTAAATTATTGTTATTTTAATTTTCTGTTTATTATCGTAAATTATATGGAAGGCTTGCCTCCTATATTGTTTTAAATTATGTCTTTATTTTATTTACGAATTTTATTGCGTTTCTTTAAAATTGGAAATTTAAATTGAATTAATGAATTATTATATTATGTATTCAGTTATCATTTCAAATTTGGCGAAACTTGAAATTGCTGCCCTTGATATCTCTGGTAATAATTATATGAGATGGGCAGTTGCCGCAATGATGCATTTAAAAGGAAAAGAGCTTCTTGATACCATCGATAAATAAAAAACAACTCATGAAGAGAAAAAGGCAAACGCCATGATATTTTTATTCCACCATATTCATGATGGTTTAAAAGATGAATATATCACGAAAGAAGATCCTGCAGATCTTTGGCAATCACTCAAAGATAGGTTTGATCACCAGAAATATGTGATCTTACCAAAGGCTAAGCATGAGTGGTTAAACCTCCGGTTTCAGGATTATAGGAGCGTTAGTGAATATAATTCTGCTCTGTTTGGAATTACTTCCAAGATAATGTTATGTGGAGAAAAGATAAGCGATTATGATATGATAAAAAAAAACTCTCCAAACATTTCATCCTGGAAACATAATCATGCAGCAACAATACCGGGCAAATGGATACACGAAGTATTCAGAATTGATGCAAGTTCTCTTGGTGGCAGAACAAAATAACGAACTCGTGACGTTAAACCATCAGTCTCGTCAAACTGGATCAGCTCCATTCCTAGAAGTGAATGTTGCATCATCCAACTATAATAATTGGCAAAATGGACGTGGACGCGGTCGAGGTAATGATCGTGGTCGTGGACGAGGATATGGACGTGGACAAAAAAGAAAGTTTCGTCCTAATGATGCCAATACTGGAAGAAATAATAAAAGGTTCAAAGGAAATGAAGTTGGTCGCGTGAATAATAAGCAACATGAGAATACATGCTACAGATGCGGCATGAAAGGACATTGGTCCGGTACCTGTCGTACGCCAAAATATTTAGCCGATCTGTATCAAGAATCACAAAAAGTGAAAGGAAAAGAAGGTGAAACCAACTTCATCTATGGCGAATCCGGACCTTCTTTTGATGATATAAATGATGATATACTTCTCGATATAACTGATTTTGTGGTTGATCCCGAAGATATCAACGAAAGACAGAACGACTAAGATCTTCCTGAAGAAGAAAATATGACATGATGTATATAGTTGTGTTTGTTAATCTTCCTGAAGAATAAAATAATGTTTATAAATGTGCTTTTGTAAAATAGTTTTTTTTTGTAATATAAAGCTTTTGCCTTGTTTATTAATGTTCATTTTATGAATATTTTAAATTCAGAAAATGTCGAAATCTAAGATCGAGGATGGAGATATATGTCTGGCAGACAGTGCTACAACATACACAATACTTAAGGATAATAAGTATTTCTCCTCTCTTAAAATGAAAGATTCCGCCGGAAGCGTGAATACTATATGTGGTAATGCAAAAATTATTATGGGCTCCGGAAGAGTCAGATTTTCGATGCCAAGGGGAACAAAATTTGAGATAAATGATGCATTATATTCCCCTAAATCTTCTAGAAACTTGTTAAGTTTCAGAGATATCCGCAGAAATGGATATCACATAGAAACTATGGATGAAAATGGCATTGAATATCTTTGCATCACATCAGTTACTCCGAAGAGAAAAATTATATTGGAAAAATTACCAGTATTATCCTCCATATTATATTCCACACAAAATAAATCTAACTGAATCATATATTACGGTAAACCCGAAGTTTACAGATTCATTTAAAGCCCGGCATGAACGACTAGGGCATCCTGGTTCAGTCATGATGCGAAAAATTGTGGAAAATTCTAATGGCCATCCCTTGAAAAACCAGAAGATTTTTCAATCGAGCGAATTTTTATGTAATGCTTGTTATCAAGGAAAACTTATAACTCGGCCATCACCAGCCAAAATCGAGAATGAATCTCTAGTATTCTTAGAGAGAATACATGGTGATATATATGGGCCCATTCACCCACCATGCGGGCCATTTCGATATTTTATGGTATTAATTGACGCATCCAGTAGATGGTCACATGTGTGTCTATTGACTACACGAAATACGGCTTTCGCAAGATTCATTGCCCAAATAATCAGGCTAAAGGCACAATTTCCTGATTATACTATAACGAAAGTAAGGCTTGATAATGCTGGTGAATTCACTTCACAAGCCTTCAATGACTATTGTATGTCATTGGGAATTGATGTTGAACATCCAGTTCCGCATGTTCATACACAAAATGGCATGGCTGAGTCTTTGATTAAACGGTTGCAACTCATTGCTAGACCGTTAATATTGAGAACAAAACTCCCAATTTCAGTATGAGGTCATGCTATCTTGCATGCATCGGCATTGATTCAGATACGACCGAGTTCATATCATAAATATTTCCCATTACAGTTAGCGACTGGCCAGGAGCCAAATGTATCTCATCTTCGTGTTTTTGGGTGTGGGGTTTATGTTCCTATAGCCCCACCGCAAAGAACAAAAATGAGGGCGCAGAGAAGATTGAGAATATACATGGGTTATACATCACCAAGTATAATTCGGTATCTTGAACCGTAAACTGGTGATATGTTTACGACACGTTTTGCCGATTGCCATTTTAATGAAAGTGAATTTCCAGCGTTAGGGGGAGGAATTACAGAAATTCCAAAAAATGTTACATGGTGCACACCATTTTTGTTGTACCTTGATCCCCCTACAAAACAACGCGAACTTGAAGTTCAGAAAATAGTGCACTTACAAAATATGGCAAATCAGTTACCAGATGCGTTCACATATACAAAAAGGGTGACAAAGTCATATATACCCGCTAGGAATGCTCCGTCAAGAATTATTGTTCCAGAAGAACAAATTGATGGAAAAATAGCAAATGAACCCAAAGTCCAGTTGAAAAGGGGGAGGCCGATAGGCTCAAAAGATAAAAATCCCCGGAAAAAAAGAAACTGGGAGAACAAAATGAAAATGGTCTAGAAGAACCACATACAGAGAAAAGTCATGAAGACGAAAATGACAAAGAAAAATATGAGATTTCCATTAACTATGCCCAAGACGGAAAAATCTGGGATATATATGAAATATAAGATAATGATGGAATTCTCTCATTCTCTGTATGCAAAGAAATTGATTATGAAAGTGAAGATCCAGATCCAAGGTCCATATCAGATTGCCAGAAAATATCTGATTGGGAGAGATGGAAAATGGCCATTGAAACTGAATTGATCTCCCTCAATAAACGAAATGTTTTTGGAACTATTGTCACTACATCCAAAGATGTAAATCCGGTTAGGTACAAATGGGTTTTTGTACGAAAAAGAAATGAGAAAAATGAGGTGACAAGATACAAAGCTCGTCTTGTTGCACAAGGATTTTCTCAAAGACCGGGAATTGGTTATGAAGAAACGTATTCTCCGGTTATAGATGCAATAACATTCAGATTTTTGATGAGCCTTGGGGCATCTAAAAATCTAGAAATGTATCTTATGGATGTTGTGACAGAATATCTATATGGGTCACTTGATAACAATATCTATATGAAAATCCCAGAAGGATTGAAAATGCCTGAAGCATTAAGCTCAAAATCTATAGAAATACGTGCGGTCAAATTACATCGATCACTGTATGGATTAAAAAAATCCGGGCGCATGTGGTATAATCGCTTAAGCGAATATTTGCTAATGAAAGGGTGTGTGAATAATGCAATTTGCCCTTACGTCTTTATTAAGAAATCCTCATCAGGATTTGTGATCATTGCTGTATATGTTGATGACCTGAACATAATTGGAACTCAAAAGGAAATTGATGATGCAAGAACTCATATGAAAGAAGAGTTCGAAATGAAAGATCTCGGAAAGATAAAATTTTGTCTTGGATTACAGATAGAGCACTTCCGAGATGGAGTATTTGTGCATCAATCAAATTATACCAAAAGAATCTTACAACGCTGTTATATGGATAAAGCGAATCCTTTGAGTACTCCAATGGTTAATCGATATCTCGATACTGGAAAAGATCAATTCCGACCTTGTGAAGATAACGAGGAAGCGTTAGGTCCTGAAGTACCTTATATGAGCGCTATAGGTGGACTTATGCATCTTGCAAATTGTCCCGACTGGATATAGTATTTGCTACAAATCTACTTGCAAGATTTAGTTCGTAACCTACGCGCAAACATTGGAATGGGATAAAACATATTTTTCGTTATCTTTAGGGAACAATTGACTTGGGTTTCTTTTACCCTCGAAACTCCAATTTCGTTTTAGTCGGTTTTGCAGATCAGGCTATTTATCAGATCCCCATAAAGCTCGATCGCAAACCGGATACATTTTTACAATTGGAGGTACTGCGATATCTTGGCGTTCTCAGAAACAAACTCTAGTCGCCACTTTTTCAAATTATGCAGAAACTATTGCGCTCCATGAGACATGTAGAGAATGTGTATGGCTTAGATCTATGACTCATCACATTAAAGAAGCAAGCGGAATAGTCACCAATAAGGAGCCAACGATATTGTTCGAAGATAATGTTGCATGTGTCGCTCAACTCAAAGAAGACTATATCAAAAATGATAGAACGAAGCATATTCCTCCAAGGTTTTTCTCTTACACTTGAGAACTCGAGAAGAATCAAGAAGTCGATATCCAGTACATTCGTTCAAGTGACAATGCAACAGATTTCTTTACGAAGGCGCTTCCCACAACAACATTCAGAAAACATATTCAAAGTATTGGAATGCGTCATCTACGAGATTTATGAAGAGAATGCTATATCCATCATCACAGGGGGAGATTGCGTCATTGTACTCTTTTTCCCTTGTCGTGGTTTTTATCCCATTGGATTTTTCTATGAGAAAGTTTTTAACGAGACAGTACGTAATACGTTAGCAGTGATGGATAATTAAGGGGGAGTGTTAAAGATAATTATCATCCTCCTTATCAGTTCATCAGATAATTATCATCCTCCTTATCAGTTCATCAGATAATTATCATCCTCCTTATCAGTTCATCAGATAATTATCATCCTCCTTATCAGTTCATCTAACCGACTTCATAAGTCGGTAATTTTTTGATTATTTTTATTAATTAATGTTGCAGTATAAATAGATCACTGTAAAAAGGTAAGAATCAATAAGAAAAAGTGAAAAACAATAAGAAAGCAATAAACTTTCTCTCTCTTATATTACCTCTCGTGTCTCTCTCTCTTTTCCTCACCTCTCACCACAAAACCACAAAACAATATATATATATATATAAATAATAATAATAATACATATAAATATATCTAAACACATATAAGTTTATAACATACGATACATTTTCACCCATATTTTTATCAGTACCATTTTACATTTTTTAATAACTATTCTAACAATTGTCACTTTACCTAATACAGTAATACTTTTTCATTTCCTTGCATTTAGTTAATTAACTTTAAATATTATACAATATATTTTTATAAATTTACTTAACAAAAAAAAAATGTTACTTTTTCTATTATTTATTGGGAGTCCAAATTCTAGTAGTATAATACAAGGAGTGACTTACAAAATTAACGAGTTTAATTTATCTTGGGAGTTTCAATTTCTCGCCAATCGGGAGGACTAGTTAGGGATCGAGCTGTTGCTCCTCAAATCTCGATGCAAATTAAAAAATAGAATACTTTCTCTTTTTCTGGTTAACGTATCTTAATCTATTTCTTAATCTCCTATTTATACACCCTTTCCCGTTTCATTATTTGAAGTAGATTTACGTATTAAAGCTCTACGGAGTCCTTCTCACTCTTAAGCTATAACTCTTTTTTTGTTTCTCCTTTTTTTACATCAACCCATATTAGGGTTTTAAACTTTGTTCAAAAAAAAAAAAATCCATATTTGTTGTTGAAAAGTATTTGGATCAAACATCATTTTCTTCTTCTTCTTCTTCTTCTTCTTCTTCTTCTCTCTCTCTCTCTTTTTTTGCTTTTTTTTTGTTTGAACCTGAGGGTTATAATGGTTGAACTCTTATTTCTTCTATCTTTTTTGGTCGAACTACAAAGTAATTGCTTTCATATGAATCTTGAGAGAATAATAATGAAAGAAGGGGCGAGTTTCATTTCATTGCTTTTTAAGAGACCAGTTTCATGGTTGTCTTTTCTTGCCCCACCAGTTCTTCACGTTGTAGGACTTGGGTTCTCACAAATCCTCCTAACCTCAACTGCTTTGTTCTTCTCATCTTTCTTCTTCCCTCTCTCAGTCCAAAAAACAAACCCTCTAATAGACTCCAAGGTTCAAGATCAAGATCAAGATCTTAATCAAGAGGGCTCTTTAGGGCACATCGAAATACCTACCAATGATGATATTTTCCGAAGTATTGACGAAGATGAAGGGACAATTCCTGATGAGGAAAGCCTCATAGAGATTTCCTTACCTAGCGGTCACTACGTTGGCCACCACATCAGTACTATGGTTGGACATCAAGATTATAGGCTTATCCAACTATCAGCCGAGTTTGAAGACGATAATCTGATCGAAATCGACATATCCATCGGATCCATCAAATGCTCCGGGTTTCAGATCAAAGCATGATCTTATAAATCTTCATATATTTTCTATAACTGTGGTATTTTTGCACATCACATGTGCTCTGTGTTTTATGTTTTAGATCTCTCCAGTCCTGTGGGGTTTTGCTATTGTTGTATATTAGCTACAACACTTCCAAGTTTTACAATTTCTTTTAACGGTGCCTAAGATCCAATCAGTATGGAATATACTAAACACATTTACTATGTAAAACTTAGTTTAATAAAAAATGGTAAAACAAGTGTCGTTATCTCAACTGGAAAAGTATCAAATACAAAGTCTACAAGTCACATGATCGAGTGACATTTGGGACGGGACTATATAAAATGCTCTGGTTTCGGGCCTAAGAGATGTACGGGGCTTGTCCCAAAACTTCATCGTACAAAAATGGCAAATTAATCAATACTAGATTCTAAACCCGTGCGCCCGCACAAGAATTTTTTTTTTATTATCAAATTTTGTAATATAATTTGTGTTTATTTTTTCATTAGATATAATTTTGTATATTTAATTTTTGTCATATGAGACACATAATTATTTTAGAAAGTGTCCATGTTTGTAAAGCCGGAGGACATTCAAAAAGAACATGATTGATAGTTTCCTCCTCCGATCCACACCATGGGCATTGTGTATCACAGTCAATTCCTCTACCTCGCAAATTTGTTGAGACCGCTAGACATCCCGATATGGCTTGCCAAATAAAATGTCGTAATTTCAGAGAACACTGCAACTTCCATGTATGAGCATGGAATTTTGTCACATCCGGACCATATGAACAATTGTAACCGGTATTTGGGCCTAATTGTTCAATTTGATAACCCGACTTAACCGTATACCTTCCCAATTTTGTGTAGTGCTATCCAAGAGTGTCGGGTTTGTAGGTGCTACTTATAGACAGACTCCGAATAATAGTCACATCTGCCGGATCAATGGTGTTCAACAACCCCATATTCCACATATGTGTCACTGGGTCAATCAAATGGTTGACAATTAGGTTCAGGTAATAGTTATACCCCTTACATGTTGATGGCCTCGGCTGAAAATATGGTATCCACGAGTCGTTCAAAACTGAGATAGAACAGCATGATCCAAATTTTTTAATTAGCCATTTGTTAACCAGCGTTCTAGCTGATATCATGCTCCTCCATCCATACTGATATGATAATGGGATCATCCGAGAAGACCCGTGTGACATGTTCTGCACAAACGAAGTCTGTGATCAACTTTTCTATCCCAACGACCACTTGGAATACATGCTCACCTCATCTAGAGCACATCTCAAAGTTGAATCAGTCCAATCCGAGTTTAGGTCAGGAAGTTATTCAACTTTCAAAACAGGTGATTCACAGCATACACGATTTGGACATACATACCTTCATTGGAGGTTTCTGACCAAACCAGAAGGAACCAAGCTATGAACAAAATTATTATGGAATCTTGATTCATTAGAGAAGCCGTGAGAATTTGATTAACATCAAACCTGCTTCAGACGTGAAAGTTATGGATTTTACAAGTCAATGGATCTGCTTCAGGCCCTACTGCGTGACTGAGCCAAAGAACGTATTTCACAGCCCAACTCAGGTACGATATCTACATGAAACCAATTGGAGAATCTTACTGGATCTCTTGTGTTTACAACAATCCCAAAAACAGAGAAAATGGCAAAAGGATCATAAAGCTATTGCCCATTTGCCTAAATGGGTCGACCTGGTGCTATACTTGAAGAATGCTAGGCCCAATTGGATTAGAAGCTTGCAGACTTATGTTTGGCATCCTGGATCATCTACTAAGCCCAAAAGGAGATACAATTCGTGGCCAAGCAATTTCAGATTCGATCATCAAGATCAAGGGGCAAGGCAAGTAGTCAAAGTAGTTTAAGAGTCATTCCACATTTGTGTTTAATTTCTAGTCTATGTCTAATTTCGAGATTGCTTTGTTTTTAGCACATCTCAAGTCTATTTAAGCAATGTAAGATCATTTGATCAGATATACAATTCATCTTTTATCAATCAAAAATCGATTTCTTTTATTGTGAGAGTGATTCTCCTTTTGTTCTTTCGATTGCTTTAGGGGTTTACCTAAGTAATCATTTCGGGTATATCAAGTGTTCTTCCGCCACACTTGACGTTGCCATTCGCCAACTGAAGTTCGTAGTTCTCGTTCTAAGAGAGTTTTGGGCACAAGGATATCCGGGAACTAGTTTCTCACGCCTTGTCATCTTACTCCACGATTTCTATCTATCGAAGGTCCACCGCCTTGTTTCGTTTTGGACGTTTTAAGATAGTTTGGGGCATTAAGGAGTTCGTCTACCTTAACATCCAACTACACGATTTTTTGGAATTCAAGGGTTATCCAATCTACCGCCTTAGAGTGCCGAAATTGGAAAGAATCGTATCAAGTGGTATCAAGAGCCTATTCGAGGATCCGGTAATATCTATCCATCTTCTCATCTTTTCATCTTCTTTAAAAAAAAAAAAAGAGAACAAGATTTCTTTCGGTCTATTAAGTAGTACACAAGAGAAAGCTCCAAGGAGAGAAAGCCCCCAGCCAAGGCAGTCTAGATACAAGGAGGCAGAAGAGTATTACAATCGTGATGGTAACTCATCTCGAGGATACAAGATGTCTAAGTTAAATTTCAGTCTATTAAAAACTATGACATCTACGGCCAACTCAAGTTACCAAAGGGAAGAGAAGCGTGAACAACCACGAGAAGAGGCAAATTGGCGAAGAAGAGAACGTTCTTCTCGACCAACGGTTGAAACCATAGAATCCAATTTTAGATCAGATTTACAAAGGTTAGAGAAGCTTGTAAAAGCGTACATCAACTCAGCAAATCAACACAAGGCGATTCCAACAATAAAATCTGACTGAAGCCTTGTAAAAGCTAAACCGAGGGAACCGTGCACCAAAGCGAATGAGGAAAATCATGGAGTCATATATTCCATGCTGATCAAGGAGAAGAAGACATACTCACCTCAATTTTTCCCAATCAAAGACTGTACAGTTTCGAGGACGAAACGTTTTCAAGAGGAGGGGCATGATATGATAATGGGATCACCGAGAAGACCCGTGTGACATGTTCTGCACAAACGAAGTCTGTGATCAACTTTTCTATCCCAACGACCACTTGGAATACATGCTCACCTCATCTAGAGCACACCTCGAAGTTGAATCAGTCCAATCCGAGTTCAGGTCAGGAAGTTATTCAACTTTCAAAACAGGTGATTCCCAGCTTACGCGATTTGGACCTATGTGCCTTCATTGGAGTTTTCCGACCAAACCAAAAGGAACCAAGCTATGAAAAAAATTATTCTGGACTCTTGATTCATCAGAGAAGCCGTGAGAATTTTATTAACATCAAACCTGCTTCAAACGTGAAAGTTATGGATTTTACAAGTCAATGGATCTGCTTCAAACCATATTGCGCGACTGAGCCAAAGAACGTATTGCACAGCTCAACTCAGATACGATATCGACATGAAACAAATGGAAAAATCTTACTGGATCTCTTGTGTTTCCAACAAGCCCAAGAACATAGAAAATGGCAAAAGGATCATAAAGTTATTGCCCATTTTCCTAAATGGGTCGATCTAGTGCTATACTTGAAGAATGCTAGGCCCAATTGGATTGGAAGCTTGCAGACTTATGTTTGGCATCTTGGATCATCTACTAATCCCACAAGGAGATACAATTCGTGGTCCAGTAAGTTCAGATTCGATCATGAAGATCATGGGGGCAAGTCAAGGAGTCAAAGTAGTTTAAGAGTCATTCCACATTTGTGTTTAATTTCTAGTCTATGTCTATCTTCGAGATTGCTTTGTTTTTAGCACATCTCAAGTCTATTTAAGCAATGTAAGATCATTTCATCAGATACCCAACCAACTTTTTAATCAAAATCAATTTCTTTTAAAGTGAGAGTGATTCTCCTTTTGTTATTTCGATTGCTTTAGGGATTTACCTAAGTAATCATTTCGGGTATATCAAGTGTTCTTCCGCCACACTTGACGTTGCCATTCGCCAACTGAAGTTCGTAGTTCTCGTTCTAAGAGAGTTTTGGGCACAAGGCTATTCAGGAACTAGTTTCTCACGCCTTGTCATCTTACTCCACGATTTCTATCAACCGAAGTTCCACCGCCTTGCTTCTTTTTGGACGTTTTAAGATAGTTTGGGGCATTAAGGAGTTCGTCTACCTTAACATCCAGCTACACGATCCTTTGGAATTCAAGGGTTATCCAATCTACCGCCTTCGAGTGCCAAAATTGGGAAGAATCGTATCACGTACGATGGGAGTAAGATCATATAGGGTCTAGAGGGTCTGTGTTTCGAAAATATCGACCTTTGAAAACCCGTGCAAATAAAGAATCCGATTTATCCATTAATCTCCATAATTGTTTGGCCAATAATGTTGTGTTAAAATCCTCGACTGCCAGAAAACCCATACCCCCCTCCAATTTACTTCGACATAATTTCTTCCATGCTATCCAATCACTACAAGAAATTGGGGTATTCATAGCAGTAGAATATATCGTTTTGTGCTTTTCTGCTATGGTAAATATCACCCCCTTTTTTATAGCGTTTTTAAATGTGTAAACGCTATTTTTGGGTGGTCAACTATTTAATTTGGGTAATGCTTTAGGTGAACGTAGTATACACATCACTAATTACTTCTGAAACGATGTATAATGTTTAGGCGGAAAAAACTAATATTTTGCCCGCTTAACACTTAGTAAAAAATTTCCCCAAAATTTTCGACAATCCCTCGCACTCTCTCTCGACACTCCCCAAAAATTGTTTCACCCTCTCTCTCACTCCATTGTTTAACGTTTCAAGCTTTCTTCACAATTAATTTCTCTTCATCTCTCCTCTTAATCCCAAAGAGATAACGCAATTGAAGGTTAGTCAGTTCTGGGTTTGGATACTCATATAGATTCTGGGTTTTACATGCTTTGGTACTGATTTCTTTCGTCTGTTTTGGGTTTTTCACAGGAAGCTTCTTCTGTTCGATTGAATTAAAGGTAACTCAAATTTTTAAGGATTTCGTTTCAGTTTGCGGTTTCGATTTAGGGTTACAGTTTCTCGAATTGATTTCTTTCGATTTGTTTTGGGTTTTTCACAGGCGAAGAGTTCGATCGTTGTTCGATTGAAGCAAAGGTATGATATATTTTAGGGTTTTTGTTTTCAGTTTGTGCTTTCGATTAGTGGTTATTGTTTCCCGTATTGATTAGCTTTCCATTGTAATACGCCCTTGTCCACGGGATCTCTCAAAGGAGCTGTAATGAATGGATAATCCTTGAACGGAGGTTCAAGGCGGTGGAATCGTAACCCCAGAACATGGAGCAGCCTCGAAGGCGTGGGAATCCACCCGAAAATCCTTCCAACACTCAGCTCGCTATTGACGCTCACGACACGACGATCGGTAGAATGGTATCCACAAAGGAAGAT
The DNA here is from genome assembly GCA_002933935.1 of Eutrema yunnanense. Classification (NCBI taxonomy): domain Eukaryota; kingdom Viridiplantae; phylum Streptophyta; class Magnoliopsida; order Brassicales; family Brassicaceae; genus Eutrema; species Eutrema yunnanense. The sequence continues at coordinate 152,388 of PKML01000815.1, forward strand.
GGAGATTCCTTTGATAAGACCAATTCTGAAATACTTAGAATCCACCAAGTAATTCGAAACTAAAATAAAGAGAATCCACTCTTAAAGGTTTTTCCAAAAATCATGATTAAAATATGTGTTTCACAAATGAGATTACATGAGTTTAAATAGAAACTAAAAACTTGCAAAGAAAGCTAAATAATTAATAAAACCTACTCTACATGCACATAGCCTAGGGAAATGTGAAATTAATGCAACACATGCATGTAGAGGTAGATGAAGGGATTTTTGATCTTCATTTTCGTCACTTTAATTGGCAAGGAAATGAGGTGATGATTTTGGGCTTTTCTTGGACTTGCAACATGCTCAAAATGGGCTGGACTTGATAGATAACATCTTGGATGGATTTTTGAATGCTCTTCTCGTACAAAACTTCATAAATCAGCCCGTAAAGTGCGTCCTTGATCCTTTTAGTCTTTTTTCTCGTGACTAGTCCAACGGGTACACGTAGATTCTTCTTGATTTTCCCTAGTGTCATCTAGAATCATATCATGCCCCTCCTCTTAAAAAAAGATTTGTCCTCAAATCTGGACTACGTACATAAAAAAGAATTCGTTTCTTTCTTTTTTTTTTTTTTTTTTTAAGAAGATGAAGAGATTAGAAGATGAAAAGATGGAGTGATGATCGAAGATGATGGAATGCATTTACCGAGTCCTTGAGTTGCTCTGATACCACATAATACGCTCTTGTCCACGGGATCTCTCAAAGGAGCGGTAATGAATGGATAATCCTTGAACGGAGGTTCAAGGCGGTGGAATCGTAATCCCGGAACGTGGAGCAGGCTCGAAGACGTGGGAATCCAACCGAAAATCCTTCCAACACTCAGCTCGCTATTGACGCTCACGACACGACGATCGGTAGAATGGTATCCACAAAAGAAGATGGAGACTACATGCACATAGAGTAGGGAACTGTGAAATTAATGCAACACATGCAACACATGCATGTAGTCTTCAAATTGGCTGGACTTGATAGATAACATCTTGGATGGATTTTTGAATTCTCTTCTCGTACAAAACTTCATAAATCAGCCCGTAAAGTGCGTCCTTGATCCTTTTAGTCTTTTTTCTCGTGACTAGTCCAACGGGTACACATAGATTCTTCTTGATCTTCCTTAGTGTCATCTAGAATCATATCATGCCCCTTCTCTTAAAAAAAGATTTGTCCTCAAATCTAGACTACGTACATAAAAAGGAATTTGTTTCTTTTTTTTTTTTTTTTTTTTTTGTAAGAAGATGAAGAAATTAGAAGATGAAAAGATGGAGTGATGATAGAAGATGATGGAATGAATTTAACGAGTCCTTGAGTTGCTCTGATACCACATAATACGCCCTTGTCCACGGGATCTCTCAAAGGAGCGGTAATGAATGGATAATCCTTGAACAGAGGTTCAAAGCGGTGGAATCGTAACCCCGGAACGTGGAGCAGGCTTGAAGGCGTGGGAATCCACCCGAAAATCCTTCCAACACTCAGCTCGCTATTGACGCTCACGACACGACGATCGGTAGAATGGTATCCACAAAGGAAGATGGATATTCCTTTGATAAGACCAATTCCGAAATACTTAGAATCTACCAAGTAATTCGAAACTAAAATAAAGAGAATCCACTCTTAAAAGTTTTTCCAAAAATCATGATTAAAATCTGAGTTTCACAAATGAGATTACATGAGTTTAAATAGAAACTAAAAACTTGCAAAGAAAGCTAAATAATTAATAAAACCTACTCTACATGCACATAGCCTAGGGAAATGTGAAATTAATGCAACACATGCATGTAGAGGTAGATGAAGGGACTTTTGATCTTCATTTTCGTCACTTTAATTGGCAAGGAAATGAGGTGATGATTTTGGGCTTTTCTTGGACTTGCAACATACTCAAAATGGGCTGGACTTGATAGATAACATCTTGGATGGATTTTTGAATGCTCTTCTCGTACAAAACTTCATAAATCAGCCCGTAAAGTGCGTCCTTGATCCTTTTAGTCTTTTTCTCGTGACTAGTCCAACGGGTACACATAGATTCTTCTTGATCTTCCTTAGTGTCATCTAGAATCATATCATGCCCCTCCTCTTAAAAAGAGATTTGTCCTCAAACCTGGACTACGTACATAAAAAGGAATTCGTTTCTTTCTTTTTTTTTTTTGTAAGAAGATGAAGAGATTAGAAGATGAAAAGATGGAGTGATGATCGAAGATGATGGAATGAATTTACCGAGTCCTTGAGTTGCTCTGATACCACTTAATACACCCTTGTCCACGGGATCTCTCAAAAAGAGCGGTAATGATGGATAATCCTTGAATCGAAATTCATGGCGATGGAATCGTAACCCCGGGAACGTGGAGCAGGCTCGAAGGCGTGGGAATCCACCCGAAAATCCTTCCAACACTCAGCTCACTATGGATGCTCTCGACACAACGATTGGTAGAATGGTTACCCACAAAGAGAGATGAAAATCTCTTTGATAAACCGATTTCGAAACCCTTAGAAATCCACTAAGAAAATCGAAAGAGAGAAAGAGAAATATTATTGCTTAATTGTTGAGATCAACAATGATCTCCAAGAGTTTAAAAATACAAAGGGGAGTTCAAGGGACAAAGCCCATCTCGAAAATACAAGGAATAAAATCGAAAATGACAAAAGAAATAAAGAGAGTTAATTTGACTTTGACTAAGGAAAATTCGAAAATGACTCTTGAGCTTCCTTGGTCGAAAATGTGATTTGATAATGGGCTGGATTTGGGCTTGGGGAAGAGGTGCCAAGGCCTCGTTAAAAACCTTGTTACGTAAAACCCAATGGGTAAAAACCGTAACTAAGGAAAAGAGCACACTTGGGCTTGAATCGAAACCAATGCGGTTTGAAACACCTTTTTCTTAGCACCCAAATATTGTGAACGGTTTTGCACGTGCTGGATAAGTCCTCCTAGTGCCTCCTTAAGCTTCCTCGACTTAGCTCTCGTCATTGCTCCTTCCGGGACATGCAACGCTTCCTCGGGTTCAAGTTCCTCCTCGTCGAATGTTTCCCCGGGAAGTTCCCCGGGAAGGTGATTAACCTCCGTTGAGCCATCTAGGATCATATCATGCCCCTCCTCTTCAAAAGGATTTGTCCTCAAATCTGGACTATCTGCAACAAAAGGGATCAAGTCAGAAACATTGAAACTCGAACTAATAGCGTACTTACCTTGCAAATCGATGACGTAGGCATTGTCGTTGATCCGTTTGATAACACGGAATGGACCATCCGTCCGTGGCATGAGCTTAGACTTCCGTTCATCCGAAAAACGTTCTTTCCGCAAATAAACCCAAACGAGATCTCCCGGTTCAAAAATTTGCTCACGCCGGCCTTTGTTAGCTTGCTTACGGTATTGTTCGGTCCTCTTCTTGATGTTCAACCGTGCTTGTTCATGCATTTGTTTCACGAGCTCGGCCTTCTTTTTCCCATCAAAACTCAAACGCTCATTGGAAGGTAACTCGGTTAGATCCAAGGGAGTAATAGGATTAAAACCATAAACCAACTGAAAAGGCGAAAACTTAGTAGCGGAGTGAACAGCATGGTTATAAGCAAATTCAACATACGGCAAACAATCTTCCCATGTCCTAATATTCTTTTTAATAACAGCACGCAAGAGAGTGGACAAGGTTCTATTCACTACTTCCGTTTGCCCGTCAGTTTGCGGGTGACAAGTAGTAGAAAACAAGAGTTTAGTGCCTAACTTAGACCACAACGTTTTCCAAAAATAACTTAAGAACTTAGTGTCACGGTCGGAAAATATCGTCCTAGGCATGCCATGCAAACGTATTACTTCCCTAAAGAACAATTCCGCAACTAGTGATGCATCATCCGTTTTATGACAAGGAATAAAGTGAGCCATCTTAGAAAATCTATCAACGACAACAAAGATGGAATCTCGACCCTTCCTAGTCCTAGGCAATCCAAGAACGAAATCCATAGACACATCAACCCATGGAACAGTAGGGATAGGTAAAGGAGAGTACAAACCTTGCGGACTTACCTTAGATTTGGCTTGCTTCCAAGTGACACAACGTCCGCAAATTCGTTCCATGTCTTTTCGCATATGCGGCCAATAGAAATGTGCTTGCAACGTACTCAACGTTTTGGCGACTCCAAAGTGTCCCATAAGTCCTCATGCATATGATTTCCTAACAAACAACTCTCGCAAAGAACAGTGAGGCACACAAAGTCGATTTTCAAAGAAAAGAAATCCATCATTTCGAAAACATTTTCCAAAAGCAAATTTTTCGGTTGCGTGATAAGCTTCTTTAAAATCGGAATCACTAGCATATAAATCCTTAATTTGTTCAAATCCCAGCAACTTAGTCTCAAGAGTAGAGATGAGAACATACCTCCTTGACAACGCGTCGGCAACGACGTTGTCCTTACCTTGTATATACCGAATGACATATGGAAAGGTCTCGATGAACTCGACCCACCGTGCGTGACGTTTGTTCAGCTTTTGTTGTCCTTTGAGATGCTTGAGAGACTCATGATCAGTGTGGATCACGAATTCTTTAGGCCAGAGATAGTGTTGCCACGTTTGCAAAGCTCGGACCAAAGCGTAAAGCTCCTTATCGTACGTCGGGTAATTCAACGTTTCTCCTCCGAGTTTTTCGCTAAAGTAAGCGATTGGTCTCTTCTCCTGCATAAGGACAGCACCGATACCTATACCAGAGGCATCACACTCAATCTCAAATGTCTTAGAAAAATTAGGTAAAGAGAGAAGTGGGGCGTTGGTAAGCTTGTCCTTCAACGCTTGGAATGCGGTTTCTTGTGCTTCTTCCCACTTGAATCCAACGTCTTTCTTGATAACTTCGGTTAGAGGTGCGGCCAAGGTACTGAAATCCTTCACAAAGCGTCGGTAAAAACCCGCAAGTCCATGGAAACTCCTTACTTCGCCAACGGACTTCGGACTAGGCCAATCGCGGATCGTCTTCACTTTTTCTTCATCGACCTTGATTCCCTGTGCACTTACAACAAAGCCTAGAAAAACCAAGTTATCCGTACAAAAAGTACACTTCTTCAAGTTCGCATAAAGTTTCTCTTTCCTAAGAACATCCAAAACGGCCCTAACATGCGTAACATGCTCGTCTATGTTGCTATATACTAGGATATCATCAAAGTATACAACGACAAAGACTCCTATAAATGATCGCAAGATATGGTTCATTAGCCTCATGAATGTACTAGGTGCATTAGTTAACCCGAAAGGCATCACTAACCATTCATACAACCCATGCTTAGTTTTAAATGCCGTTTTCCACTCATCCCCCTCTTTCATCCTAATTTGATGATATCCACTTTTAAGATCAATTTTAGAAAATATGCAAGACCCATAGAGTTCATCTAACATATCATCTAAACGAGGAATAGGATGGTGATACTTTACAGTGATGTTATTTATGGGGCGACAATCGACGCACATACGCCACGTTCCGTCCTTCTTCGGAACAAGCAAAACCGGCACCGCACAAGGACTCATGCTCTCGCGGATATGTTCTTTCTCCATAAGCTCCGTGACCTGCCTTTGAAGTTCCTTAGTCTCCACGGGATTAGTCCTATATGCTGGTCGATTTGGAAGAGCAGCTCTGATATGATCCTAGACGGCTCAATGGAGGTTAATCACGTAGCCGAGGAGAATCTTGCCGAGGAGACTTTTACCGAGAAGGAGCTTGAACCCGAGGAAGCTTTGTACGTTCCGGAAGGATCTATGACGAGAGCTAAGGCGAAGAAGCTTAAGGACGCACTTGGAGAACTCGTTCAACATGTTCACGAAGCCGTGGGTTTGAAGGAAGAAGTGCCTCGAACCGCATTGGTTTCGATACAAGTCCAAGTGTGCTCTTTTCCTTAGTCACGGTTTTTACCCATTGGGTTTTACGTGACAAGGTTTTTAACGAGGCCTTGGAACACTTTTTCCCTCAAGCCCATATCCCGCAGCAAATCCCTCAACAAACCCCTCAACAAAATCCCTCAGTATTTTCCGCAACAAAACCCCTCAAGAAGATCAAGAGGCATTTTCGAATTTCCTAGTCAAAGTCAAATTCAAACTCTCTTTATTTCTTTTGTCATTTTCGATTTTATTCCTTGTATTTTCGAGATGGGCTTTGTCCCTTGAACTCTCCTTTGTCTTTTTAAACTCTTTGAGATCTTTGTTGATATCTCAACAATTAAGCAATAATTTTTCTCTTTCTCTCTTTCGATTTTCTTAGTGGATTTCTAAGGGTTTCGAAATCGTTTTATCAAAGAGATTTCCATCTCTCTTTGTGGGTAACCATTCTACCAATCGTTGTGTCGAGAGCGCCCATAGCGAGCTGAGTGTTGGAAGGATTTTCGGGTGGATTCCCACGCCTTCGAGCCTGCTCCACGTTCCCGGGGTTACGATTCCACCGCCTTGAATTTTGATTCAAGGATTATCCATCATTACCGCTCCTTTTGAGAGATCCCGTGGACAAGGGTGTATTAAGTGGTATCAGAGAAACTCAAGGATCCGGTAATATCGTTTCATCTATCATCTTTTCATTTCGTTTTTGTTTCATTTCATTTCATTGCATAATTTTCATTTTGACCGTTCATTTTCTTTTTGTGTTCATCGAATTGTTCATCAATTTTCTGGGTTAATTCTAGTGTTGTTTTAATTTAATTTTTGCATTTAGATCATTTTTAGGTTGTTTAAGTCCATCGAAAATCCAAAAAAAAAAAAAAATCATTCATATTTTTTTTAGGATTTAAATCGTTCATCTTCGTTAATTCAAAAAAAAAAAAAAATTGGTTTTGATTGTGTTTGAATCTCAGATCGACCAAAGCTTTTGTTGGTGTGGATTTTAAAATTTTGTTTGCAAGGAACTCAAAGGTCAAGAAATTGCGGAATTTCAAAGGGTCTGAGGGAAAAAAATTTTCGGAGAAAATCAAGTCCGAGGGACTTTCCGAGGGAAAACATAAGTCCGAAGGATTTATCCGAGAATTTTCAAATCACCGAGGGATCCAAATTTCCGAGAAGAAAATTCGACTAAAACCGACTAAGCGATTCCTTCCCTTTTCATTATTTTTGAATTCACGTTTCTAAATTTTGTGTCTTTTACTAACTTGTTCTTGTGATAATTCCAGGTACCAACATGTCCGAGGAAACTTCCGAGTCAAGTTCACCGAATAATCAGGCCGTAATGGAAGAGGTGACTCGCTTGATTACCGACTTAGGCGCAAAGCTTTTACCCGATGGCAAACCAGTCCATGAAGCCGCTACTAACGAGATCACTAGGCTGCTTGGTGAGATGACAACACGTATGGATCTCATGCAAAGAGAGCTATTGAGAGTTGCCGAGGCAGCCCCAGCACCAAATAATCCCGCAATCCCGCAAAACAATCCGGCAAATGGTCCTAACAACGATCCCGTCAATAGACCTTTGAATGGGAATGAGTAATACGAAGATTTTTCCAATCCTGAGGATCAAGGCCGACAACGGTAAATTAGACAGCATGATTCCGATGGTCATTCATCCGGTAATTATCCAAGGAGGCCGAGACGAGCAAACAACACGAGAGGTGTTATGGCAAAAATTCATCCTTTCCACGGGAAGAATGATCCGGATGCGTATTTGGCGTGGGAAATTAAGGTTGAGCTGGTTTTTGATTGCAATGAAGCTACGGAGGTTCAAAGAGTGTGTACTGTTGTGACGGAATTCTACGATTACGCACTTAGTTGGTGGGAGCAATTGGTAACTTCGCGGAGACGTAATGACGAGGATGCGATCGTGACTTGGAGACAATTGAAAGTTGTCATGCGCAAACGATTCGTTCCTAGTCATCACCAACGTGACCTTCACAACAGGTTACGGAGACTTATTCAAGAAGCACGGAGTGTCGAGGAATACTATCAAGAGCTGGAAATGCTCATGACACGCGCTCGTCTCGAGGAAGATAGTGAGGTTACTATGTCACGGTTTTTGGGAGGTCTTAACCGTGAGATTCAAGACTTGCTGGAACTTCAGTACTATGGGGATCTTGAGGAGATGCTACAAAAGGCAAACATCATCGAAAGACAACTCAAAAGAAGGAACGCCACAAAACCTTCCTACGGTTCTAGCATACGACCTAATACGGTCAACAATAATTCTGGTTTCTTTAGTACTGTTAGGGTATTAAATTGAGCATATCAGAAGCCTTTCACTCCAACATATGTTCGGAATCCTAATGAGAAGGCCGAGACTTCTCAAGCCAAGAGCACCGATCTTCGCTGCTTCAAATGCCAAGGCCGCGGGCATATGGCCAAAGAATGTCCGAACAAAAGAACTATGGTTCTCCGAGGGGATGGTGAGATAGAATCGGAAGTGGAAGAAGATTGTGAGGTCTCTCCAGCATTCGAGGAAACCGCGGAGGAAGCTAGTTATGGAGATTTACTAGTGGCAAGAAGAACGTTGCTTATACAAGATCGTCCTAAGGAGGAAGAGCAACGGGAAAATCTGTTTCACACTCGATGTCGCGTCAAAGGCAAAGTGTGTAGCCTTATCATCGATGGAGGAAGCTGTACGAATGTGGCAAGTACTACCCTTGTGGAGAAGCTGGGTTTAGACGTGATGAAGCATCCCCGACCGTATTACCTTCAATGGTTAAACAACGAGGGACACTTAAAGGTAACGAAACAAATTTTGGTTCCTTTGTCTATAGGGAGCTACGTGGATGAAGTTATTTGCGACGTGCTACCTATGGAGGCTGGGCATATATTGCTGGGACGACCTTGGCAATTTGACCGCAAGGTTATTAACGACGGTCTCACCAATAAGCACTCATTCGCATATAAAGGGAGAAACGTGGTATTAGTTCCTATGACTCCTCTCGATATTTACCAAGACCAGAAAGTCCGTGAAAAGAAGAAGGAGGCTGAGGCTAAGATTGACATTAATACCGACCAATCCCAAGCCAACACAGGTATGAGTTTGATCACGATTCCAAAGAAAGCCGCAGAGCCAAAAACCGTAAGAAAATCTACTCTTTTTGCGAAATCTAGTGAGGTAAAGCAAGCTTTGTTTACAAAGAAATCTTTTATTGTTCTTATGTTTAAAGAGACTCTTATGAGTCATACTGATTTTGAGCCGGAGCTCCCGAGCAAGATGATTTCTGTTTTACAGGATTTTGACGATGTCTTTCCCGAAGACAACCCACACGGTTTGCCGCCTATCCGAGGGATCGAGCATCAAATAGATTTTGTGCCCGGAGCTGCTCTTCCAAATCGACCAGCATATAGGACTAATCCCGTGGAGACTAAGGAACTTCAAAGGCAGGTCACGGAGCTTATGGAGAAAGGACATATCCGCGAGAGCATGAGTCCTTGTGCGGTGCCGGTTTTGCTTGTTCCGAAGAAGGACGGAACGTGGCGTATGTGCGTCGATTGCCGCGCCATAAATAACATCACTGTAAAGTATCGCCATCCTATTCCTCGTTTAGATGATATGTTAGATGAGCTTTATGGGTCTTGCATATTTTCTAAAATCGATCTTAAAAGTGGATATCATCAAATTAGGATGAAAGAGGGGGATGAGTGGAAAACAGCATTTAAGACTAAGCATGGGTTGTATGAATGGTTAGTGATGCCTTTCGGGTTAACTAATGCACCTAGTACATTCATGAGGCTAATGAATCATATCTTGCGATCATTTATAGGAGTCTTTGTCGTTGTATACTTTGATGATATCCTAGTATATAGCAAGAACATAGACGAGCATGTTACGCATGTTAGGGCTGTTTTGGATATTCTTAGGAAGGAGAAACTTTATGCGAACTTAAAGAAGTGTACTTTTTGTACGGATAACTTAGTTTTTCTAGGCTTTGTTGTAAGTGCACAGGGAATCAAGGTCGATGAAGAAAAGGTGAAGGCGATTCGCGATTGGCCTAGTCCGAAGTCCGTTGGCGAAGTGAGGAGTTTCCATGGACTTGCGGGTTTTTACCGACACTTTGTGAAAGATTTCAGTACCTTGGCCACACCTCTAACCGAAGTTATCAAGAAATACGTTGGATTCAAATGGGAAGAGACACAAAAAAACGCGTTCCAAGCGTTAAAGGACAAACTTACCAACGCCCCACTTCTCTCTTTACCGAATTTTTCTAAGACATTTGAGATTGAGTGTGATGCCTCTGGTATAGGTATCGGTGCTGTCCTTATGCAGGAGAAGAGACCAATCGCTTACTTTAGCGAAAAACTCGGAGGAGCAACGTTGAATTACCCAACGTACGATAAGGAGCTTTACGCTTTGGTCCGAGCTTTACGCTTTGGTCCGAGCTTTGCAAACGTGGCAACACTATCTCTGGCCTAAAGAGTTCATGATCCACACTGATCATAAGTCTCTCAAGCATCTCAAAGGACAACAAAAGCTGAACAAACGTCACGCACGGTGGGTCGAGTTTATCGAGACTTTTCCGTATGTCATTCGATACAAACAAGGTAAGGACAATGTAGTTGCCGATGCATTGTCAAGAAGGTATGCTTTTCTCTCTACTCTTGAGGCTAAGTTGCTGGGTTTTGAACAGATTAAGAATTTATATGCAACTGATTCGGATTTTGAAGAAGCTTTTAACGTAACCGAAAAATTTGCCTTTGGAAATTTTTTTCGAAATGATGGATTTCTTTTCTTTGAAAATCGACTTTGCGTGCCTCACTATTCTTTGCGAGAATTGTTTGTTAGGGAATCACATGCAGGAGGACTTATGGGACACTTCGGAGTCGCCAAAACGTTGAGCACGTTACAAGCACATTTCTATTGGCCGCATATGCGAAAAGACGTGGAACGAATTTGCGGAGGTTGTGTCACTTGCAAGCAAGCCAAATCTAAGGTAAGTCCGCAAGGTTTGTACTCCTCTACCTATCCCTACTGTTCCGTGGGTTGATGTGTCTATGGATTTCGTTCTTGGATTGCCTTGGACTAGGAAGGGTCGAGACTCCATCTTTGTTGTCGTTGATAGATTTTCTAAGATGGCTCATTTTATCCCTTGTCATAAAACGGATGATGCATCACTAGTTGCAGAATTGTTCTTTAGGGAAGTAATTCTTTAGGGAAGTTCTTAAGCTATTTTTGGAAAACATTATGGCCTAAGTTAGGCACTAAACTTTTGTTTTCAACTACTTGTCACCCGCAAACTGACGGGCAAACGGAAGTAGTGAATAGAACTTTGTCCACTCTCTTGCGTGCTGTTATTAAAAATAATATTAGGACATGGGAAGATTGCTTACCACACGTTGAATTTGCTTATAACCATGCTGTTCACTCCGCTACTAAGTTTTCGCCTTTTCAGTTGGTTTATGGTTTTAATCCTATTACTCCCTTGGATCTAACCGAGTTACCTTCCAATGAGCGTTTGAGTTTTGATGGGAAAAAGAATGCTGAGCTCGTGAAACAAATGCATGAACAAGCACGGTTGAACATAGAGAAGGGGACCAAACAATACCCTAAGCAAGCTAACAAAGGCCGGCGTGAGCAAATTTTCGAACCGGGAGATCTCGTTTGGGTTCATTTGCGGAAAGAACGTTTTCCGGATGAACGGAAGTCTAAGCTCATGCCAAGGACTGATGGTCCATTCCGTATCATCAAACGGATCAACAACAATGCCTACGTCATCGATTTCTAGTGTTCCTTTAGTTCGTATATGGCAACTTTTTGTTTCTAGAAAATATATACTCTATGTTTCTAGAAAAACTTAGCTTGAAGATGCTCAAGCTGAGAATTGATGTTATTAGGTTTCTTTTCAAGGATATGATTCTTTCTTTGCTTATATTTTTTTTTCTTTCTTTAGGATCCTCTTTTGGTCACATATGTTCATGTTTTCGTCTGCTTGGTTTTGTTTCTAGTGTGTCTTTGGTGTTGCTATAATTAGTTGTCTGTGGACCCATTATGCATTATGTTTCTAATTCTGGTGAATTTTCAACGTTCTTTATGAACTGTCATTGATTGGATTAGATTCTTTTATTATATCTGCATATTGATATTCTTACATAATCTTAAGTTGAAGGATTAAGAAACAGATGAGTCTGAAAAATTACAGAAACAAATATACAAACTTGTATATGAATATTTGTAACGATACAATGTATATGTTCTTTGGGGGAAATTGTATATGTATATGTTTTGTATACAAACTTGATATTTGCGTAGTGTATATGTTCTTTTGTTTGGATTGTTATATGTTATTCTCTTGTTATATTTTTTGTTCTTTTCATGTTCTAACTTTCAATATGCCTCTGTTGTGTATTGTTTTCAGATGGATTCATCACCTTCAAACCAAAATAACAATCAAAACGACAATCAACAACAAGATGGTCGAGGGAAACAGAAAGTAACTTCAGATCCTGATGCAAGTGGAGCAACTTCTCAGCCTAAAAAGAAGATCCTTCGAACAAGGTCCAACGTATGGTCGCATTACACAAGATGATCACAGAATCGTAACAAGTGTATATGCAACTACTGCAAGCATGAATACTCATGTAATCCAAAGTCAGGGACTTCAAACCTTATAACTCATCTTCTAATCTGCAAGCAATACAAGGCATGGGTAGAGGGTGAAGCCAAGATTCAACCAATTATTAAAGAAGAAGGAGATCTGAAGGATGCAAAAGTGACTAAGGAGGTTTTTAGGGAAGCATCAAATGAGATGCTTGTGCTAGGGGAGTTGCCATTGGCTTTCATTGAAAGAATGGCTTGGAAAAACTTCTGCAACAAGGTTGGTTTCTTTGATTAACCGCTTATGTGTCTATTTATTTGGGTTTTTTATTCTATTTTATTTGTTTTGACTGCAAGATAAACATGTACAAGCCTCATTCAAGAAGGACAGCAACAAGAGACATTGTTTCAATGTACGTAAAAAGGAAAGCGTCTTTGAAAGAATGGTTTTTAACTAATAAGCAAAGAGTATCACTTACAACTGACATTTGGGTGGCTTCTACAACAGGTAATTGTTCTTATTTACACACAATAAGTTCCTTTTCATATCTAATCTCATTTTTACAATCTTCATATCCGCATGTGCTAGTTATATGGTCATCACTGCACATTATATTGATGCATATTGGCAATTAAAGAAGCTGATCATAGGCTTCAAATTCGTCTCGGATCACAAAGGTCAGACAATATCAAATGTGCCTCTAGATTGCTTAGCTGAGTGGGGAGTAGAAAATGTTTTTTGTGTTACTGTAGACAATGCAACTGCCAATTTTTCTGCTTTGAGGAAGTTTCATGCTTCTTTCTCTTTAGTATCTCATGATTCCTTTATGTTAGATGGCGACTTTATGCATATGAGATGTTGTGCTCGTATTATTAACTTTATTGCGAAGGAAGGATTAGATGACATAACTGAGAGTGTAGAAGGCATCTGTAATGGTGTCTTGTATGTTAGATCCAACACAAATAGGTTAAATTCATTTGAACAGAGGGTTGATTCTACTAAAATGACAAGAGGAAGTTTGCCATTGGATGTAAAAACTAGATGGAATTCAACCATTTGATGATAACAAAGGCACTTAAGTTCAATGCAGCATTTGCTAAGATGGAGACAGAAGACAAGCTCTACAATGACCACTTATTGGAGTAGAACAATGGAACTAAAAGGATTGGGGCTCCACAATGGACTGATCGGACAAAAGTTGAAAGGTTAGCAAAGTTCCTTATCATCTTCTATAACGCAACACTGGTAGTCTCAGCTTCTTCTTCTTTGAATTCACACAAGTGTTATGGTCAGATAGTGACCATAGCCACCAATTTGAAAGATCTGAGTATCAGTTTTAAGACTGAGTTGAATGTAAAGGCAGATGAAATGTTGAGGAAACTTGATAAGTATTGGGACGGTATGCAGAATATCAATAAGAGGTTGATAGTGGCGACTGTGTTTGATCCTAGGAAGAAGATGCAGTACGCTAAGATGTGTTTTGATGAGCTGTATGGGAAAGATACTCCATACAGTAAGTACATGTATAATAATGTTAATGATCTTCTTAAAAGTTTGTTTCAAGAGTACAGTGGCAGATACATGAGAGATTCTCAGTTCCAACAGTCTCAAGGTCAGTCGCAAGGTCAGTCTCAAGGTCAGTCATCTCACCCTACTCATAGTACTCAAGATCAAGGTGGAGAAAGAGTGGAAGTGGTGGAACCAGAATTGGGTTATAGAAATATTGATTGTCAATACGATGAGTTGCTACATCAGATAGGAGTTTGAGACACAAGAGATGAGTTGGATATATATATATGAAGGATAATGTTGAGAATCCTATATTGATGCCTGGAATAGAGTACGATGTACTCTCGTTTTGGAGACTCAACAGTGGCAAGTATCCAATTTTATCTGAGGTTGTTCGTGATGTTCTTGCAATGCAAGTCTCTTTTGTCGCATCTGAGAGTGCATTTAGCACTAGTGGTAGAATCATTGACCCATATAGGAGTTGTCTAACTCACTATATGATTGAAGTTCTGATGTGTACATAGCAGTGGATGAAACAAGACATTCAATTTAAATCAAAGGTGCTTACAAATCAACAAATATTTGATGAAGTTGAGTATGAAGATAAGCTTCAGCAAGGTACATTTTCTTATCTTGTATTATATGTTAATTTAATTCCTTATTAGATGTTTAACTTGTTTAATAATCTTTTTTTTTTTTTTTTTGCAGAGTTTGAAAGATTAACTCATGATGAAGACTAAATGAGTTTGCTTTTGTCTCGGATTCAATGTAAATTACCCCAATTGGATCAACTCATTCGTTTTTCTTCCTTGTCACTTGCATTGCATAGCTTATGAGCTTCGTTTTTCTTCCTTGACATTCGTTTTTACATTGTTTCAATTGTCTTAATTCTTGTATTGCTTTCAATATGCTTTGTTGTAACTTGTAAGCCTTGTTTGATGTCACATGTCTGATTCTGAAAGTTCTTGCCTCTTGGTTCTCTCTTATTCTGAAGATTAAGCTTTCTTTGATGTCACAAACTTTGTTTTCTATCATGGTTTGGATATTGGTTCTTTTTTTTTTATGTTATCTCTTTTGAACAGACTTTGTTTCATTGTTTGGATCTTGGTTTGGATCTTCCTTCTCTCTTTTAAGTCCATACAGACTTTGTTTTCTATCTTGGTTTGCAGTTATTATTATGCCAAGTAATTACTCTTTTTTGACATTATTAATTACTCAATTAAACTACTCAAAAAACAAAATAAAACGGGAGATTGTTTTTTTCTTTTCAGGCTATTTTGTTCGTAATTGCATAACAATTTAAATGTTGTTCAATAAAAATTAAAATACAAATTTTACACCAACATTTAAATTGTTATGCTATTTTGTGAAATGGCAACCCCTTCAACAACTTCTTTGTTTTGTAGTACGAATTTGGAGCTCTATTACATGGCGTTAGAATATCTCTGAATGACTCAAAATTTAAATGCTGGTCAATAAAAATAAAAATTTAAATGTTGTTCAATAAAATTAAAAATAAATTTTTTCTATTATCTCTAAAATACACATTCCACAACTCCAAAAAATTCACTCACATTTTTGTTCATTTTAATTCACATACTCTAAACTGTATACTTATTTTACAATATATACAAATTTTTTTTGGGTGAATTAGCTTTGTAACAATATTCTCAACAAAAATTAAGAATATAACCATAAAAAATGATATTTATGTGACTAACAAAGAGAAGAAAAATGGACGAAAATGCCCATGCACTATTTATTTATACTATTAAAACAAAAATCATTTTTGTAACCAAACAAGTTTCATTAAAGATATTTCTATAATTTATCTATACTATTAAACATGTTGCCAAACACCAATTATTTTATAGACAATAGAAAAAAATCAAAAATAGAAAATGTCAAAAAAATATTAAATCATACTAGATTTTAGAGATGTTAAGCTGAAAATATCAAACGAGATTGGTTAAATTCCGCTATATTTTCTGATTTTAACTTAAATCATAAAAAATTATGTTATAAAAAATTATTTTAATATATTAAATTTATTTAAAAAATTACTATGCGCGAACGTGCGGATTAGAATCTAGTACTATTTAAATATATGAAGAAAAAATGAATATTGTACTATTTCCAGCAGACACGCATACTATCTCGAGAGAACTATACTATATGAATAGAATAAAGTCGTATACTATACTATTGACATAGAATAGAGTAGCATACTATCATTCAATAACCAAAAAGCTTTCATTTTTTTAAGGCAATATTGGCAGGACAAACGACCATGCGTCATCCATCCGCACAACATTCCTTATGCTGGAAAATCGATTATATTACGCATCAGAACGGCATGCATCTTAAAATTATATAAGCTTCAACAAGACATCGTAAGCGTCCAAACCATTTATCCACAACTCCTTCAACTCTTCAATCAAAGGTTGCGGATAAATATCCAAGCTTTTTCGGATGCTTCGGTCCAGAAACTAAAATCGAGAAAACAAAAATATTCTTTCTTCATACACGTTCATGGAGGCAAATTATATGGAGTAACTATAATAGGCCACACCTAATGCGATTGACCATTCATGCCATTTGGATTAAATCCATCCGTAGTTAACCCCATATAAATATTTATACATTCTTAAGCAAATTGAAGATATACATGCTGAAAATATTTCCATACATGCTAAATATTTATGCATCTCTCCTTCAGGAGATCTATGTTCTGCTTGTCATCTCATATGTTCTGTTGTAGCCTCAGATATATACATACGCTTCAACCGATCGACAATTGACAAATAAAACATCCATTGCTTAGGGATTTTTTTTCCAGCTCCAACTCTTGGTTCATACCTATCTTTCTTGCAAAAACGACATTTTCCAGTTTTCTATCTTCGCCTCTCCAAAATAGCATGCAATTGTCCTCACATACGTCAATCTTGTGAAACGGCAACCCCAATGAGCTCAACAACTACTTTGTTTTGTAGTACGAATTTGGAGCTCTATTACCTGGCGTTAGAATATTTCTGAATGACTCAAAATTTTATCTACACATAGCTCTGACAGATTATACTTGGTCTTTATGTTCAACACTCGAGAAGAAAGATCAAGCTCTGAAATCTCTTCTGCACACCATTAGTAAAGGGGTTGATTTGCAGCCTCCAACACCTGGAAACATATTTTTTGCATCGTCACATGGCTCTTCTGGTACCATTGTTGTAGTTTCCTTTACAAAATTGTCGATCGGTGCTGGATCACTGTGGTCTTCCTCCTAGACGTAATTTGGATTGTATGAGTATTGTTGATCCCTATTTTCAGTTCCAACCGCTACCTGACATGTGGGTGATTCGTCTCCTTCATAGCACCGTTCTCCATGATTCGTCCATACGAAATAGTTTTTCGTAAATCCCTTCATATATAAGTGACTCGCCACAATATATACGTCCATCCGCTTTTGGTTTTTGCATTTGGTGCATGGACACAAGATTGTCCCTCGTTAGATATATGAACTTTGTTTACGGTAAAATTCAAAAAACTTCACCACTGGAGAGAAATTTTGACTTTAGTCGATGCCCTCAATCTGAGTGAATCATGTGGCTACCAACATAGCCTTGAACATGGGTGGTTCCACCCCTAAATTTTATTCTTTATAATTGAAAATCCACTTGCATCCCGCAATTTTCTTTCTGTTTGGCTTGTAAACAATATCACAAGTATGATTCTTATCCAAATAATTCATTTATTCTTTTTCATTCCATCCAATACTTGCTCTTCATTGCCTCTGCAAATTTATGTCTTTGGCTCATCCATGTCTAAGTCATGTAAACAAAACAATGCATATGCAACATAGTCCCCACTCTCAAACATGGTTGGCTTCTTAATAATCATCTTACTTCTATTTTTGGCAAGAATGTAATCATCTAGTGATTCGGTTCAACAGCTTCTTGACTTTCCCTTTGTTCATGCTGAGTATTTGATTCCTCTTCAGACTCTTGTTCTTATTATGAACTTTCCATTTCTGATGAAACTCCACATTGACCTGAAGATACTCAACCTTGCTGATCAAAGCTGACAGTTACTTTCTTGTTCTTATTTTTATGAGGTAACTGTCTAGGAACATTGTCTTTGAATACTCTCTCTTTATGAATTGTAATATTTATGTTGATTGTACACTTCCCATCCTCTGGAATCCACACTCTATAACTCTTAGCTCCCTGCAGATAACCCATGAAATAACCTTTCACAGCTGATGATTCTAAAAATCACACAAGTGTGTTTTAAACAACAACTTTGATAGGAATCTTGTTTTATTATATTAAACTAGGCGGAACTACAAGATTGTTTGATCGGGAAAAAGACTTTAAGAACTAAGAATATAAAAGCTGAGTTCTCTACTTTTGAATCTTCTTAGGTCTCGTAGATTATTGTGGATGATCTTTGATGAAGCGATGGCCTCTCTATTTATATGGTCCCGAGTCGGTTAGTCACGAGAAGATTTTCTTTTCCTAATTCTATCAGGAGAAAGAAATCTTCCTTTTTCCTCTTCTGAAATCGGGAAAGATCTCCGTGAATCTCAGAGGTCGGCGTGCTTCATAACGAGTTGAGCTTTAAACCGAGCTCAGCCCGTTAATCTTGATTGTGGGCCTCCCCTTCCTAATTCGAACTGTCGCAAACCGGGATCAATTGGGCTGGTCTCGGTTCAAACCGGGCTAAACCGGGGACTGCTAAACTCACCTCCAACAATAAGTCCCCCCCCCCTCAGTTCGACGAAGGAGTATGTTTGAGTTCAGCGAAGTTCATGGAGAATTCTTTAGCTCGGTTGGAACTGAGATCTGTATTTTTAATCTAATCGTTTGATCCTTGTCTTTAATTCGACCGAGATCGGTATTTCTGGAGTTCGGCGAATCTTCTTGGGGAAGTCGTGTCTCTTTGGTTTCTTTAACTGTCGCGAGAATCAAGGAGTTGTGAGGATTGCTTCTCTCTCTATATATATGTGTCGACCCTTCCTTTCTTCTTACTTATGCGTTTATAAAAGGTAGACTTTTGCTTTCCTCTCTCCTAGTTCTGCTTTATTGTTTATTTTTCTAGGGTTTTCATCTGCTGCATTTTTCTTTTTGATTGAATCCCGTCGGTTTTTACGGAGGATTTTTTCCGTTTTGTTTGAAACTTTCGAGTTTCCGGCGAATTTCCGCACTACTCTTTGCGATTTCTCTATCTCATTGTCCTTTGTGGCTCTTTATGTTGAATGAGTGGGATTGGAAATGATTCGTCCGACGATTCTGTTAACAACTACGAAAGGAGATCTAGAAATTCGCCTCTTATTTGGGGTATATTATTTGATTATGTCAGCTCGGACTCTTCAGATACTTGTGCAGTGATTATGGAGGACCATCAGTCAGACGAGCATAGTGGGAGCTCGGGCTAATACCTCGACCATGATCCAGATTCCAAGGCTCCGCAACCGTGATAGTGATGAGACTAATGCTGGCGGGTATGTTACAGCTGGCCGGCATGCAACGGTTGGCAATGTTCTGGCGGAGATCGATGAGTCTCGGCTCACTCATATCCCGGTCTGGGAGGTCGGTAATGATGAAGCTGGTCCCAGCAATCCCATAGTTCGGGCCCGTTCTAATCAAACTGAGGCTCAAATTGAATTTGATAGTTAAGTGGCTGCTAGGCTTGAGAGAGAGTTGATTGCTGCTTCTCGAGCTGCTGAAGATGAGAAAATTCATCGTGATGAAGCGATTGCTACTCAGCAGTCTTTATTAGAGGAAGGAAAGCGCAACCGGGGTGCGGAAGACAGTGCACCAGGTGATGACGTTGAGGGCATCAACGCCGAGGTTAACCCTCTAAGAGGCAATATAGAGGGGGATCCCCTAGCTCCGCAGAGGATCTTAACTGTTTTTCCCGCGGTTATTGGACCAACCTGTTCCTCGATGGACTCAATCAGCGATATGATTGCGACCCTTACATTCCCGGGCGAGGTAGAGGATATGAGGCCTGGAAGATGGATATCTCTGCGTCTACGAAGATTACTTCAGGGCATGTGGGTTAAACTTTCCTCTACCTGAACTGTTGGTTAATTTTTGCAATAGGCGGGGGGGCTGCGATTTGCCATATTAACCCGGCGACCGTGGTTAACATAATGGGGCTTCTTTCTATGGGGCCGAGCTCGGTACTCCGATTACTGTTCGGATGCTAGAGGAGCTCACTTCTGTTAACATCTCGGATGTTAAGCATTGGTACTTTTCGGCGAATATGAAACCGGGCTACGATGTAATTACTGGTCCGAAACCGAGCAAGATTCAGGACTGGGGGACGAAGTATTTTTTTGTCCTAATCGATTTTGTCTCCGTGGCTAACCCGCGTCTGACTTATAGGAGATCGTGGAATGCAAATATCGGTAGCTTACCATACTTATGACGAGGTCTTTGCTTTTTAATTATTTCTGACACGCCTTTTTGTAGTTCAGAATCCTACTTATCGTTGCGTATCCGATCATTGGAAGGCGATTGTTTCTCAGTTCAGGGAGTTATGGCGAACTCGCTGGCCAGAGATTCATCGAGCTCGTCTTACCGTGAAGAACAGGTCGCAACATACGGGTTAGTTCAAAAATATCCGAGGTCAAATTTCTGCACTGTCTATTCTATTTCTCAAATTTGTCTTTTCATGCAGTTATCAGAGGGTCTTCGTCTAGAAGAATGGCGCCGCGACAGAATTTTCTTGAGATCCCGATTTATTCTGCCAGCCTCGATGATTATGTACTCCCTTCAGCTCAGAGGGATGACGATGTTCCCCGGGACGATGCTCCTCACGAGGTCATCCAAGTTGGCAGGATAGTTCGGCATTTTCCGTACATAACAACGAAGTCGATCTAACCTCTCAGATCGGTGATAATGAGGTTGATGCGTCTATCAACCCCGAAAGGTCGATCAAACTACTGGGCCTGCTTTGGCCGCCCATACTGATGTGGTGCATGTGAGCACCAATTTGGTGGTTCTTGAGGTTACTCATGCTGGTGAATTTGCCGAGCCATCGAGCCGGTCAAGAAGAAGGAAAACTCCGCCGGGCCGGTATGAATGGGAGCCAACTGGTTCCCAAGATCAGCTCGAGGTACGCGGGAGGGATGACGTTGCTTTCGTTCCCGAGGTGGACCTGGAGGATATTGCTGACCCGACTGCCGCGGTCGAGGCTTCGAGGACGTGTAAGAAACGGAAGTCCCTTACCGCGGAGTAAGCTAATGCGGTGTTTTTAATTATATAAAAGACACTCCTCTGATCAATGACCCTGCGGCGTGTGCCAAACTCTATCGTCAGTTCAAATCTGGCGTTCGTGGTCTCCCGTCGTTGGACGAGCTCCCGGAGGTGTAGAAATATATGGAGCTCGCTCGTTTCAAGGCTCGGGTATTGATGCGAATCGGATTCGTCTCCGAAACTTCAGGTTTTAAATTTGTAAACCTTAAAGCTTGCAAGTTCACATATGTGCGTTGTAGTACTTAAGGTATCGATCCACAGGGAGGAAATGCTGTTCTGCGAGACCTTAGAAAAAGAGCATTGGGTTAGCAAGGAAACCTAAGACGAGAATAAGTTTTATGGTTTTTTCACGAACTCGAAACTAGGACTCTAAACTATACTAAACTAGACTAAACTAAACTAAGCGAGAAAATAAGAAAGCGAACGAGACTAAACTAAACTAAACTAACCGAATAAATAAATATAATCTAAGTGAACAGTAGGAAGCAATAATTATTTCGAGGTTGTAAATCAAGTAACGAATAGTTGGGCAATCGGGAATTCTTTAGGGTTCATGGCCGATTTTCACCGAGAATTCGCTAGGATTTCTAAAGCGACTTTTTGTCGTCTTTGGGTTCCTTAACTTGGAACACGTACGCTGTGTGTAGTCTACTCCCGTAATCCTACACACCTACTCACTTCAGTACTCAGACGATAGCTTTCGTCTCCGCCCGCCCAAGAAGTGAATGATACTCTTAAAGGTCGTTTACGTTCACAATTCCTCCGTAAGTATACTTTCGAAATCTTACGACGGATTTGCTCGTCTACCCTAGGTCAAGCGATTAGATACAACACTCTCGTGGCTCTAAAACGCCTAATATCAGTTGCTAAGACGGTTAGTCAAGCAACGCATTAACAACAAGGATAGAACGAAGAACCCTAATTGGTATCCTAGCTGAAAAACTCAATCAAAATCGAACCATGAGAGCCCCTTCAAACCCCTATACCCAACAAAGGGGCTTGAACATGGGCTTTGAAATAGATGGTCTTGGGCCGTTTCTGCTTCACCGCTGGTGCGAGGCTTGGACCCGCGGCCAAAGGGTGTTTCGCCGCGGCTGAAGAGCCTAAACCAGCGGCCAGGAGTGTCTTTGCCATGTTCAGGAGTGCTGGACCCGCGGTGGTTGGCCTAGAGCTTTGAAACTTCAATTCTTCTCTTGCTTCGCTTGCGAGACTGCAACATATGCTTTTAGTCAATTGGATGTATCTTGAGATCTAACTGTTGGATTTCCTTGAACTAAACTGAGTATGAAAGGTACTTCTCCCTTATATTTTATGTCCAAATTTTGTCGTGATCAGACGGTGAGAACGTCTCCATACGATGCCAAACTTCTGACGGTCCAAAATTGTCCAAAATCTGGATCTTCTCCAATTTGCGCCGTTTTTACCTAAGGAACCTGAAAAGAGTCTTGGAACTACAAATATGCAAATATCATAGTAAAAGTATATAAAAACAAGTGAAACACTTATTAAAGTGTTCTAAAATAGATAGTAGAATGGGTAAAAATACGGTGTAATCAGGTATGCTGTCTCTCTTTAAAATTTATCCTTGGTTAGATTTTGGTCATCTTATTGGTTTTTTCTATTTTCAGGTCGAGGCGCAGACGAACGAGATCATTCGGTCACTTG
Source organism: Eutrema yunnanense (assembly GCA_002933935.1). Lineage (NCBI taxonomy): Eukaryota > Viridiplantae > Streptophyta > Magnoliopsida > Brassicales > Brassicaceae > Eutrema > Eutrema yunnanense. The sequence continues at coordinate 175,295 of PKML01000815.1, forward strand.
ACCGTAAACTAAAATCAGCGACTCGGGATGCCGGTGAAAGTGAGGAGTTAAAAGGAGATATGGCCGAGGCACAGATCAAAGTCTCTCAGCTTGAGGATGGAGTTTTTGCGAAGGATGAGGAACTCGAGGCCCTTCGAGTTGAAAACGAGAGGTTGAAGGCCGAGATGCTTGAGGCCAACAATGCCCTTGGCTATATGACCGTTGATAAACGGAAGGTTGAAGTCAAGCTGAAGTCCGAGAAGAAGAGACTTAGGGTTTCTCGATCCCTATGGGTGGCCAAAGAGGGGGACAACCAAAGGGAGATGACGACAGAGATGTCTGCACGTCTTGATAGGATAAAGGACTACATCGACCGGCTTGAGGCGGCGAATAAGAAGCAACTCGTCTTTAGTCAGGTCACGGGCACTAAGAGATGTCTGGATCGTCTTGTGGAAGGAGGGGCTCGCATTCCTCAGGAGACGCTTGACCACTATGTAGTGGAAGGGAGGAAAATGACAGCGGAGATGCATGCCATAGTCTTTGAAGAGCTCCATGATGCAGAATTAAAGATATCTTCGATCTCATTCGACGGTGTTCCTCCAGGTCCTCAACTTGGTGCTGAAGGAACCGAAGTCCCGACTGACGTTGATGAGTGGGTTTCTAATGAATAAGGTGAATCGCACACAATATTCAAGAGAATTAACAATTCTTCAAAGTGACTCTTTGAAAGAAAACGAAAATACTTGTATTAATTTGATTGAAAGGTGAGTGTTTACAATGGACTAAGAGGAGCTTATATACTGCTCAAATAAGACAGAAATAATTATCTAAGAACCTAAGGACTTGCGCAAATAATCAAACTAGCCGTTAGAGCCATTATGAGCAAAACGGCCTAAATAAGGAAGGTCGAGCTGTGCTTGAGTCTTGATAGCTTGGGGGCGAATGTAGAGTGTCTAGGTACATTCTGACTGCTGCAAGAGAGATTTATTTCGTGGTCACACTTCAAGGAAAAGAGCCGTTGGATATTTAAGTCGTGAGACTCAAAATAAGGCAAGTGTAGCTCGAACTTGATCCTCCTGATCAAGTGAGGTGTGGTGCACCTTAGGCCGTGCAATATAACTTCTTGATGATCTTCAGGCTCCAAAATTACGTGTTGCGATTCATTTAAATAAGTGAAAGGGTGACTTTCCTTATATGGCACCAAGTTGACCCGTTTCAGGAATTTGGGTGTAACTTGTGGATCCGATGGGCATTTTGTCGGATCCTTGGCTTGTTGGATCCAGGAGAGGCCCAGTGATATTCTCCAATTGGTCTTGGGTCGAGATCTTTTCTGAGTTGGGCTGTGTAGCACAATCTTTGGCCTGGTCGCTGGATTGAGTCCAAAGCAGATCCATCGGTTTGTAAAATCGATAACTCTCAAGTCTGAACCGGGAATGAAATGAATCCAATTCTCGGTTTTCCTTTGATGGATCAAGATTCCATACCAAGTCGTTTTGTAGCGTAATTCCTCCTGGTTTGGTCGGAAACCTCCAATTAGTGCGTATATATCCAAATCGGGTGAGTTGGAAATCTTCCGATTTGTAAATTCAATAACTCCTTCTTCTGATCTCCGTTTGAGTTGATTCCACTTCGAGACATGCTTTGGGTGAGCTAAGAATGTAATCCAAGTGGTTGTTGAGCTGGACCAGTTGATCTTGGTCTCGATTTGGACTGAACAAGGCACATGGGTCTTCTCGGGTGGCTTTGCTTGCAATTGTGGGTTTTGGAATCGGTTGAAGTGCAACTGAGGGACTCGACCAGGGTCTTTAGAATGGTTGGTTGGTTGAGAGAAATGGTCTCCCTCGGTTGATTTGATGCACGGTTTCCTTGGTTCAACTCCGGTAAGATTTCCCTCGGTTTTGGGGGAAATGTCTTCATCTTCGATTTTCTTGAATTGGGGCTGAGGAATTTGACCAAAGTGCTGGTCATAGCCACTTTTTCGATGAAAGTGTGATCCCTCAGTTGTTAGCTTAGGAGCAACTGTCCCAACAACAAGAAAGGTCCTGCTGTCGCCAATAGGATCAGGATCTAGGCCTGCCGTACGCACAGTACAGTCTCTTTCTGAGGTGGTAGTAATTCCATGAGCTTTCATGGTCTTGATGTCCACATCAAGTATGGGCCCGGGAAGGTCTGAGGAGATTAGGAATCGTGATTCTCCTTAAAATTCCCTGCTTTTTTTTAAGTCTTAAATCGTTTTCCTGATGAGGCTTTCTTGTTGAACTCCTGCCCATGGTGGCTTTTGTAATTCGATTTGTTTGCCCGAGGGGGCTTTTAAACCTTTAATTGAGCTCTTTTTATATAAATTTTAATTAAATCAGTTCTTAGTTCTTTTTCTCTTTTACTTAGTCATTCGACTCTCGTGCGAACGTAGCTCGGTTTTGATGCGAACTGAGGAGTTCGGCTTTTGGTTTTGTGGAATCAATGTTATTTGCTAATCAGTGTAAGGTCGTAAAATGATACGATCCTCTCGAATTCCCCACGTACAAAATTGGTGCCGTACATAATACGGTCTTAGCCAGAGTACGTTAGATGAATTTGGTTCTCAATCAGTTTGAGATCGGCGATTGCTGGAGACCGGCTTACTAATTTGTGATTGTTGAGAAATCGGCTTATGAATTTTGTGATTGTTGAGAAATCGGCTTATGAATTTTGCGATTGTTGGGAAATCGGCTAAATTTGCGAGATTGTGTCGTTCGGCTTTAACCCGAGAGCTTAGCGTGAGACGACGAGGGTGTGCTTGTCTCAAGATATTCCGGGTCCCCAGATTGAATCGGAGGATGCGAGGTCGGTTCGGCTTATTAAGCTCGGATGATATGAGGATGAATTTCAATGCGGGTCTTATTCCCGGCTTATGCGAGACGGATCTCGGCTTTTTAACGTTTGCATCCCTGAGGAGTGCTATCGATCTCCTGGCCAGGACGTCGATGTGTGAAACCGCGATGGTTTTAAGTGCGAACTAAGGAGTTCGGCTTAAGAAGATACGAACTGTTTTGGGTTCGTCGAACTGTGATAGCTCGGCTTTTGCTTTACTTAGTCATTTCAGGCTATCATGTGAACTGAAGAGTTCGGTTTTATAAAAAAATACAAACTGTTTTGAGTTCGTCGAACTGTGATAGCTCGGTTTTATGAAAGAGTTGATAAATGAATTTTTATTAGAGTCATAGCTGGACCCATGATGGGTTGCCTACGTACCCCTGAAAGGGGATCAAGCCATTCGTAATTCATATTACATCAGAGATAGTAGGTTTTTTTTTCGGTCACTAGAGGGAGTCGCCGAACTAGTAGTAGAACCGTTTGAGGTTCATTGAATTCCATGATCTCGGGATTGGAGTTCCATCCATCTTCATAGGTTCATAGACGCCGGGTTTGATGACTCGCCTTATCTGGTAAGGTCCTTTCCATTTGGCGCCGAGTTTGCCAGCGTTTTTCTCTTATGTGTTTTGTTAGACCTTTCGGAGGACGAGGTCGACGTCTTCGAAGTGTCGACCTCGGATTTTTTTGTTATAGTAGCGTGCGGCTAAGTGTTGATAATTCTGGATTCGGAGCAATATTGGACCGCGTTGTTCTTCAAGTGTATCCAAATTATTAAGGAGCATCTCGGTGTTCAGGTCGGGGTTTTGGGTCAGCATTGTCCGGCGTATGCCTGGAATATCGAGTTCGGCGGGGCACAAAGCTTCGACTCTGTATGCTAAGGAAAAGGGAGATTGTCTAGTAGATCGGCGAGGAGTAGTGCGTTGGGACCAGAAAACTCCGTCTAACTCATCGGCCCATAATCCTTTCTTCGTATCAAGTCGTTTTTTGAGGCCGTCGATAAGTGTTTTGTTGGTTGTTTCGGCTTGGCCATTTCCGTGCGAGTACCTCGGGGTGGAGAAACTTAGTCGAATTTTCCACTTAGCACAAAAGTCGCTGAACAATGCCGAAATGAATTGCGGTCCATTGACTGTGACAATCTCGTATGGTACTCAATGTCGGCATATGATGTATTTCCAAAAACATTTCTGGACATCGAGAGCATGTATCTAGGCATAGGATTCAGCCTCGACCCATTTGGTAAAGTAGTCAGTCATGACCAAGATGAATAGATGATTGGTAAAACGGCGGAGCGGACCGATGATATCCATTGCCCATCGCATGAACGGGTAAGAGGTCGTTGAAGTGGCAAGTAGCTCGGTTGGGAGGTTTATCATCGGGTCGTGCCTTTGGCATTTTTCACATTTGGCGGCTAATTTTTGCAGTCTTCTAACATCGTTGGCCAGTAGTATTTTGCCTTTTTTATTTTTAAAACCAAAGACCGCCCTCCGGAATGATTTCCACCTTCTCCATCGTGTACTTTACTCATGATTTCATGAATGTCTTTACCGGCGACTCATTTCAAGAGGACGCCCGAAGCGCTCCATCGGAACAGCTCGCCATCGAGAAGGATGTAATGGGCATATCGCATTTTAAGTCGCCGAGCTGCACATCTGTCAGTTGGAACCGTTCCTTCACAGACGTACATTTTGATCTCGATAGTCCAATCTTTGGGCTCTTCGTCTTCTTCGGCCTAAATGTCCATAGGGGCATGGAGTCCTTCAGATACTTCTTTGTCCTCATCTAAATGATCTCGTAGTTCGGGATCGTTTGGGACGTGTCTGGTTCCGACATTCGTGTCGGGCTCGGGATCCGAATTGTTCCTTGTTAATCGTGGTTTGGGGTTGACAGCAGGATTTGTCTTGTAATCACGTCTGGGTGTGGTCACGTTACAATCCTCAGTCGTTTCAATGCTAGGTTGTGAGACACTTTCGACCGGGATTGTAGGTCGGAGATGAGGGTCCGAGCTCGATACGAGGACAGCGAGGGCATCAGCTGGGGTATTCTCTCCGCGAGGTATCTTGGTGAGGTTGAAAGATTGGAATTCGGCAGCGAGTTCCCTTACCAATTTTGAATATGCGCTCATGCGATCGTTCTTTGCGTTGTATTCACCGATGTATTGACTAGCGACAAGCTGGGAGTCGCATAATGCTTGTATGTGTTTTCCTCCGACTACCTCGGCCAATCGCAGTCCGGCTAAAAGTGATTCTTGGCGTCGTTGTTTGATGCTTAAAATTATAATCAGAATTATTGCACAAGAATCTCGCCTTTCGGTGATTGGAGGCGTATACCGACTCCTGAACCGCGGTGTGACGATGAGCCATCGACGTGAAGGAGCTATTTTTCCGCTCCTGGGAGTTCGGTGATTCTTAGCTCTTGTGTTAACTCGATAAGGAAGTCGGCCAGAACTTGGGATTTGATGCTGGTTCTGCTTTTGAATACAATTTCGTATTCGCTTAGTTCGATTGCCCATGTAGCAAGTCTGCCATACTGGGTTGGGCTGTGCAAAATCGTTCGCAGAGGGTGATGGTGAGGACTGCGATAGAATGAGATTGGAAACAAGGACGGAGTTTCCGAGATGCGATGATTACAGCCAATGCGAGTTTTTCGAGTGTAGGGTACCTTGTTTCGGCCTCGTCTAGAGATTTGCTGATGTAGACTATGGGTTTTTGTTCACCTCGATCTTCTCAAATTAGGACTCCGCTTACGGCTATGTAAAGATAGAGAATTTCGCCATCCCCAGGTTTTGCCAGTACGGGCGGGTTGATAAGTATTCTTTGAGTTGCTTGAACACTTCTTCGCACTTGTCATCTCATTCGAGGTCCTTAGATCGGGAGATGAATCTGTTGAGTGCAGCTATTCGACTTGTTAATCATTGGACTTCGCGTTTCGTTGAGGTCAAGGATTGCCGATATCTGTTTTGAATTAGCTTTGATGCCCCTCTGAGTAACGATATAGCCGAGGAATTCGTCGGATGTGACTCTGAATGTGCATTTATTGTGGTTGAGCTTCATGCCGTATTGGTTAAGTATGTCGAAACAGGTGTTGAGATGTCCGACGTGGTCTTTAGCGATGAGAGATTTCCCTAGCATATCATCGATGTAGACTTCCATTGTCCGGCTGAAATGACTTGCGAACATGCGATTGACGAACCTTTGATAAGTTGCTCCGGCGTTTCTTAGGCCGAACGGCATGACTTTATACTAATAGATATCCCTTTCTGTGATCAAAGTTTCCTTCTCACGATCATACGGATGCATGAGTATCTGGCTGTAACTGGAGAAGACATCCTTGAAGGAGAGGAACTCGTTGCCCGTGGTTGCTTCGACAAGTCAATCAATATGCAGGAGTGGGAAACTATCCTTGGGGCATGCTTTGTTGAGGTCGGTGAAATCGACATAGACTCCCCACCTGCCGTTCTTCTTCTTGACGACGACGTGGTTAGCTAACCAGTCTGGGTATTTGACCTCGGTGATTGATCCTGCACCGAGTAGTCGTCCGACCTCGTCATTCACTGCTTGAGCTTTTTCTGGGCCGAGCTTCCGTATTTTCTGTTTAATCGGTTTGAAGGTTGGATCAATAGTGAGCTCGTGATGGGTGATTTTAGGATCGATCCCGGGCATATCTTCGATGGACCAAGCGATGGTTGACACATTTTTCTTGAGGAAGCGAATGAGGTCGCTTTTGATCTTTTCGTTCAGCTCGACCGCAATACTGACGCATCTCTCGGGATTGAGGTCGTCGATGCTAACTTGTGTGACTTACTCTCTCTTTGGTAAATCGGGATTATTCTTTGAATTTAGCAGGTCGGTCGGAGTCGGGTTCGAGCTGATTATCCACGTTTGACACGTAGTTCGCAGTTTGCATTCGTTGATGTAGCATAAACGAGACATTGATTGGTTTCCTCTAAGGGTGAAGATTCCGTATGATGATGGGAACTTGACGCATTGGTGGTAAGTTGAGATAACGGCTTTCATTGCGTACAGCCATGGTGTCCCGAGGATGACATTGTAAATCGCAGGTTTGTCTAAAACCAGGAATTTCACCATTTTCATTGTTCCACCGACGTAGATCGGCATCTTGATTGTTCATGCGGTTATGGCTTGTTCTCCGGAAAATCCGGTCAGAGGTTCGATATATGGCTTGATTTCGGAGTTCGGATTATTCATGTCTTTTAGCGTCTGCCCGAAAACGATGTTGACCGAGCTGCCGGTATCAACCAAAATCCTTTCGACGGTAACGTCGCCGATTAGTAGCTCGACGACCAATGGATCGTTATGGGGCATGTGGAGTCCAACCGTGTCAGCTTCTGTGAAGGTTATGGGCATGCCACCTTCCGGAGTCCAACCATATTTTTTATGAATATGGTGAAGCGCTTGAGGAATTTGGCTGTGAGCTCGTTATAGCTGTCGACCGAGTTCACTTCGAGTTGTGAGAAGCAATCGAGCGCGGTTCCGCCAAGGTTTTCTAAAAAAATTGACACTTTGCAGCATATGTTCCTCCTCAGTAATTTGAAGCGATTCATCATGATGCCGAAGGAGGTCATAAAGTGTCGATGGTCAGAGTTGCCTTCGTACTCTACGATCTTGAACATTTCTAGACGCCGGACCGGGACATCGAGAACTTGTTGTGTGAATGGGGTTTTCTGAGTTTCTTGTATCACACGATCGATATCGGGTGCCGAGCTGGTGGCTTGATGGAATTTGGATTTCATGTCCTGAAGTTGGGCTTTGAAGTTGTCATGTTCCTGATCTAGGGATGCTTGATCGGAAATATGAGTCTCGTGATTGCTGGTGGATCAAAGAGTAGGAGGTCAAATCGTGGTGTTCTGGTTTTGATTCAGTTCGGCAATAAGGTTTCTGCGAAGAGGAGATGTTGTGATTTCAGGTCGGGCAGATGGGTTATGCCGGATTTCGCCGAGCTGATTTGCGAGCAACGAATTGAACCTTTCGTCGTTCTTCTTGACGAGTTCGGCGAACTTTGCCGCTATAGCTTGTATGAGATTTATCTGGTCGACTGGAGCGGGGGCCGCGGTGGCAGTGCATGGTGAAATCATTAGTGGTGGATCGTCGTCCCTGTTGGTCGGGTAATGGTTTTCTGGGTTGACGCCGTCAAGCTCGTTGTTCTGAGCGTTCAGCGTTGACTCGAGCGGTAGATCCGCCATTGCTGAGTTCAATCACTGAGATCTGAAAGTTTGGTTGTTTCTTAAAACGGTCCCCATAGACGGTGCCAATTGTTGATTCTAAAAATCACACAAGGGAGTTTTAAACAATAACTTTGATTGGAATCTCGTTTTATTAGATTAAACTCGGCGGAGCTACAAGATTGTTTGATCGGAAAAAAAGACTTTAAGAACTAAGAAGAAAAAAGCTGAGTTTTATGCTTTTGAATCTTCTTAGGTCTCATAGATGATTGTGGATGATCTTATATGAAGCGATGGCCTCTCTATTTATAAGGTCCTGAGTCGGTCAGCCACGAGAAGATTTCATTTTCCTAGTTCCATCAGGAGAAGGAAATCTTTATTTTTCCTCTTCTGAAATCGGGAAAGATCTCCGTGAATCTCGGAGGTCGGCGTGTTTCATAACGAGTTGGGCTTTAAACCGAGCTCGGCCCGTTAATCTTGATTGTGGGACTCCCCTTCCTAATTCAAACCGTCGCAAGCCGGGATCAATTGGGCTGGTCTCGGTTCAAACCGGGCTAAACCGGGGAGTGCAAAACTCACCTCCAACAACATCTATGAGATTTACTTTTTCCATAGTTACATGAACATACGCCACACTTCCAAACCTCTTACGATGATCCAAACTGACATTGTAACAAAACCACACTTATTTTGGAATCTTGAATTCCAAAACTGATGTGACATATTAATCAAGTAGTTGTAGATGCAGCTTCTGCCCAAAATTGTTTGCCAAACCAGTCCCAGCCAACATGCATCTGACTTTGTTCATGATGGTACGGTTATTCCTTTCTGAGACATCATTATGTTGAGGTGTGTAGGAACATATATTATGTCTCTTGATCCTTGAAGACTTACAAAGACCATCAAACTAATTATTGCAAAATATAACCCATTTCTTGTTCTAAGAAATTTTAACTTTTTCCATGTTTGAGTTTCAACCAAATGTTTCCACTCTTCGAAACTCTGAAATGCTTCATCCATAGTCCCCAAAAAACTGATCTAAAGTTTTTCAAAGTAATCATCAATGAAGGTGATGAAGTATTTGCACTCCGAGAGACTGTCATCCATCCCCGGAGACCCCCAAAGTTTTGAATGAATGTATTCCAAAACCTTATTAGTTGTGTGCTTGATGTGGATGAAAGATCCAATTACATAATATAATTTTTATATCAGGTTTAAAGCGTTCATATTAATAAAAATTCTCGAAATGAAAATAAATCAGAAATACTGATTTTATTGATTAATGTCGATGATAAGATTACTAGAAAAATTTGCTATAGTTTCGTATGTCAAAAGATGGATCCCCTTTTTGTTGACTTTTTATCTTTTTATTATGTTTTCCCGAATAAAAACGTCTTCCATGGTTAATGCCGCATTGATCTTGTCGTAATTAATGCGATTTTTCCATTTTGATTTTGTTGTTTTTAAACCAACGTCTGTAAAACTGATTCAATCTTCCTTGGCACCTGAATATATTCATGATGTAACACCCATGAAATATATACATGCACCTCTAGGCATTTTGATTGAATTGATGGCGCAACATCAAGCTGGATAGACTCGATGATCGTTGGTTCAAAAAAATGGCAATTCAAACTAGGGTTCTTAATAATCGTTGAATCGTGAGAAATGTCGATAACAAATAAAATATGAACTAAAACATTCTATGTTTATTTTATTAATCAAAAGTTATTGTAACTTTACCGAAACTCTAACCTAACGTCGGTGACAAACGTTCATAAATATTAGAAGACCCAATTAAAAATAAAGGCCACACGAAATTAAAAAAAAAATGAACATAAAGGGGAAGTAACTCGAACATGTTAAGGAACGAAACATTTGATAAGTTTTTAGAATACAACTATGGATCAAGTACCAAGGAATATTGAATCAATTTGTAGTACATTAAGTTCTTATCACATGTTCCTGAATTTGGAACAACAATCTATCTACAATTCACAAGTTATAGTCTCTGCTTCTTCAAATTCATACATCCATAGTATTATCAGGCTCTTTTGATACTTCATTGTTATATCCCACATTTTTTTTATATTTGAACTTCCATGTTGTATGAAATTTTTTGTGTCTTCAACAATTGTGGTATTCGGTTTGTATGTGAAAGATTTCACCTTGACCCATGTTGAATGTAAAGATTACACAACCACTCCATTTACATATACATCATGCAATCTTTAGTCCCTAAATAAGTTTAACATCAACACTAATACCAAATTGTGAAGCAACCAACACCAATACCAAATTGTGAAGCAACCAACGCAATACTCTTTTGTTTTTATTGAAACGACCAAATTAGGCAACAATGCTCTCAATAACCATGTAATTTAATAGGAAATAAATTATTTTGAATATTGTATTTTAGTTTCTGCAAACCAATTCAGAAATATAAATTGAAATATTTGCATATCCGTAAGTAACACCTTAGTCATTTGCCACTTGGTACATATCAACACATACACAACTTTATCTATAGTCTCACATCTATTATGTTGTACGTACTCCATCACTCTTGTCAACCCGATGATCTTCATTTTCCCGCTCATATGTAACGCATATATTCAAAATATTACATCAAACAAACTTAGGATTGAACCATTGTATACTCAACTGCAAGATTTGATTCAATTGTTGTCTTCTGCTTAATGTGATGAACATTTTCAAAATAATTATGGACTTGTATTTGTAGCAAATCACTCTCTTGTAGTGCTCATTGTAAATCCGATGGAATGATTGTAATTATGTGCCTCATAAGTTCAGTCAACACTTCAATAGTGACGGTCACTTCTTTGCAAAAGGACATTACGCAATGCAACATAACATATCTCATAGAATATCCACTCATGCTTAATTTAGAAATGCTCATCAATAAGTACAAATTGTATGAGGCCACTAGCAACGTGCCTCCTCCACATTATGCACAACTTGAGTGACATGTGTAGTTCTCTTATATATAAACATTGCTAACCTTACCATGATCTTCAACTGTAGGCCCATAAGTAAATTCAATAAATTCTTTTCGTATACTGAAAACTCACCAAACTCAACCATGTAAGCTTTGACTAAATGCCATATTATAATGTTTTAAAAACCATATATTATGTATTTGACCCACTTCTTAGTCATTGATGTTTTCATGTCATTCTTATCGTTGGATTCAAAAACACAGAAAGAATGCCATATTGGATTATCTAAACTCTTATATTTCAACTTGAAGATTTGAAAGGTGATTTAGATACATATACTGCTATATGAAGAACAAATACATCCAATATTTACAAAATTTTGCTATTAGTATATTCTTAAATAGAAAATGCATAATCTCAACCTTTGTTAATTTTATCGTCTACCCACCACCAAGAGATGTGATGGATCTTAAAAATGAGGTGAAATTTTGTAAACGTTTAAGACATCTTAATTTTGTTAATATTTAAGATATTTTAGTATTTGATATGAATATTCTGTTTTAGAACTTATTTTTGTAATGGAAAAATGATTGACATCTACACAAAGTATATATTGCCCATCACATGGCTACGTATCCCAACTTTAAAAATGTATCTATAACTACTTTAAGTATTGTAATCATATGGTGACATGAATCAACTAACATAAGTTATGTTGCCAACACCATAACTGTAGCGCCCGTGTTCCGGGAATTGATTATTGGAGGAAGAATGATTAATTCCTGGGACAGTATCGATCGATACCTGGTGGGCATCGATCGATACCGGCCGGGTTTTCTTGTGGTTATCTTCTTCTTCTCTTTCTTCTTCGAGTATAAAAGCTTATCCTTGGGATAAGGATGAAGCAGAAAAGGAAGAAGGGTCGAGAGGCAGAGAGAGAGGAGGAGAGAAGAAGAGAGAAAGAGAGCGGAAGCTTTGCGGAGCTTGGATCTTGCGAGATCGAGAGGTAGGAGCTTGTGAGAAGCTCGGAGGAGAGCTTGGGAGAAGCTTGGCTTGGGGCGTGAGTTGGTGAGAAGTGGGAGAGATCTTCTAAAGCTCGTTCCAGCGTGTTTTAAGGTGAGTTGGGACCAAAGGTCAGCATAGAAGTTAGTATGTTTGTTGTTGATGCTGTCTGTGTGTAGTTCTGGCGAGTTCTGGGTGAGTTCTCGCGGTGGTTGTGGTGAATCGCAGGGAGTATCGATCGATACCATGCGAGTATCGATCGATACTGGCCCTTTGGCGGTGGTCTCGAGTTCTGTGTGGATAGACTCGAGGGTTAGTGTTTCGAGGTGATAAGTTGGTGTCGTGTGGCATCGATCGACACCAAGGTGTGGTGTTGGGTGTCGATCGATACCCTGCCCTTGTGTGGGTACCGTGAGTCGTGTGGCATCGATCGACACCAAGGTGTGGTGTTGGGTGTCGATCGATACCAGGCCCTTGAGTGGGTACCGTGTGTTGTGGGGCAGCGATCGATACCATGTGTGTATCGATCGTTGCCAGGCCCTTGTGTGGGTATCGTGCCTTGTGGGGCATCGATCGATACCACGTGAGTATCGATCGATGCCGGTTGTGGCTTCGTGCCGGAAAGTTTTGTTTGTGTGAGTTTATTCTTCGTAGTAATTGTTAATTGGTGGCCTGTTGTTGGGATGATCAATCTCACTCAGCATTTGGTTAGCCAAATGTTGATGCATCACTTTTGTCGATGCAGGTAAAGATAAGGCGGGATCGTGGAATCGAGGCTGGTGAAGAGGGGATGACTAGGACCCGGGAGTTGTTCCGCTGTTGGGGTATCGATCGACGCTATGGGAGTATCGGTCGATACCAGTTGTGTTGTTGTTGTAACCGTGTGTATCGGTGTAGTAATAATTGTATATTATTGTTGTTAATTATTTTATTGCAAAAAGTTTTTTTTTTAATTGCGGTGCGGTCGTCTCAATAACCATCAAATTATAAATTATTAGCGTTAATTTCTGACGTAATCTGACTAAACCGAGATTAACTTAGTTTATACTTAACCTGATTTTAACCCAAATTCTTATTTTTTTGGCTGGTCAGAAATCAATTTGTATCGGATCGGGTTGAACTAAGGTTGGGTATAAACCAAATTATCCATGTTTAGTAGGATTTAGAAGGATTGCGTTAGAGATTAATGCTAAGAATTTTTAACTTGATAGTTATGGTGTTGACAGCATAATTTATGTTAGTTGGTGCGATTCCAACACTTGATATAGTTACAAATACATTTTTTAAGTTGGGATGTGTAACCGTGTGATGGGCAATACTTCATGTAGCTGAAAATCATTTTTATTTTGTAAATTCTAAGACAGTTTAATTTTGTTAATGTTTAAGAAATTTATATTTGACTTATTTTATTATTATTAACATTTTTTATTGAATTGTTGACTGAAGTCGCTAATAAGGTTAAGATTATATAAATAATTGTACAAGCGAATCTTATATGTTAGTTTGTTTGTAATTGTTAATAATAAGTTGTAATCCTACTTTATCTTCTAAAAAAATAACAGTAACATGAAAATAGTTGATACAATGATATATTAGTTATATGTGGTAATTACAGAAAAAAAAAAAAACTCATCAAAGATACACACAAATGTAAGGAAAATATAAAATATGACCTAGATTTGAAATATTTTCTATACATTTCGTGATCTATATTTACTTCATATTTTTGAAATCATCCATATTTACTTCATATTTTAAAAATTATTATCGATAAATTTTCAATGACATTTCTATATGATTTATACATGTCAAAACTTAATATATTTTTTTATCTATAGCTCTTGATGGTGATGAGGATTTAGAAGACGATGAAGGAGATTATAATCTAAACTCTACTACCTAAATTTGATGTGTTTTGATTTTATGTTTTATTTGGTAATACAATTTATTTGAATTTTTTTTGTTTTTTTTGTCAAACTCTTACTTTTAAATTTAATTGGATTTGATATAATACATTTCAATTTAGATTTATTTTGAGAAATATTTTGTTTTAATTATTTTTTAATTGAGAATTGTGAATTTTTATGTTTGTAAATAAAAACCCGAAAAGCCCTAGAACAATGTTCGGGCCTGACTTTGGAATATAGGCCCAATTTTTTTTTTGGTCGGGCCAGCCCGATTGACATCCCTAGGTTTTGATGAGTTGTAATTTGTAAACAATAATCAAAAGAAATATCTCAAGAGTCAAAACACTTAATTTAAAATTAACTTTACCTCCTCTTATGGATTGTTTTAGAGTCGTCCTATAGTTTTGAGCGGCATAAAGCACATTTAAAAATATATAGAGTCATACACACATCTATAAATAATAACAATCCTAAAAAAATAACTCGCAAGGTTGCATTTATATATCATAATTCTTTTTTTTTTGCTCATATTTGTTTATGTTCTTTTGATGGAGAAATATGTTCAGGCTCAACGTTAATAAAGATGTACAAAGCCATGTGAATTTATTTGTTGGTATATTTATTTAGCAAACAATTATTGATCAAACAACTATTTTCTGGCATTCAATGTGATAATGGTCATATAGTATGCTCTACTTCCTGCGAAAAGTTGATGCAAAAATGTGCAACATGCTCTTTACCCACTCTATCCCACAATAGACCTATGGAGCGGGTTCTTGAACTACTTTCCATGTCCAAATGCATAATTTGGTTATTCCGAGAGTGTCTCTTATGATGAAAGATTAACTCATTTAAAGCAGTGTGCTTTCACCCAACGTGCTTGCTTTTTTAACAGTTGCGACTTCATTGTCTCGTACAAGGATTTATATGAACAAAACGTTGCTAAACATTGTAAGTCTTCGTGCATAGAGTGAACACGATATTATGTACCCCTTTAGTGGTAAAAGGGTAATTCTAAAGGAACAAACTACATAACGAGAAAGAGAACTTGTGGTTGTAGACTGTATCAACACGCCACAAAGTCGAAACTTCTATGCTAGATGTATTAGACCAAGCACAGATGAGTTATCCAATAACTTGAAGTTATATTCATCTTCCTTTGACCGCTTGTGGGTTGAATCAGATCTCAAAAGAGTTTGTGAAGTGAGCAATGACCACATGATGGGCATTTTATGTTGGTTCCTTCATACATATGCCCCTACTACAAGTTTTATGTATGCATCAACCTAGAGACTTCTTAGGATCATAAAGAAGCTACTACTTCATCACTCTCTTAGTTATTGTATGTTTGTGCTTAAAGAGTTTGAAAAAGAATTTTTGACTGTTTGAGGTTTTTTTTTTGTTTATCGGTTATATTAATTTTATGTTTTTTTTTTGTTTTCTAGCATATATAGAAATCACAACAAATGCGTTATTGGATTCGCATAAGTGACTGTCACAAGCAGAGTATGAGAGTTGTGTACTGGCGTATTATTTTTTCTTAAACAAATAACAAAAAGTGATGATTATAATACTGTAAATGGAAAATTATTAAAAACGATTATAAGTGAAAATGCATAGAACGATAAGTGATGATACAGAGACGGTGAACATCCAAAAACTATTTCTATAATTGTTACGGTTAAAAGTGAAAAAGTAAGATGGACGGACACGATTTTCTACAACTTTTGTTATTATTGAAAATTGGTTATAAGTGAAAAGATACTAAAAATATGATAAAAGGTGTGAAAATATGTGTTGTTATGTGAATAGAAAATAATATATTTAATGATCCGATAGCGAGTAAAGCTTATCTATGGAAAGCATCGTCAAATTCAATTATTGTAATATTTATGTATTAACATATGACGTATATATCTTCTTATGTAATACTTTGTTCTCCGAATTTTCGGTGGACTACTTTGTAATCTCAATTTGAAATCAATGAAATTGTTTGTCAGAAAAAAATAGTGCTAAAGGTTATGTAAAATAGTTGTGATCATTGACATAGATAGATAATTAGATATTGTGATTGTAAGTTGTAAATTCCTTTGTTTTGATATACATATTTTTAAAAAAATAGTACTTGTCTTCAATTTCTTTTTGTTTCTTCCTGAAGTTTTTGTATAGTTTCCTTTTATTGCTTCTCTACAAGTTTGTGGGTTTTTTTTATATATGATGCATTAGTCTCTTTATTCTCTTGTGAAGTCATCACTCTCTTGTGAAGTCATCACTCTCTTCTAGGACACTTCAAAAGGCTCCAATAATTGTTTAAATTTATTGATATTATTATTATTGTTATATATATATATAAGGTGTGGTATCAATGTATTATTTTCATTTTGTAAATTAATAACTATGAAATTATTTTGGTTTCTTAGATGGATCATGACTCATAATCACTTGGTGTTTATATTTCCATATTATTGTGGTATTTATATCTAAGAAATTATCAATCAAGATTTCTTTTCAGCTAATCTTCTAGGGAGCAGAAAAAGCAGGCCAAAGGGGAATGCCACCAAATGTGATGGTATGTGTCCGAGTTTGAGTTAGTGGAAGTTTAAGTGTGAATAACCAATGCTCAAGCTGCTCATAATGGAGTTCCGGCTAGGAAAAAAACATCAAAAACGATTTAGAGAATAGTACATACTAAACTTGTAGAAGTGAGAAAAAAAAATAGAGAACATTACAACAAAAGTTCCAACCTCATCAGGTTTGTTTTTAGGATGCTTAAAAAGGAAGTTGGCACAAAGTTCATGCGATATTATTGAGAAAGATGCAATAAATGATCCCTATACATAGAAGAAAACCAATGTTATTGTTAAACATAGTGAAATAAGAATCTACAATGCAACAAGTACAGAAAAGAGTATATCTAACATGTGGAGGGAAGAGGCATGTGGGATTTTGCTTCTCATACATGAGATCAATAGCTAAAATAGTATACATTTTTAGGCTTTGATTCCATATACTAATGAGAATGCGTAATGTATTTTCAGGAGAACAATAATCAATATTTCTTTTCAAATCGGTCGTACGATATATGGGCATTGGTTCAACTTTTGACCTCTTTTTGCTGAGACATTAAAGACAACAACACGAGAATCAAAATATGGTTGTGTTGGAGTAAAAAAACTGGCAAAAAATCAGAGAAATGGACAAGGTAACACGTAAAGATTTTATCGTATGTGAGATATTATGTATAAAAAATGTTGTTGAATCCATCAAAGTTCATATATGTTGGAATAGTAGCCTTGTGCAGATAGAAAAAGCAAGCGGCGTCATATATGATGATGATGGCGATGATCAAAAACTTGATCTGAAAATGTGTCTTGGTGATTGAAAATTAGTTAAGCATATATGCACATTGTAAAGTTTTTGACCACTTTATGTCATTAGATACATTTTATTAATGATATTTTTGTTTTTCATATTATGTTTTGTATTGATCTATTGCATGCAACGTATTGATATACAAAACAATAAAGAAAATGCATATAGGTTGATGTCAAACAAAAAAAATAGAGGTTATACCCTAGAATCAACCTCATGGACATTTAGAGGCAGCATTCGAGAATCAAAAGAGGATGTATTAAAAATCTTATCAAAATTTCTAACGATATTTTTATAAATGATATTTTTATTTTCTAACACAATACCACAAGCATTTTACCAATCAAAAAATACTTGTGTCATTTTATCGTAAATTGTTTATTTCCATATTTTCACATATAAACTCTTATCAGAGTTAAGTCACGATTTTTTATTATTTATGCATCTATATATTTATCATTACAACCTCAAAAACACGATATTTGAATAATATGTTATACAAAATAAGTTTATATGTGGCACGGATTGAAGTCTTAATACTAATAACAATAAAATAATATTAATACAATATAAAATTTATTTAAAATCATAAAATAATTTAATACTATAAACAATTGTAAATAATTTAACAATCACATTATTCGTGGAAAATAATTTTCTTACCATTTTCTTTTGCAGCAAATCCATTCATTAGCTTCAAATAGTTGAGTTTTTCAACCATGTCTCTCTTAGTGCTTGATACCCTATATAAATTGGATTTTATCAAAAATGGGAATTAGTTGATATGAATAATATCCAATTTCAAACTTTGTGAACGTCAACCTCACGTTCATTTCATGGTAATTCTTAAAATTCTTGTATTTTCTACGATGTTATTGCATTTGTATGTGAACTGAGATTATTGGTCCAAAACCAAGTAAACTATATTGAATTTTGAATTGATTGTTTGAACCAACAACTTAACTAATTAATTGATTGTTCAATTGGACTTGGGTTGCTCCAATTTAGTTAAGTAATTGATGATTGATTGATTGTGATTGTTTATAGGAATAATTTTAAATATATGACAACAAAATTATACTATTATCCCAATAATAATTTTTACATTAATGTTATCACATTAGGATTTATTTTAATGTTAAACCAGTTTTACCCCTAAATATTAGATTCCTTAATATTAACATATGATTTAAATAATAATTTACATTTAAAAAAAATTGTAAATCTTAAGTAAAAGTAAATATTTTCTCAACGACCAAAAAAAATTTTAACTTTTCCCCGACACATAAAGAAAAAAAATTTCTCCTCTTATCATCATCTCCGCCGCCTTCTCCACCAATTGTATCTCCAGTAAGTGAAAATTATCCGCCGATCATCCTCCTCCTCCGACTGTCCGACTCCTCTGCCTTATTCTACCGCTCCTTCATTTAATTTTGCAAATCTGACCAAATTGATTTTGGGATTTTTTTTCGGGTGCAGCCGGAGCTATTGTTGGAGATAAAACAACCGTCGTTGCTTCCATGGCTAGTGATATTCCCACTGTAATCTATTTCATCTCACTTCTCAACTCTTATATAATTGTTCAAATTATCTTTGACCATTCCGTTGTATATGTGTTTTGTTTTCTCTTGATGTTCTTCTTTGGTTTCGTGTAATTCTAAGTGTCTGCATATGTTTAGTGTTGATTTCCTTATTTGGGTTTAACTCTTCCTCTGCATATTTTCACTTCTTAAGTATAATCTTCTTAAGTAATTTGAAATCAGTTTTTATAAGTTTCAGAATTAGTTTTTTACCCAAGTAAATTTGATAGCTATGAATAATCATATTTGAATGGACAACGGTAGAAAAAAAAGACAAGAACATGGAAATAAAAGATAACACAATCACAAAAGCAGAAAATATAAATATTTGTTGTCTTTCAAACCAAACTTGCAAAAAAAGCTTTTCAATTATTTACCATGAACAAATAATTCAAACCAACAAAAAAAAGAGTTGATTGATATTGTGAAGACACGATTCTCCGTTTCTTCATTTATACCTTGATTTCTTCTCATGTACAAACAACAACTTGAAATGATCAAGCTCTTGTTAGTCTTTTAGCTACATAAATGTTTTGATCCTGTGAACTAAAGAAGTTTTTACTCACTGAGTTTTCTTTGTCAGGAGAATCCTCTGGAGCAGCTAATATGAAGAGGCCTTGGAAGAAGAAGACATTGCTTTGTATGAAAATCTATCTTAGGTTTGCTATGTATGAAAATCAAAGAATTGGTGTTTTATTTGTTTCAACAATCGTATCTCAACGCACATACTAGTAAGTCATGGGTTTGCATCTATATCTAATTCTCCGTAAGCTTGATTTCAACCAGCTCTATATTCTCTTGTTTGCTTTGTCTTTTACAATGGAAATGGAAATTCTAAAGTCATCATGTTGTTAGTCGCGCTTCAAGTAGACAAAAACATTTGCTATGATGTTATATTGTGAAAATGCACAGATAATGAGTCCATACTCTACAGTCATCATGTAAAAATGACAAGTGTCCACTATGGTTCTTTCTTTTGTGTCGTTGTTAGCTTCCAGATGATCGAGCACGAAAACATGGTGAACAAGTTGAAACGATTAGTGTCCACTCTATATCTCCTTATTCTCACCTAAACAATTGATAGAATTAGAGCATTTTCTGTCATTAGAACTTTAAAAAACACTCTTATTGATCACCTAAATTGCCTCTGGTCCCATATCCCTCTTTATCAAAATTATTTAACCTTTGTATGATATACCAGCATCAAACATTGCATAAATATGGTACCTCTCTCAAGGCAGAACCACAATCAGAAACATATTATTGATCCAGTTTTAACAGCTTTTGATCGAATGTGGGAAAAGTTAGCATGTCGTATGATAGGAAGTACGCAGCTGACATAGCATGTTGTATTTGTTTGATATATTTGATTTATTTCTATATTAAATAACCAATTCTTGGTGAAGTTCCTCTTTCTGAACCTTTCCTTTCTTCATAGTCTTCAACTCATCTTTAGGTGATAAACTCATCTTCCTCCTTTCATGTTTGTGTCTTTCTGATGCTTTTGATCGAACTTATGGAATTGGAATTGCTTTCGTCGGATGAACAAAAGCAATATCCAAATTTTCTGGTTGATCGTTGTTGTACGCTTATGGATCGGAGTTGAGATAAAAACTTACCAAGAACTCACTTATGCTTGAGAAGACATTGAGTAACAAAAAAAAAACATAATCCAATATACTACTATTCGAGGTTAGGAAAAACATATTGGCAAAGCTTAATATGGCGTCATTGTTTTCACTATCTTCTTATCTCCTGAGGATCAATAGCTTAGTCTGTTTGGGGAGAGATATATTTCTTGACCATTTTCTTCTTTCCTTTGTTTTCTTTGTCAAAAAAACAAGAAAAAAATGAAAAATGTATCTCAGCTGGTTGAAAATTATTTTGTCTATGTTGAATACTCTACGATCAACCTTTTACATACTATTTCATGTTAACTTCATCAGAAATAATATTACACTTATAAATATTTTTTGGATGTTCTATATGTAGACCACTGATCATGCAAATATTTGTTTGGACAATTTGGTTTATGAGAGGATCATCTTTGTGGTGACAGGAGAAGACTAAAAGCTTCTAGCTTTTGTGGAGTGGCGCAGGACATAAATCAACTGGCTGATACCTCACTCGATCATTGTGAGGCAAAGAATCCTCATGAAAAGTGTTTTTATTAAATTGTGAAGGCGCTAGAGAAGAGGAGAGAAAATAACGTTAAAGGAAAGTAGAAGAAAAGAGGAAAAAAAACATGAAAAACAAATAAAGAATAAAAGATTTTAAAAGATTTTTAGTTTTGGTGGTTAACAGTCGATCCTAGATTTTCTTGACAGAATACGTATTCCACATTCCGTATAACAAAGATAAAACGGTAGAAGTTATATTCTGCAAAAAGTAGAATATATAGAATAATGTAGAATATGTATTCAAACATTGGTAGAATATACACAAAATTCTAGATGACGGATTCTATAAGGCCAATAGAATGCAGAACAAATAGTAGAATATTTATTCTAAACTTGATAGATTATAGAGCAAATACCATAAAAAAAAATCTACAAATCGTAGAACAAGTGAATTTTTTTATAAAAAAATATTCATTTTTCCTATAACGAATTCAACAATAAAATTATTTGGTTTATGATTAAAAAATTATATTTTTAAATTATCGAGATGATATGAACTGAATGTATCAAATTAGTAAAACATGCATTTTTGTTTGGGGAACTCGGAGGGAGCTTGACAAGAGAACCTCGTGTCTTTGTATTTTCTCTTGTAAATTTGTAAGTTTATTCATGCGACACCTCTTAATGTTTTCAAGTTTTTTTGTTATATATATCGTAAACCATTTATTTTAGTATAAGCGTCGTTTGAAAATGTTATAGAGTAGTTAAGAAGAATTAGCCGAGTTTCACAATGGAGAATTAGGGTTTGGAATTGTGAGTCTCGATGTGACCTTGTGAGTGATAGGTTGGAGTTGGCGGATTTGTTATGAAATTCATGACTCATTAATGTAAGTGTACATGTAGCGTATATTGTCTTTCAAATGTCTTATGAATGGTATATAAATGTTGATTAATTAGGACTATGGGAAATTAGGATGTTGCAATTGTATTAAGGTGGTATCAGACCATGGTTTTATCCTATGCTCATGCAAAACCAGCTTTCAAATGTTTTTAACGGTTTTCGAGTAAGAGAAACCAAATGACACTTGCTAAACACTAGCTTTTTCTTATGTCTTAGGACTAATAGTGGGTTGAAGTATGATGGTTGACTTTTAACTGCAGTTACTGGATTGGGTACTTAGATACATATAGATTTCTCCAGGATAATAGGTAATTCGTTGAGTACCCAAGAATTGAATCCATCATAGTAGTTCGAGGGAAACTTTATGAAAAATCAATATGCGAGATCTCAGAGTTCATGCACAATATCCTTTAGTAGAGGGCTCAGCCATGTTTTCCAAATTAAGAGAGCAAACACAAGCCGTTTTTGCACCTCAACTTTGTCCCTATGGGGATGAGAGGGCCCAAAAATATATGTAAATTAAACCTTAAGTCATATAGATAGTTAAACACTATATCCTTCCAAGGGGATACTAATCTCTTAGATGCATATACTTGGATGGAACGGTTGAATGAGAACTTCAACTCTACTTGTTACCACATGAAATTTCGGAGGGATATCGTTGTACATTTTGTAGAAGGTAAATGATCCACATGCCTATCTAGAGTGGGAAGAAAAACAAGATTTAATTGGTTTTCAATAACCAAAACTAGTTAGAAACGAAGAAGCTACAAACTGAAATAATGGAGTTTGTGATTATGCAATTAGTTGGTGGGGTTAATTAGTGACAACAATAACAACAAAAAATGGCCATTGATACATGAACGAAAATGAAAGTTGTGATAAAAAGCCAAATAAGTGTTTTTTTGTCAAGCTTATCATATTATAAAAGAATGATTTATTTTCCGTATTGGGCCACTTGGCACTACCATTGCAAAAAAAAAAATATATTTTTTACTTTAATCTATTTTAATTTTTCATATTATTAAATCATTGATGTAATGGTTTACATAATGAACAATTGGTATTATCTCATTAAGTGCATTTATTACATTTACCATTTAATTTTGTATTGTTGATATGCTCAAATTAATACCCTAACAGTACTAAAGCAGTAGTTGTAATATAGCTAGGGGTCGAACCACAAAGACTCACGGAGATCACTCAATAGATTATATAGTGTCAAATCAAGCTAAGCAAACAGATGTAATTAAAAGCAGTGCAAGAATTAAACGAGATGTAATTCAATTAGGAAATATAGGCTCAGGGTTTTTCTCAGGAAATCAATGAATGCAGATAAACTAACTAGCAGGATTCAGATTTAGCGCAGTTCTTGAACTCAAATCACTAAGATATAATTAACCAACTGTCGTTGCGAGAATTATCTAAATCTAAATCCTAGGAATTCCAAATCTCTTTGCGAATCCTAAAGTCTAAATCAGCTTTAA